>CM040119.1:315140892-315479318 GCA_022559845.1 Amorphophallus konjac | reverse complement strand
GAAAAGGAGGAAAAGGGCATTCAAAGTTTGAAAAGGAGATTCAAAGTTGGAAAGGGGTGACCAAAGTCCAAGAAAGGGGGTGCCCACCTACTTTTTCTCTTCCCCATGCATCATATTCCACTTGAATCTCAGCCATCCATCTCCTTGTGATACAATCTCCACCCTCCATCTACCCAACTTTCCCTATAAATAGCCCATGACAAGGAGGAGAAAGGGAGTCTTCTTCTTTTGACAATTTCTCTCCCAACTTTAGGTCGCCGATTTCTCCTCCTTCAGTTCATTTTCTACTCTTACACTCTTCATGTAAGTTCTTCCATTTTAAATGCTCTACAACGTCTTCTTCTGCCTCATCTTCTAGTTCCTTCTAGTTTTTAAACTATTTTATGTTTTTCACTGTACTGTCTTGTTCATCTGGGAACCAGTATTTCTCTCTGTTCTTCCCCTTATTTCTTCACTTTCTAGTTATTTGCTCCTCTTGCTGCCTTCATAAAAGATCTTTGTTTTTAAGTGTCCTACAATTGCTTCTTTTACATAATCTTCTAATTCTTTCTGGTTTGTAAGTTATTTCTCATTTTGCAACTTGTTGTTCTATGATTTTACTGTTCATCCGAAATGTTAGCTTCTATTATTCCTCCATTGTGAAGCCCTTCTACTCTTCTTTTCTATCTGGATTCTTCATTAAAGTTCTCTCTCTTTTGTAGATCTAGATTGTATTCTTCTACCACTTCCTCTAATTTCATCACTTTTTTAAGTTATGTTTAATTATTCTCAATTCATTTTTTTCTACATAGTTACTGTTCATCCGTGTAGACCACTTTCCTTCTTCCTCTGATTTCACCCTCTTCCTCACATTTTCTCTCTCTATGCACTTCATCAAAGTTCTTTCTCTCTTCCTACTCTTCAACTTTTTCTTCTTCGGCACCCCCTAATTCATCTTGGGTTCAAAGTTATTCACCCTCCAATGGCAGCTTCAACGACGAAGGTGACTTCCTCTCGGTGTAGACGGCATCTCCCGCAAGGTGGTTCGTGATCCAAGGCCAAGAGAGGACGGCACCGTCATCACCATTGCTGCTATCATCTCCAAACTCCAAACTCCAGACTTTTCTTGTTCTTATTACTTTTTTATTATTTCACTTCATTGTAATCTTGTTTCGCATTTCATGTACTCTTTCTTTTAAGTTAATAAAAGGAGTTATTCTTTTGACCTAGTTCTTACTCTTATTCCCTCTCTACCACTTTCTTCTATCTCTTCTTTCCACTTCATGCAATTATTTTCTATAGCATAGGCGCATAGTCATAGGAGTTTTCAATTAAGTGTTTGGTTTGTTCATCATTTCACTATTTTCTTTAAGCAAAGTCAAATCACAAGTGTTTTTCAAAGGACTTCAAAGTTTTTAACTCTAAAAATCTCTTCTTCCCTGTGGAATCGACCCTTCTCGCCACCTTATTACGTCTTACTTTCATTTAGTGCGAGTTAGAATTTTTAAGATTGATACGCATGTTTTAAATGATGAACTTTCGCGTTATCACTTCCGCCCTCGTTGATCAACAAAGCATCATTGCGTCGACATTTAACACATGTTGATGTTTATAACACACTTTTCGTCATCATTGGCAAAGTTCATTAAGCACATCCGCCTATGCTACCCGTGTCCCGCCCTGGCAAAAAAATCCTGCTCCGGGAACGGCTGTGCCACGGTGGAGCGAACACCTCACCCCTTCGCTGAAGGCGTGAGCGCTCTCTTGCGCCATCAGCGCGTGTCCCCGGGTTCGGATTATCGGCCAGAAGAAGAAAGAGGAGAAAAGAGGGAAAGAAGTCGTGATTGAGGCGACAAACAGAGATGTTTCATTAATAAGAGCTGTCAGAATACATTTGTGCCCGGGGCATTCCCCAGGGGTACATAAGCTCCGAAGGCAAAAAAAGGAGTAGAACCCGATGCAGGAAGAAAAGCAAAGCAAAGCTACAGCTAAGGACGCTGAAAAATATCTGCCAACTCCAAGAGGCCTAGTGAGGGGTATTGGGTCAATTCCTGCAACCGGGTCTCAGTGGCTGTCAGCTGCGATAACCTCTCATCTAGTGAGGCAAGTCATCCTTCGGCCAGGTCAGCTTCTTCCATTGTCTGGACCTCTAGGCGCTCGCCTTCCTGCAGCTCGGCTTCGACCTTAGCAAGTTCCGCGCGCAACTCTTCCATCCACGCCGTGAGGAGCAGCCGACATTCTGAGATATTGTCGGCAACGGTTCTCAATTGTTCCACGGTCACCCTCAACGAAGTAGTGGCGGCGCGGCAATCTACCCTCTCCAGCTTCATAGCTGTCAGCTGATCAAACACCTCTTGGCTGAGGAAATCCCGCCTGTTGGCGTGCTTTAACAGCATTATAACACGCGGGGTCCAATCATCCATTGGGCAGCCGAATGCTAATAATGATCATAAGAGGTGGTCTATCAGGCCTTTCAGCTACACATAAGTTAGACCCGGGGAAGCTGACATGGCCCGCTGGAGATTGTCCAGAGACTGCCACACCATGTCACCGAAAATTTGTAAGCCTAGTGGCGAAGTCTCAGGGAGCCAAAAGTCCACCTTCCTATCTATCTCGGCCCAGATATCATCGGCCACCACTAGGGATGTCGACGGCATGGTTTGCATAGTGCCGATGCCCGGCCCGACAATTGCAGCTGCAACAGCTGAAGGGCTCTCCACGATGGCGACTTCCTTGCCCGTCCTTTGAGGTGAGGTTATGACAGCCGTCTCAGCAACTGAGGGTGCTTGCTCCTCCTGAACAGTGTCACTGGCCGCTAAAGGAGGGGAGCTTTCTATGACAGACAAGGCTTTAATAGTATCGGCCTCTTCTGCAATAATTTCTCCCGCTTATATTTCCGGGGGACCACTTAGCTTCGGCAATAACTCTTTGCCGACAACCAAGGCTTGAGTCCCTGCAACCTCGGTCAAGTCGCCGACTTCAGCAGTTGCGTCGGGCTCCTCTGAGGCCGCTGCAGCAACATAGGTCCGTGGAAGCCGTAGTGCGATGGGCCGCACAACAGGTGGAAAGGCTGATTGGCTCATGCCCAAGTCAGGGAGGGGTATGCGAACCATCACAGCTGGCGGTACCACCTCAGCCTGCATCACATATATGTACATCAGCCAGCTGGCTTGGAAATAAAAAGAAGTGCTGCGGGGGGGAGTCGGAACATTTCCTACCTCAACCGGCACTATATTTAGGTCTCCAAAAGTGGCCTCTGAAGATTCTGGCCCTTCTCCTGCGGTCGGGTATGATGGCCCGTGCTCGGCTCCTAGTAGTCTCGGAGGGCTAAATGTTAAAGGTCACTTTCATAAGCTGAAGAAGTCCCGGTGTCCTCGGCCTCGGTGTCAACCGGTGGGAACCCCTCGTCGTCGCCGGATCCGCCACCGTAATCAACTTGCTCAGAGGAGGATGATTCTTCCGCCTATTCTCGAATCTCCAGTATCTGAGCGGGAACCATGCTGCTAGGAGGAGGCCCCTTAGCTGGAACCTCCTCGGTGATCTCTGCCTCGGAAGCACCCGTTGGCTAAATATCTTGGGACTTGTCCCTTAGAAGCACCTGATCTCTAGTAGTAGCTCCTGACATGGCACCGACCTCGGGGAGCGTCGTTGGTCGAACGTCGACTGCCGATGGAAGACAATAAATAGTCAAGACCCGACTGAAAGCACGATAGACCGTTGAGCTCTACGGGCAAGCTGCAAGTTACCTTCTATCTCCTGATGGGGTGTCGGTGAAGGCAAATCACCCTCAACAGAGGCTGAGGGGGCTTCCTCCTCCCTCTCTTCGACCGCGGCTCCAGTCACCGCCTCCAACCCGACAATGGCGGAGGTAGTACCAGCAGCTAATAAAAGGAAAGATGATCAGCCAAGGCGACAGAAATAAGCAAACAAGCCATATAAGAGCAAGAAGTTACCTTCGCCCTCAGGCCCTTGCATCCAAGCAGCCTCAAACTCAGAGAATGATGGAACCCGAGGAGGGGTAACTATAGGCTCATCTTCAGCGGCCCTGCTCCGGCACGCCCGGGTAGCGCGGGAATCCGCCCTCTTGGCCTTCTTGGCCCTGCTGATAGCCTCCCTGACCTGGGACCTGGTTCGCATCCGCAAATCCCCAGGGGGCAGCGGTGTTGTGGTCGGAGCTGGCTCTGGAATGTTAAAATACGAAGGCTTCTGTGCCTTGGAAATCAACTCCCTATAATGTCTGGTCGCCTCCACAGAGAGGTGAGCTGCAAAAGTGCATAGGTGAGAAAGATGCATACTGACTATAAAAGAAGCAACTTCAAGGCTGAAAGAAAAATAAGCATTACCTGGCGGCCCTGTGTATCTGGGGCTAAGCGACCAGTAAAGCAATACGGGCGCCTTGTCCCGGGAGGCCGCCTCGCGGATAAGCCAGCACACATCACCAATCTTCTCACTTTTCTCCACCAGCTGCGCCAAATCTTCATGGCCACAGGAGGATAAGTGATGATATAGGCCCAAGTGGTCGAATCCCCAGCCGTCGACATACTTGAAAGATACTAGGAGCTAATGGTCCCAGATGGCTTCTAATGGACCAGAAATTGAAAGTCCGTGAGCATGAAGCAGGGCGAATATCCAGGGGGTGCTGGAATACAAGTCAGCCCGTCTATCTTCCCTCCTGATGAAGGTCCGATAGGGATGAAAACGGTCAGCTTCTGGGCGCGAACCTGCCACTGCAGGAAGAGGTTCTTCCACCGGAAGGGGGATCGTCTGGAGGGCAATCCGGTCACTGCTAACCCGGCACAGCCCCCAGAGAGTCTTGATATAGTCATCCTTCTGGATCTCTGGCATCTTTGGGCCGGCCTTGGATGACCTACCCTTCACAGCTTTCCTGGCCTCCAGATATGCCATCACCTCGGTGTTGGACCAGGACTTCAATTTCTTCAAATAGGATGGATCAACATCCAAAGCAGGCTCCCGCTGGGAATCCAAGAAATGACGTTCGGCGACATGCCAACAATCTTTACGAAAGTTCCGGTAGAAGCCCGTCCGTGCATTCCACCACTTGATGAAGTCTGGAGTCACTCGGGGCAGACGGGCCGGGGTTGGCACCCTGAAGGACACATCCTCCCGACGATGGAAGTAATCCCACCATGTGCGGGCCTCATCCGTAGTCGTCTTACCAGCCCGATGTCTGTTCGGGAGATTGAACCGGGCTGAAGAAGAAGGAATCTACTGGTCGTATCCAAAATTCCGGCCAAAGAGGAAGGGATAGTACGGCTCCAGCCATAGTAAGCCGCTCTTTCTAAATACAAGGACACTGGGGCGAATAGACAGTGCCCAATCAACTAGTTCTGGCTCCAAGATTGGCCTCGTGCTCTTGGCCCTGGTGAGCTGGTGAATGAATTCCTCTGTCTCGAACAACCAGCATTGCCGCATCCTGTTGACGAGAGGACTGGAGCTAGCAGCCAAGCTCCAAAAATGCAGAACTCCTGGGGAATCTGTCGGAACTGTAGTCAGCTTCCCCCGAATAGCAAAAAGCTGATCCGCCAGTGAAGACGGCTCAGCACTAGCAAATTCGATCATCCGCGGCAAAGGACGATCCGCCTGCATCGACCGGGGAGCTGCTTCAGGGAACAAGGTGCAGACCCAGGCATTGAAGAAGTGGATGGGACCAACTGTCCGTGAATTTCTGGGGATGCGTGACTTGTGCAAATCCCCCAGCATCTTGTATGTAAGGCATAAAGCCACCGGGCACAGGGACAACTTTGTCCCCCAAGTGATGGGAATCGACGCCGAGCATTAACTTTTCATTTTACATTTGTGTCCTTTAGTTTGTTTTTATATCCTCGGGAAAGTATGTACGCCATTATAAGGCCTGATAAGCCACATTGTCATTCCCTTGGATTGTGTGAGTTTTTATGCAAAATGACAGTAGGTCCAGCTAGGGGGTCCTCACCCCTTTCCATTGGTCCACCTAGGCCAAGTGGGGCTGGTCAACCATCCTAGGTGGCCATCTAGAAGGTTGGACTAGTCAAATTGACACATGGGGGACAAAGGGTGAAATTGGTCAACATTCTACACCCACCTCCACCTACCACCCCCCCTTGGTCAAGGGGGCGCCCCCCCCCATTTAGAATTAATTAGGATTTCTTTTTTTTATTTTGTTTCGACTAAAATGTGATGTCCCTTAATTACCCCTCCCAAAAACTAGATCTGAGGTTAGTTTAAGTCTTTTTACACTTTCTATATATACCTTGTAATTTTTGAATTACTTAGCAATTAATGAGAAGAAATGCCATTTGTTGCTCCAGCCCTTGGGCGCCCCTCTCTCCCCTTCTAGAGCTGTGAAAGCTCAGATTTTAGAGGTGTGAAGCCTCTCCTCCACCACCTCCCTGAGTGTGAAGCTCAGCATCGTCGCCGCCGCCGCCATCGCGCCGCCACCGCCGCTACGTCGAAGTTCTGTCCAAATCAGGATAGAACCCCACCTCCACGGATCTACCTTTCTGTGTGTTTGTCTGATTGCGCTGAAATTTTGAGAGCTTGTTCCTATCTTTGTTAGCTTTCCATCCATATATCTTATGCCTCATTCTGAGTTCGTTTGGTATTTTTGCCGCAATTTCTAGTCCACCCCTGTCAATCTATAATTCTGCAGATCTACAGTATAGAGTCGTCTTGTTCTATTTTTGTCACCCCCTTATCTATTTTTAGAAAATCCCAAACAATTACTGAGTGTTCCCCACGTATATACCCTTCCACCATAATTTTGCTTAGAGTCTACAAAAATCATTTACCCCTCAGTCAAGGGTGTGTTTCAGGCAAATTGTTTGCTGCCCTGTGTGTCTGTCAGTCCGGGTCAGAACAAAAAGTCAGATTACAGAGATTTTTATTTTCAATCTGTGTGGTGGATGAAGCTGAAAAATAATTATGTTGTAGATCCCTGAGTGCTCTTTCCATCGGTAACAGCCACGCCTCGATCGGCCTCCGGATCTGAGCGTAGTGATTTTCACCGCCGCGGCCTGCAGATCTGTTCTGTGTGTAGGTCCAAAAATTCAGTTCGGGGGAAAATCAAAAGTAAATATCAAAATTCAACTTCGGGTGCCGCCCCTTCCGGGAGTCGATCCGGGACATCCCGCCATCATCCCAGCCAAGCGGCGCCTCCAGAAGACATCGGAAAGGTGACGTTCCTTTGGAACGGATCACTTGCTGTCCACCGAGTCAGCCACCGAGTTGGTGCAGCACCGAGTTGCAATAGTGCCAAGTCGAACCAGCAGGACGAGTTCGTGCTGAGTTCGCCTCCAGATTGCTGCCCGTCAACCCAAGGTCGGTCCTCCCGGGCCCCACTGTAGCCCTTTACCTCCCTGCGTGGAGTGGGCAATAGAATTACTGTTGTAATTAAGTTTTTAACTATTGTTAACCGGGAGTTACCGTAACTGGCCGGGAACGTCTTCCCCACGCCCGGAGCGTGGAGGTAAACTCGCTACCTCTCTCTTATCGCATTTTGCTCAATTCGTATACTTTTGAATGCCGCTGCGAGTGTAGGATTATTAGCCCATTATCATTTCATCACCGCTGCGAGAGAGTGAGTTTGAGTGTTACCGTCCCGTGACTCGATCCGAGTCTACACGGAAAGCCGATACCCGTGACTCACGGCCGGTTTCTTAACCGTGCCCTATCCCACGTTTCCCTCGCTAAGGGACAATTGAGAGCTCGTCTAGAGTCCAAGGATCGCATTCCGAATTCGAGTCGAGTCCGTGGTCCGTCCCGCATCAGTTTGGTATCAGAGCATCCGGGTTGAGTCTAGGGTGTCTAAAATCAAAAAAAAAAGTGTCATTTACATATAGTCATCATCTAAGTCAGTCTAAGTTGCATTTGCATACCATTAATTGGTATATAAAAATGTGTTGTCTGAACGTTAGGCTAAGCCTATCGGGAAGGCCGCACACTTGCGTGAGTGGTCTTTGGATCGATTATCTCCGCCACGTACCGAGTTTTGGTTAAGTCTAGGTGTGTAGTCTAGGTTGTAGTCGAGTCTCATTTCAACTTGCATTTACATCGCATTCTAAGTCGTGTCTAGGAGTTTGCATTAGTTTGCATAAACTTTTACTTATAAAATAAAACAAAAAAAATGGCCTTGCATATCCATTCCTAGGGATCCATTCCCCCATCTTGGCAACTATGGCCAACCCATGTCGACCGGTCCAAGGTGATAGGTCCGTGTCCGAGTACATCCGGGACTATCATAAGTATTGGTTGGAATATAGTTTGGGAGAGGAGAGCACCACGGCCGCATTTCAGTTCCGGAGAGGTTTACGCCTTCACTTCCAGTTGGAGTGTCTTATCCGCGACGCATTCTCTCTGGCGCAGTCCTATAAGGTCGCTCTGGAGGTCGAGCCATTTGAGTCTCAATTTAATGACGACCTACAGCGAGCCGACGCTGCCCTGGCTGCCCTTCGGCAAACATCTACCTCCCAACCGAGTCCCGAGCCGATCGGACTGCCTACCCCATTGCCTTCACCACCCGAGAGTGCTCCATTGTCACCCTCACCTTCCGATCTTATTTCGGAGCCCTCTCATTTGGAGCCACCAAAGCCCGAGCCACCCGTGTTTCTAACGGGTACACTTTACATAGCGAGCCACTACTTAGTTGGCTCAATGATGGCTTAGTCCCGCCTCCATATCCTTCAATGAACCCCACCTTACCTTTAGTGCCCGTCAACTCCTACCACACTACATTCCGCTCTAGTCACCATGTTGACACATTGGGTGACCTTATTTTAGGTTTAGGGTGGCAATGGCAGTTGACGCATTCATTGGCCCGAGGCTTCGACCAACCCACTGGTCTTAGCTTCACCCACCCCGCCTTAGGGTCCATTACCTCCGTGTACACCGTGGGTTGTATCACCACGGAGGTTCTCTTATTCCTCCCCATGTCGGCCGAACCCGACTTCATACCCTTTCGCCCAAGGGAGGAACCATACATCCTACACATGATCACCGTCCCACCCACAATGCATGAAGGCGACTATCCACACCTTCAATACTTTTACATCGGGGACCGTGACTTGTGGGAACCCACCACAAGGGGTCATACCTTCTTTGATCCCTTTGACCCATTCCCTAGTGGACCCTTAGACCCTCCTTATATACTTCACTTCTTCAAAGGAATCCACTACCACACTCCTTCCCCATGGGCCGGGTCGTCTACACCCACCAAGCCCGCTCACTTGCGAGATACACCATCCTCTAGGGGAAAGGAAGAGGATGCATTTGGAACCCCTGGCCCTCCCACCTCTAAGTCCAATATGCATGCATGGCCCACTTTAGGAGGTCTGGGAATTCCCCATTCCGCCAACCACCGGTTACGTCAAATGCATGCATGGCACATATTCGGGTGTCCTGGTCCGCCGTCACCCATGTACGGGTCGGACTAACATTAGGTCTGTTTAAAGGTCTTTGTGAGTCTTGGTTTCGTTGTCCGTCTTTGTACATGTATGTGTCAAGTCAAGTCGGTCTTTGTATGCTCGCGTTGTTAGCCCTTGCGAGTTCGAGACTTGTCGGACTATTGGGATCGGTTCTACCTCATATCGGATCTAGTAACATAAGGGACAAGCGGTGATTCCTAGTGAGTATTCGATCCGCCTTCCCTCATTTGAGAGTGACCCCACCCCGGAGTGTCCACCTCTAGCCTCATTCCCAAGGCAGCGTGTGCATATCGAATCTATACGTGGTGAGCAGGTGTCGATTACTTGGAGTGGAGCGTACTTCGCGCTTCCAGGTACGATGACGGATCCGCCGATGTCACGAGCAGCCGCACCCCTTACTCGACGGAGTCGAGTTCCTCCCACCCTGGGAGAGTTGATGGGAATCGATGCCGAAAATTAACTTTTCATTTTACATTTGAGTCCTTTAGTTTGTTTTTATATCCTCAGGAAAGTATGTATGCCATTATAAGGCTTGATAAGCCACATTGTCATTCTCTTGGATTGTGTGGGTTTTTGTGCAAAATGACAGTAGGTCCAGCTAGGGGGTCCTCACCCCTTTCCCATTGGTCCACCTAGGCCAAGTGGGGCTGGTCAACCATCCTAGGTGGCCATCTAGAAGGTTGGACTAGTCAAATTGACACATGGGGGACAAAGGGTGAAAATTGTCAACATTCTACACCCACCTCCACCTACCACCCCCCCTTGGTCAAGGGGGCGCCCCCCCCATTTAGAATCAATTAGGATTTCTTTTTTTAATTTTGTTTCGACTAAAATGTGATGTCCCTTAATTACCCCTCCCAAAAATTAGATCTGAGGTTAGTTTAAGTCTTTTTACACTTTCTATATATACCTTGTAATTTTTGAATTACTTAGCAATTAATGAGAAGAAATGCCATTTGTTGTTCCAGCCCTTGGGCGCCCCTCTCTCCCCTTCTAGAGCTGTGAAAGCTCAGATTTCAGAGGTGTGAAGCCTCTCCTCCACCACCTCCCTGAGTGTGAAGCTCAGCATCGCCGCCGCCGCCGCCATCGAGCCGCCATCGCCGCCACCGCCGCTACGTCGAAATTCTGTCCAAATCAGGATAGAACCCCACCTCCATGGATCTACCTTTCTGTGTGTTTGTCTGATTGAGCTGAAATTTTGAGAGCTTGTTCCTCTCTTTGTTAGCTTTCCATCCATATATCTTATGCCTCATTCTGAGTTCGTTTGGTATTTTTTCCGCAATTTCTAGTCCACCCCTGTCAATCTGTCATTCTGCAGATCTACAGTACAAAGTCATCTTGTTCTATTTTTGTCACCCCCTTATCTATTTTTAGAAAATCCCAAAAAATTACTGAGTGTTTTCCACGTATATCCCCTTCCACCATAATTTTTCTTAGAGTCTACAAAAATCGTTTATCCCTCAGTCAAAGGTGTGTTTCAGGCAGATTGTTTGCTGCCCTGTGTGTCTGTCAATCTGGGTTAGAAAAAAAGTCAGTTTGCAGAGGTTTTCATTTTCAATCCGTGTGATGGATGAAGCTGAGAAATAATTATATTGTAGATCCCTGAGTGCTCTTTCCATCGGTACCAGCCACGCCTCGATCGGCCTCCGGATCTGAGCGTAGTGATTTTCGCCGCCGCGGCCTGCAGATCTGTTCTGTGTGCAGGTCCGAAAATTCAGTTCGGGGGAAAATCAAAAGTAAATATCAAAATTCAACTTCGGGTGCCGCCCCTTCCGGGAGTCGATCCGGGACATCCCGCCATCATCCCAGCCAAGCGGCGCCTCCAGAAGACATCAGGAAGGCGACGTTCCTTTGGAACGGATCGCTTGCTGTCCACCGAGTCAGCCACCGAGTTGGCGCAGCACCGAGTTGCAATAGTGCCGAGTCGGACCAGCAGGCCGAGTTCGTGCTGAGTTCGCCTCCAGATTGCTGCCCGTCAACCCAGGGTCGGTCCTCCCGGGCCCCACTGTAGCCCTTTACCTCCCTGCGTGGAGTGGGCAATAGAATTACTGCTGTAATTAAGTTTTTAACTGTTGTTAACCGGGAGTTACCGTAACTGGCCGGGAACGTCTTCCCCACGCCCGGAGCGTGGAGGTAAACTCGCTACCTCTCTCTTATCGCATTTTGCTCAATTCGTATACTTTTGAATGCCGCTGCGAGTGTAAGATTATTAGCCCGTTATCATTTCATCACCGCTGCGAGAGAGTGAGTTTGAGTGTTACCGTCCCGTGACTCGATCCGAGTCTACACGGAAAGCCGATACCCGTGACTCACGGCCGGTTTATTAACCGTGCCCGGTCCCACGTTTCCCTCGCTAAGGGACAATTGCGAGCTCGTCTAGAGTCCAAGGATCGCATTCCGAATTCGAGTCGAGTCCGTGGTCCGTCCCGCATCACCAAGCCATCAAACAGGCAGGGTAAATGGCCTCCGGCCTGATTACCGTCTCATCCCCCTGAGGGAGGGCGAATGAACAAAGCCAATATGTCAGATATGCAGCATAATGTGTGACTACGTCGACTCCTGTGGGATTCGGGCCCCGTTGCCACCCTCTCCCCGAAGCAGCAGTATATGTTGTCTTGCGTCGAGCCCTCTTCTTCCGCTTCACTGCTGTCGGAACCACCGTGGAGAAGTCCTCGTACTACTACTCCCCACCGAAGAAATATTGAAGCCACGTGCCCATCCGCACGCGTCTCTTTTCGCCAGGCTTCCACGCTTCCCTTGAGTCAAGTGTTAGGCGCAGCAGGGTGCGGTACGCCTTCATCAAATAGGGGTAGGCGAAGCCCGTGAAATATTTGCCTTCGCCATCTGTCTGGTCTTTCAGCCAGTCCGGGAAACAAACTTCTTCGTACGGCTCCCCGTCTATCGGCAAGCCACTCAGCTGGGAAAGACTCCATAGATCCAGTGAAGTCTTACCCTCTGCAGTATAAAAAGTGTTGTATTCCGGGCAGAAGACCTCAATCATCCCGCAGCACAGACCTCGGGAGATCAGATACCTGTACCGGGAAGCATATACACTCTGATAAACACCGGCATGTACAAGGATGGGAGCATATTGCCGCAATACAAAATCTATAAATTCAACGGCGACCGGTCTAAAGGCGTGAGCATCGGTGGCTTTGAGTTCTCCGAACCATCCCACTGAGGCCTGATGCTTGAACCGGACAGCCAAGCAGTCCAAAAGGAAAGGCTGATCTCGGTACCCCCAATGAAGTGGGGTGAGGAACAAACCATACACGGGCTTCTCCCTATCAACGTGCCCGACAGTCTCATTCCAGCGGGCTGGTGTATACTGCGGTGCTCTTGTCAGCAGCCCGACCTCTGGAGATAACTCCTGCACTCCAAGAACGGCCCCCCATTTTCTGGGCTAGCCCGAGATATATATAGGCATACCGTGAGTGACTGACTCGGTCAGACTGTCTCTCTCCGCCAGTAAAGCTCCCTCGGTTCGACGGACGAGAATTATATCACGCTTCCCACCAAGGTTGAAGCGCCCAAGGAATGCCATCAAGTGTTTGTCCTTGGGGTGGTCCAGTCTGACGCCATCCCCTCGCTCAAACTTGAAATGATTGCCGTCAAGAATCAACAGGCGGCCGGTGTCAACGGTGTCAGTCTCCGAGTCCGAAGACTCAGCTACCACGGCTATCTGTCGGGGTCCCCGATCAAGGGAATGGACATTCCCCCATGTCACAGCAACCCGGGATGCAGAGGAAGAAGGGCCAGATGCCATGTTATCTGCAAAACAACGTCCAGAAAAGAACAAGCAAAGTCAGAAATCAGTTGATCAAAGCAAGACTTCTGACAAAATTTCGGCAGCATCTCCCCAGCTCGGGGGTTTGCCAAAAGAAAAGTGGAAGCCGTCCACTAAGGGAGCAGCCCCTAAAAACAGCCATAGGCGCTAAGCCAAGGCCAAATGGGACACCCGAGGGATCTAGCTCCGAGGACAAGTCCTACGAGGAGCCTCCCGGGGCCCGGAACACGGGTTTAAAACCCAAATAAAGCAGCGACTCGACTCACCCGCTCGCTCAAAACCCAGAGCCCACTCGGCGCCGCGGAAGGAGGAGAAAGGGAGGAGAGAGAAAGGAAAATGTCAAATGAGGATGAAGAAAAAAAAATGAAGGAAGAAACCCTTTTATAAGGGGGGTTCGCGTCTGTTAAAATGGCGCGCCCCAAGCGCGCCGTTTTAACCCATTTGCGCGCCGCTTCAACCCCCAGAAGAAACGGCGCGCCGCTTTAAGCGGCGCCATTTTAACAGATACGGGGCGCCGTTTTAACACTAAATAAAGGGCACGCCGTTTTAAATGGTGCCGTTCATGCTTCTTACCACGCCGGATTAACGTCTGATGTCGGAATTAAGGGCCACCTCAAGCTTCCGTCAGCTAAGGAGATCAACCCGAACGAAGCTCATCCGTCGGCCCTGCCGCACTCCTGCCTCGCTTGCACCACCCACGTTCGGGGGGTATTTGTTGGCACTCAAAATATGATCCTTCGGCGACCAAGCCGCAAAGACAAATGATACGACCCACTGAAGCACAGAAGCCGATGAAGATCAACTTACTAAAGATTCCTCAAGCTGCCAAAGCCCCGAGTCACCTTGAAGTGAGCACCGGGGACTTCACCTCAGGAGAGTTGAGATGAATCCCCAACCAACCGGCTGTGCGACCACGCCTGACCAATGATCCGGCATCGACCCCGTCATGCCGCTACCCTACATCCGTCGCCCGACCAAGGACGATAGTCTACCCAGTGACTCTCCTAAGGAGGAAGAACGTCCTCGGCAGTCCACAATAAGGGGCAGAAGGTCATGTTAGCAGAAGGCCCCGATCACCCGACACGGGTTCGGCTTCTCGCCAAAGTGGGCCCGTTAGTGGCCGATTGGTCGCCATTCAAGGCGGAATTATCCCGGATGCAATGCCAGCCTGTAAGGAAGTTTCGAGCACAAGTCCGTCTGGGCCAGAAGCACAAATCATAGTGCCAAAGGCCATACCGGCAGGATACCCGTGTGTTCGAGATAAACACACACAAAGTTCCGAGCAAGGTCTTTCACCGTGCAGAGAGCTTCGTCAACGCCCCGTCAAGGTTTTCCAAGGACCAGGGCGAGAGGGACAGTCAACGGGAACTTCCGGAACCATCCCCGGACCCATCGGCTGACCTGCGCCAAGCAAACAAGTTAAAACGGCGCGTGAAGGGTCATCGGCGCCGCTTAATACGGTGCCACCAAATCCGGCGCGCCAATCCAATTGGGGACATGCTCCCTGGCGCCATCGTATCCGGCGCGCCCCTTCCCAGGGCGCCGGATTAACGAAGGCTACATATACACCGTGCCTTCCAAACAAAAAAAGAAGAGAGAACAAGAGGGAGAGGAATAAAAAAGAAAAAAAGAGAAGAGAATAGAAGAGAGCCAATACGAAGGGTTCTGTTCGTTCGAGAGAGAAAAAAACCTTGGGGGAGAGGTTGGGTTTCCACGGGGGGGTTCTCGCTGCCGTCTTCCTCGTGTGCTCGTCTGAATATCTCCGAAGCCGGAGAAGAGAAGCCTGTGGTCCGATACTCTGTTCTGGAGAAAGAGTCTAGGTGGGTCTCCGTTGTTTTCCTCCGGTTGATTCCCCTTTCTTCTCGATTTCATTCTCCTGATATAATGTAAGTGAGAAGGGGGAGGGGTGATGATACGAGCCTGGCCTCCCCCCCTCACCATTATCGCTGTCCTTTTTCCCTTCACCTGTAACGTTCTTCTTCTATTAATGTAAATGGCGGCCGAGCGACAACGCCGGCGCCGGAATATATGATGTGTACATCTACCTGTATCGTTCATTGAATGAATGAAATGCGATTGCGCCTGATGCCGTATCTCTCCGTCATGCCCTCTCTAATTTCTTCTCAAATGTGCATTTAATGATTTCCCGGCGTGCATAGTTCTCGGATCCGTTTTCCCGACGCTGGATATGCCCTTGGGCTATATGGATCGTTCTCCCCCCCTCCCAGGGGTTTTCTCTCTCTATTCCAATGCAATGGTCGAGCTCTACACCATGTGTGCCACGGGTTTTGTGATCGGAGACGCACTTGTGTGCATATCTCTGTCCATCCCTGTCTAAGGAGCAGACCCTTCGCCGTCCCTATGCCCTTCCTCATAGGCCAGAGGAGAGGGGAAGATCGCTTCTGCCGTTCCCTTTTCATCTTGTGACGAGCCCCTGCTGGTTTTTCCGAACATGATATATATATCCCTTCCCCAGATCTCTATGCTAATCATATAGCATGCCAGTATTAACTTATTTAGCCCGCGGGCTTCACTGTTCTAATATGTGTCTAGCAACTCGTTTGTCCACTTGTCGTCAAACGATGTCTTGCGCCGCTCTTTCCACTCTGTTCGCATCTTAACAGGAGTCTACTCTGTAGGATCGCTCCAGTACCCGGGGAGGGGGATATTCCCCCAATCTTCTACATTAGCCACTCGGTCGACTGGGGGCTCATCCATTGATGACAAGTATCCCTTCGGGCCATTGAGTGCACAGTAACGGGGCTAAGCCCTACAGTTCGAATCCACGGTCCTTAATGGACTTTGTGGTGGCCGTGGGTTGCGTTCCCCTTGTAGGCTAGCCCTAGGGGTTTTCTTCCCTCTATCGGTCGTCCCGATTTGAGCGTTGTGTCGACTCGGGTCGCGTGCCCCTCGCAGGCTAGCCCTCGGGGTTTTCGCTCCCATAATGAGTCACCTCATTCGTTCACTGTCGCCCACGGACTTGGTGCCCCTAGCAGGCTAGGCCTCGGGGTTTTTCCTTTCCGTTCGGGTTTGCCGGCCGTCGTTGCGCCACCCGGCTCTTAGGGGTTACTCCGCCACGTGAGTACTCCCCGCTTCTCCCCGACAATCCTCCGGGATGGGGAGATGCTGTCGAAATTCCGGCTTGAACGAGTCTGACTCGGAACAATCGCCGCGCTCAAGCATGAACCTCGCGCGAGCCTGTGACTCAGCTCCCGTATGCCCCGGGGTCGATCCTTTGAATAAATGACTTAAATAAACTTTCAAAGTTTCCTAAAGTATTTTAATAAACCCAAGAAAAAAATGAATAAAATCTCAGTTTCCGTGAGATCGGGTTAAACCGGCGCGCCTTAAAACAATGCGCCCTTCCCGGCACGCCTCTTCCCGGCGCGCCCCAAATGGGTCGTGCCGTTTTAACCTCTTCATTCACCTACGGTTTCCTACGCCGTTTTAAGTCCTATACCTACGTTTTTTGGCGCCGTTTCTAATCGTTACGCTGTCTAATCCCTGGCTCGTCCCTGGAGCGATCCTCGCCTCTTGTGGTCGGAGTTAATAAACTCTAATTAGTAAAAAATTGAATAAGAGGAGGGCCTTTCGAGTCCAAATCATTTCGTTATCATGGTTTCACTATCGTGTCCGTCAGCACTCTGCTTTCTATATCATGCTTGTGTCACCCTTTTCCCCCGTTGGCGGGGCTTAATAAGTGTGATTGACCTCTGCTCGTCTTCATAACTATGTTGCCATGCTTAGCACAGTCGTGAACGTCATGTATGCATGCTTGCATAGACCCTCGGGTATATCAAATGGCATTGACAGAAGGTCGGGTTACGCCCGATCAGAAGTCTCTGCTATGCGCGATGGTGGTCTTCGGGCCTATGTCCTCCGGCACGTACCAAGGGTCTCCAATTCAATGAACCATGCTTCCCCTGCATGATAGATAGATGCATCTTGCATGATTCCGTCATGTTTGTGGCGTCGCATCTTTTATTCCAGCCTTGGCAGCCCACTATCTCGGCAATTAATCAAAGGTGTTCCCTCCTCGTGGGAGATGTAATTAACGCCATAACCTTTATGGTATGGCGGACTGCTGGTCCCAACCGAACCTCACTTTCGCCCGACACGGGTCAGAATGAGCGCATAATAAACTTGTCACGTACGTGACTGGCACGCCCGCAGCTGTCAATCAGTCAGTTAATTACCAGTTAGTAATTGGTTGATCGACACGTGAAACAAGAGATATATATATATATATATATAATAAAAAGATGAATAAAAACCCATCGCAAACAGCATCACAACTTCAGGCTTGAGAAATTTTGGTTCAGAGACGCTGATTTTATGGAGATAGTCTCTACTGTTTGGAGTGTCTCGGTGAGCTCCACCTCTACTATGATGGCTCTTGTGAAGAAGTTGTAGCATATTATGCAGGTGCTCAAGGTATGGGGGAACGATCAAATGCTCCCTAGAAAGGAGGCAAAGGATGAGATTCTTCAACATATTGAGGGGTTGGATGTCCTGGAGGAGAAAAGTCTTTTGAATGAGGAGGATAAGGGTCTCAGAGACTCCTTGAGGGCACAGTTTGATGAGATCCTCTCTATGGAGGAGATCTACTAGAGACAGAGATCGAGTGACAGACGAATTAAAGAAGGTGATAGGAACACTGCTAATTTCCAGTGCATTAGTTCAGGGAGGAGGAGGGTCAACACCATCGCTTGTATTAGGGTGGGTGACCACTCTTTCTATGTTGAGGAGGATATCAAGAGGTATGCCAGAGATTTTTATTCTAGGTTGTTCATAGAGGATGAGCATTACAAGTCATGGATTTCAAATGACTTACTTCCTTACCTCTCCACTGAGGAGAGGATTACTATCTCCCAGAGTTTCTCAGAGGAAGAGGATCATCATGCAGTTTTCTTACTTGTAGGGGATAGAGCTCCGAGATTGAATAACTTCCCTTTGGTTTTCTTCTAGAAGTGCTGGGATGTCATTAAACATGATCTATTGGCCTAGGGCACACTTGGGGGGCATCAATAAAATCCTCTTGGTGCTTATTCCTAAGAAGTCAGGTGCACGAGAGTTTTGGCATTTTAGACCCATTAGTTTAATGAATGGTTCTTTCAAGATTATCACTAAGGTGTTGGCAGGGAGACTAGTTGAGGTGATGGACAAATTGATTAGTTGTTTCCAAGGAGCTTTCATCGGGGGTAGACATATCCAAGATAACTTCTTGGTGGCCCATGAGTTTGCCATGAAGATGCAGAGGAAGAGAGGGGTTGTCTTGAAGTTAGATTTTGAGAATACCTATGATAGGGTTAATTGGTTGTGTCTGTTTGATGTGTTGGAGAAGATGGGTTTCGGGGAGAGATAGATTGGCTGGATTAGAACCTATATGCTTTTAACCTCCTTCATAGTTCTTGTCAACGAGAAGCCTTCCTCCCTTTTCTACGGTGGGAGGGGGCTACATCAAGGGGACCCCTTTGTCTCCTCTCCTCTTCGTGATGGTGGCTAATGTGCTGAGCAAGGTGTGGCAGAGAGCTGAGACAGCTGACCTTATCAGAGGGTTCCAGGTTGTTAGAGGGGGCCTTTCTATTTCTCACTTGTAGTATGCAGATGACACCATCTTGTTCCTAGCTGAGGGAGAGCCACAAATTTACATTATAGCAACCTGGACTAAAAGAAATTTATAAATAAATAAATAAAGTCTCTTGAATAATATAAGATTAATTTTATAAGATATGGAATATAATTATTATGAACTAAATAAAAGTTTACAATTATTGTAATGGAAAATGGGGCTACCATTAAAAGTCTAATTGGGCTTAAAAGATTAAATAAAATCTCTAAAATTCATAGTGCCCCAAGTCCCTCAATTCTAATTAGGTAAAATGAGCTAAAACTTAAGTAATTGAGCATAAAATAATAATTAAATCCTAATCCACTTAAATTATCTTGTTCTCTTATGAAACCCTAGCCTAATTAGGGTAAACTCATGCTAGGCAGCCCTAGATTTGAATAGGATTCAAAATTATGGGTTTGAAATTATCCCTTGGGAAATAGGTTGAATTAGGACTCTTAGGTCCCTAGAATCTATAAATAGAACCAAAAATCCATTCTAGCCATCCCTAGTAGTTTGTGGAAGAGTTTGAACGTCATGCTAGGGCGTGCATCGAGGAGGAGGATCAAGGGTTTAGGCGTCTCGCATTCTTCTTCCTTTTCTTCCCTTAATCAAATCTTAAGGTAGGTATTCTTTTAGGTTAAACTTAAATTGATCAAGCAAATATGTGTAGTTTCATGTCTAGTTTGATTTTATGCATGTTTCCCTAATTTTATTTGACTATTATGTACGTATTTTAAGTTCTATAGACGAGGTATCGCCATTTTCATGCGTTCTCATTGGAACAAGCGTTCTGTTTGAAATCGCGACCATCTTAGGGGCCGCATTTTGAACGCGCCCATACGATAGACCATGATCATTAATTAAGTTTTGAATTCTGACATTAGGTTTGAAAAGCGTCCCAGACACTGGACTTGATTTGGTGAAATTAACGTGGCCCAAATACTAGATGTGATTTAATGATTCACGTCCAATTACCTGGACGCGAATTCTTTTGTTTAAAATTCCTGTTTTGATCGTGACATTTGGTCTAACCATGTTCTAAAAGAAGGCATCTACACTCTTTAACAATTGTCTTATGAAAAATGTCCTCTATATTGGATGCAATTTATGCTGACTTTGTAATAAAAATTTTAGACAGGAAAATTAACTCTGGAAATATTATTGGATTTCTTAATGATTAATTTTATCTTGATATGAACTTAACCCTAATCTTTATCTCGATTTTCTCTTCTTTTGATCTTATGAACCCCCTCATGATCATGTTCTATCTTCATTATTTATCCCTTCTGAAATTGATTCCACCATGTCTAAAATATTTAGATCTTAA
The DNA here is from genome assembly GCA_022559845.1 of Amorphophallus konjac. NCBI lineage: Eukaryota > Viridiplantae > Streptophyta > Magnoliopsida > Alismatales > Araceae > Amorphophallus > Amorphophallus konjac. The sequence continues at coordinate 315,459,192 of CM040119.1, read as the reverse complement.
CTAGTGTTTTAAATTGTTCCTTGATAGCTTCCGATTTTGATTTATTTAATTATTTATAATCAATGTGACTCTAGTGGCATGTATCTACCGATTACGTTGGTTTCTTGTTTCACCGCATAGCCTATTTCTTGGTGAAGTTAGAACTCTTTGCGGGATATTCCTTCCGTCAGACTGGAACTTCTTCACTAAGATCTATGTAAGTCACTATGATCCATGGATTCCCATATAGACGCCGAGTGGGTTGTACTCTAAAAACTCTGGAAACCCTCTGAATCTCATCTTACTAGTCTAAGATGTGATTCGACCGGCCTTTGGAACCACAAAACAAAGTTCTATTTAGTTCTGTTCTGAATGCGGCGTACCCAGAGACTGCATTCAAGCTCTCTTTCCCTGAAGACATCGGCTCGATTAACTGCATTCAGGAACCTGTTTGAATGTTGTGAAACACACCCAGTTGATTGGACACGATTTAGTGAAACGCATCATATTACTAGGACGTGAATTTCTTGTGTTCTGATATTTATCTTGGACTGCAACCCTGACCTTGACCACGTTCTATCTGACCTATTCTGAATTCGCCCATGTTGAAGGCCGCATTTAACCCTAGTTTTCATGAAATGTGCTTGTTCGATTGACCACGTTTTATTAGAGTTCTGTAAGTCCGTGATTGACTATTTTGATATGTTTTGACCTATGTATTAATGTGCTTATCATCCTTATAAGTATGTACCCTCATGTTTCTCCCTGAAAATCAAAATTTCCTTGATATGTGATTTCATGAACTTATCCTAAAGTTCTATACTTGGTCTCCCTTAAATTGATACTTGTTGTTATATAGTCCATGCACTTAATAGTGCTAATTATTATTCCTGGAACATAACTCTCTTGATTCCACTTGGCCATATCTGTTACATGGAATTGTCTAGTGACTATTAAGGGCTTTGGATCCACTTAATAATCAATGCCAGTCCGGACAGAATGTCCAATTTTACTGGGCTTATGAGAAACATTTTACTGGGCTCATGAGATAAATTGTGGTGTGGCATTGCACCAAACCGATATCAAAATTGTTCTAGACAATTCAACTACATGTGATATTACTAAACTAGATGATAATATGACTGGCATGATTGATTGGACACTGATATTCTTGATCTAAAAGGGGTAAATATATTATTGGAATTCTACTTCTGATTGGCCAAATCTATAGTTATGTTCACCAGTACCATTCATTTATTGATATACATTGCAATCTTGCTATTGACTCATAAATCTTTTTATATCGATCTCCATGCTATTCCTTGACATTCGAACTCTATTGATCTATATCATGTTACTGGAACCTCTGCTCTACACCCTAGTCTGGATAATTTATTATCTCATGGATTTGATTCATGTTTTGTATCGTTTCATCCTATAGTAATTATGTACACTTTTAAAATGTTAATTGCATGGTCAAAGAGATATAATGCATACTGAGTTTTTTGCTCACTCAATGTTATTTAATATTTTTCAGGTAATAATGAAGATGAAATTCATTCTTGATAGGGAAGGACAAGAGTGATCGAGCGCTCCAGAGTTATTAGAAGATCCATGTCTTTTATATTTTCTTGAGTCTAGATTAGACGTTTGAGAGTCTTGTAATTGCGTCATTTTTCTTTTGAGTTTTCGAATTGTAATTTGAGTCATCAAGGAATTGTAATAGTAAAATTTTGTTATTAATAAAATTTTGATTTGTAACCTTATTCTAGTCTTGTTGGAGTTGTATCTTATGATTGTTATCTCTTAATTGCTCTGATTGACATGATTGACAACTGTCACATTCCGAGTTCCTTCCACCACTCTGCGCGGGATGTGACATACATGGTTAGGCTCATATTGGAATTGTTGGAGGAGGTGATTGATCTTAAAGTCAACTTCAATAAGAACTTGCTAGTGTGGTTATGTATGGAGAAGTGGTCTCTTCGGAGGGTGGCCTGTATTATGGAATGTAAGATATGGGATATCCCCATCTCATACCTGGGCCTGTAGCTCTCTCCATGTGCTCTTCAATGTGTAGATTGGCTTCTTGTTGTTCAGAGATATGAGTCTAGGTAGGCTGGATGAAAGGCGAGGTTGTTATCTTATGGGGGAAAACTTGTCTTGTGTAGATTTGTGCTAGATAGTCTTTCGATCTATTTTCTTTCTATGTTCTGGATCCCTAAGACGGTGACAAAAAAATGACTCTGTTCAAGGGAGGTTATTTTGGCATGACAGTCGTAGGAGATGTTGGGGGTGGCATGACATTGGTTGGTGGAGGGTGGCAATAAGAAAGGAGGTGGGAGGGTTGGGGATAAAAGATATGAGGGACTTCAATCTCGCCCTTTTGTGTAAGTTGTTATGAAGACTAGGGATAGGGGAGGATGGGCTATGGACGTTGGTTGTATGGCAGAGACACTATGGCAAGAGGAGGCCTTAGGACCTAGGTCCTATCCCTCGTCACAGGACCTCCCCTCTTTGGTGCCACATCCTCACTTGTAGGGACTTCATCTACTCTTGTGTCCGAGTCTGTCTTTGTAGAGGTGAGTAGACTCACTTGTGGAAGGACAGATGGTGTAGAGACTTCACCTCGGTGGCCTCCTTCACCAGTCTTGTTGTTGTCTCAGGTGCCCCTATGGGGTACGTTGCTCAGGCATTCAACTCCCACCTTTCTGGGGGTAATTGGGCTCCGACCTTTAGAAGGGACCCCAGGGATGATAAGTTAGAGTAGCTCCAGGACCTGCTCTCCTTCCTCCTCCCATTTCACCCTCTGCACGACAGAGAGGATGAATGGTCTTGGAGGCGGGGCAGGGAGGGTTCCTTTTTGGTCAGCTCGGCCTACGCCATTATCTCAGACAATGGTTTTTGATAGTGTCTCTTCTCTCAGGTCTGGAGACTGAAGAGCCCACTAAAGGTGAAGCTTCTAACTTGAAGGATCTCTCATGAGAGATTTCCTACTTGGGATAGGGCGCGGTTCCTCCCGGGTGTCTAGCCGACTTGTTGCTTGTGTGGTGTGGACATCAATACCCTAGACCACATGATCGTAGGCTGTACATATTCACAGGGGATGTAGGAAGACCTTGCTAGGAGGACTCACGGGGGCTTTGGTCAGTAGGTACAACCAGGTGCAACACCTGATGGAGCATTGGGGGAGGCCCTAGGTCTTTAGATGTGATAGGATGGTGTGGTGGCTCATCCTCTATGCCACACTATGGACGATTTGGGGGGAACACAACCACCAGATCTTTAGGAGGGAGGCGAGAGCTGTGGTGTAACGCCTGAGAATTTTTTAGGAATTTTTTGGGATTAAAATATAATTATTATGTATTTAAATAGACTAAATAGGCTATTAAATGAATTATCGTTAATTAATCTAAGGCCCTATACCAATTAAAGAGGACTAGGCCCATTTAATTAAACTCACTTGGCCCAAATTATAGTTTTTGACCCTGGCCCATGTTCTAGAACCTTAAATTGATGTATTTATGGAATTAAGAGATAAGTAGATTTAAATAGGCTTAAATGGAGGATAAATAACAAAAGAGTTTGAACCAATTCAAATTTTGGCGCCCAACATTGAAAACGGTCTATCGGGCAACAGCAAGGAGCAAGAAACGGTCCCAACTGGACCGCTACTAAGAGTCCGATCGCGAGCAGTTTGATCGCATGAAAAACTCCAAATTCTTCAGGCCAAATCCTTGGAGATCGAAGCAATCTATTAGCTAGAAGGTTCTAGGATAGATTAAGATCAAATTGATGACCTAATTAGGACTCTAGGGTCGTCCATATCGTCAAAACCCTAGCTAACCCTATAAATAGACCTTAAGTTCAACCTTAGCGACCCTTACGTTTGGCTCGCATGGAACTAAGGTAAGAAGCATTATTTGAGGTAGGTTCTTTAGAATATTTTGTTCATAATACTAAGGTCTAACTTCCCTCAAAATTTCATCCTAGGAGATCAAGCCCACAATAAGTTAGAGGCCTGCAAAGACGCTGGTTCAGTGCAAGTGACCCAAGAACTTGTGCGAAGGGCCCAGAAAGATCAACAGATTAGAAGTCCTAAACGAGGTAATTAGATAAAGGTTCTTTAGAGTTATTTGTTCATTTTAGTACCCTCTACTTACCCTCTAAAATTTGTGGTCATAGGTGAAGAGAATCAGAAATTAGCAGGCCACGAAGTTGCTGGTTCGGTTCTGAACGAGCAAAAAACTAGGGTTGACTTTCAGCCCTAAATTCGAAGTCTAAAGCCCATGTCAGAGGTAGGTTATCTCATGAAAAGGCTAAAACTGAATAATACGAGTAAAAGCCCGCTTGTTTCATAAGATTTCATGCATTGTACATGTTGTATTCGATGATTTGTTATCACTGCGCATTTAGGTTATGTAGCATGCATAGTCCCTAACCTTAATTCCAAAGATAACAATCTTAGCTTAATTTATGCAACCCTGCATCTCCATGGCGTTAATTCATTTGTAGCATGTTTTATATACATGTTTTTAATTGTTTACCATGTATCCATCTACCCTAGATTAGCATGTATTTCGGTTTTAATGTTGTTTATAGTAGACAGGAAGAAACGGTCTTCCTGAGACCGCCTGATTCGCTTAGCGGCCCTACGATAGACTGCTAGGTCTGATAAAAGGGTCCTTAAGCGACCGCTTTTGTTTTCTGAGTTCTGTAAATATGTTAACCTGAAACATAATGCAGAGTAGCCTTATTTATCTTATGATAAGCCAAGATAATTAGGTTTTATTCCTATTTTCAATGCTACATTTGTACATTTGGTTGTATTGGTGGGTTATTCTAGTAGATTGCAGTTTTCACATATGTATGGAAATTATTTTAAGTTATGTTAATTTTATGCCAAAACTTATACTCTTGTAGTAATGAATATAATTTTCATGACTTGACTAGTTTTGATCGGTTTTATCACGATCTCATCTTATCTATGAGTCATTTTCTTATGTACATGGCACGTATTCCGGTACGATGTCATTAGATACACTTTGCACTAAAGCACATAATCTTGGACTTGTGATCCGCTCCGTTGGATATTCCTTCCACCGGACTAGGTGATCTTGTTTCAAGACCTCCGTAAGACTCCGCGAGCCTGGGATTCCCACTAGGACGTCGAGCTAGTTGTACCCTCAAACCCAATTATCTAGAAAGTACTTTACCGGTGTTTTGAGAGTTCTGGACCCTAGCGGCCTTCTCGACGACAGTCAGAGGAACCTAGCGGCCATTCACCAGACCGGTAAGGACGCCTAGCGGCCCTGCCTAGACCGGATGGCTCTGGTTCATTCATTTCATTAACATTGTTACTAAACGGTCCTAACTCGACCACATGTCTCCATGAAACGGTCTGGATCTGACCACTTTCGTGTAAAAATGGTCCAGTAAACTACCGCAAGGTCCCTGATCCTGTCTAACCTGAGGTTTGACGTTTGGGTTGGGTTTTGCAAGTTCATAGATGGTCTGATGATTGCTTGGAACTTAACACTTATCAAATAAGATATTAATAATTATGGAAAGTAAAGAATGTGGCGTTATACTGCCGACTTACTGCCATCGCATGACCTTGCTTTAAGTCACTTTTGGACACCCATATTCTTATGTGATGCATTCTTGCCTTGATATTGTATCATGAAACTATCATTGAACTTGTTACATTATTGGCCGTACTTTATTAGTATATCTCGTGGAAGTAGCTAGATTTATAACTTGAAGATGCAAGACCGGGCATGGATTGTGTCCAAGGTCTCCATGCTAGTCCCACGGCCGATGGTCAGAAACGTGCTATAAACCATGGGGTACGATGATACTAGTGTCGCATTGCGCTGGGAGTACTTTCTCTTATAAATGAGTGAAATTCATGTGGCTCCTTATGAAAATTACATGCTTGTTAAATGACAATCTAGTACATAGCTTTTATGAGGTTGTGTAAGTACTTTCTAGTTACATGCTCGTACATTCTTGTTCGTGAATGGCCAACTTACATCTACATGATTAAATCTTACTTGTTCATATACTCGATCATGTCTACTTGCTCAGATATATCATGATTCTATATTCTTGGATGTTTTGGTTATGCCGTATGATTTACCACATTCTCATTTTTTTTCTATCTTAACTCTAGACCTAAAACATTAATCACTTAAACATTACCTTCATGTTGATATGAAGATACCTACTTGGCAAGTGTGCTCATACCTATTTTCTCATCTTTTCAGGAAATACTAGTGGATCGGATTCAGATTATGCTAGTAGCGAGTCCGAGAGCGATTGATGATCTATTTGAACAAGAGAAGCCATAGTTATCTAGTGTCTAGTCGAATCACATTGTAATTTTCTATTTTTTTTGAGTCAAAGGATGTAAGGATGTTGAAAGTCATGATCTTATGTACATTTGGGTCGTTATTATGAATAAAGTGGATTTTTGGATTAATTATTTGTGCAATTACTTCTATGTGATTGTCTTACGCTCTGATTTCTTACTTGTGAGAGGCTTACCATGCCGAATGTTCACGTTTCCGAGATTCCTTCCGTTGCAATAAAAGCTCGGGACGTGACAGTTAAAGTGGTATCAGAGCCTAGACATAAGTACGTCCTAGGAAAGATGTCATGATATAGGTTAAGTCCAAGGTTAAGGACCCGTACCTATGAACTAGGAAAGAATTCTGAACCCATGTGAGAATTGGGTAGAACCCGGGGTGAGATAGTTATATAGAAATTATCTTAAGGTAAATCTTCCCGATTCTAAGGAAAATGACTAAATGTCCACTTTTTCAGGTACCTTGAATTCTCGATGGCTCATCGTGTGAACAAGGATGAAATGCATCAAACTGTTGCGGGTCTTACCCAAGCCCTACAGACCGTGGCCCAAGCTGGTGCAAGGGCTGGCGTGGGTAGCTTGCACATTAATTTTTAGAGTTTAAATCGTGTACGGTTCTCTAGATCTTCTAACCCAGATGAAGCGAAAAATTGGATCGACGAGATGAACCGGATATTTGACGTCATGTAATGCACCAGTCAAGAAAAGGTTCGTCTTGCAACATTCCAACTTAACAAAGACGCCCGTACTTGGTGAAAGTCTGTTCCAGCACCGCCTCCGAATGCTCCGCACACTTGGGAGGGATTCCTCACTCTCTTCCGAGCCAAATACTTCTTCAAACATGTCAAGGGGAGGAAGGCGACAGAATTTGCGTTGCTACGTCAAGGCATGATGACGGTGGCAGAATAAGAACTACAATTTTCTCGCTTAACACCATATGCTCAACATTTAGTGAGCATTGATCTTCTAAAGGCAAATCACTTCATGGATGGGCTATGACTCATCTTCATTCAGCAACTTGGCCCACAAAATATTCAGACCTACGCCAAAATGGTCCAACGGGCACACTTGTGTGAATGGACCTTGGAGAAGGTCGATAAACTCAAAGGCAAAGGGGAGGAGCCAAGCCAAAAATATGATCGGCGAGGAAGAAAAGAGGAAAAATTCAACATCATCTATAACTCCCGAGATAACAATAAACGATTTCGTAATAGTAACGGGAGTGGCAACAGCAAGAACAAGAAGGTTAAAGAAGAAGAAAAGGTTCTCACAACTACTTGCTCTTTCTGTGAAAAATTCGGTCATTCGGTCGAAGAGTGTTGGAAGCGTCTTGGCACATGCCTAAGATGTGGTAGTCGGGAGCACCGCATGCTTGACTATCCTTTTATGAAGGAGCAACAGTCTACAAGGAACAATGGTGGACGAATGCGGCAAGCAAGATTGAATGCCGTTTTGGATGAGGATGAACCAACTAAAGAAGGAGAACTCATTGAAGGTACCATTCACATTCATTCGCATCATGCTTTCGTACTATTTGATACTGGTGCTACTCACTTCGTTATTGCTAATTCCTTTGCAAAAATATTGCCTATTTCACCTGCTCCCTTACCATCGGATTTAACCATAGTTACCCCTTTAGGGTCGAGAATGGAATTGAAAACCTAATTCCCTAATAGTAAAGTCACTATAGAAGGGCACAATCTTCCTGCTAATCTCGTATGCCTTGATATGAAAGGCTATGATGCCATATTAGGGGTTGACTGGCTTGTAGACCACGACGCCTATATCAATTGTCGAAATAGGATAATCTCTTTTAGGAAACCAGGTCTTCCACGATTTTCCTTTCTTGGTATCAAATACCGGAAATATCCTACCGGTATCTCATCCCTTCACGCTTGCAAACTCATCTCGCAGGGATGTAAAGTTTTCCTTGCCTCCGTAGTAGTTACCGAGTTTAAGAAAATTCAGATAGACACAGTCCCCGTAATCAAGGAGCTTTCTGACGTTTTTCCTTCTGAGCTGCCTAGTTTGCCGCCCGAAAGGGAGGTTAACTTCACCATTGAACTCACGCTTGGAGCATCATCTGTGTCAATAGCTCCTTACATGATATCCCCCACAGAGTTGAAGGAATTGAAGAAGCAACTTCAAGAGCTGCTGGAAAAAGGTTTCATTCGACCTTGCACATCCTCTTGGGGTGCACCGGTCTCATTTGTCAAGAAGAAGGACGGTTCCCTCAGGTTATCCATCGACTACCGGCAGTTGAATCAACTTACCATCAAAAACAAATATCCACTGCCGTGTATTGATAAACTATTTGACCAACTTTCTGGTGCGGAGTACTTCTCCAAGATTGACCTCAGGTCGGGCTATCATCAATTGAGGATCAAGGAGGAAGACATTTACAAGACTACTTTTCGAAGCAGATACATACACTATGAATTTTTGGTAATGCCGTTCGGGTTAACGAATGCCCCGACTGCATTCATGCAACTAATGATGGTGCAGACACCCGAGCAGTTGAGAGGCGCGATACGTCGAGCCACCGGTACCGCACACGGAGCACGACTCGAGCCACTTCAGCGTCCATCTGGCTCGGAGACAGCTTGGAGACTCCCCCTTGAGTCCCGACATTTATCATATTTGTTTAGACTTTACTTGTGTGTAATGTGTGTTTGTTTCATTTTATTCGGTTTGTAATTTTGATTGTAAGAGCGGTTTATTTGTAAAATGGGACCCCCGGGGCCCACGGGCCCCCCAGACCCCTCCCATTGATCCACCTCAGCCTAGGGCCCCATGTGGGGTCAGTCAACATGTCAAATGGAGGCATCTGGAAGAGTTGAATGGTAAATGACACATGGGAGACAATTGGACTTCAAAGTCCAAGGTAGGCCACCTACCATGTCAAGCTTGTCCCCTCGGTCAATAGGCCCCCCCCTTGCATTTTTTATTTATTTTTTTTGTGTTGGTCACATCTAATCACAGCCATCCATTCCCCATCCCTAGATCCAATGGTGGATATGGGATTTGATATGTAACCTATAAAACTTGTATTTTTTCATTTGGAGGAATTAATGCCATTTGAAATCAGGAAATTCCTTGAGCAAGCCCTTGGGCGCACCCCTCCTCTCTCCTCCCTCTCCCCCTTGCAGCTGTGACGGTTGCCATTCTGAGGTGTGACGCCTCCCCTATCAGTTCCGGTCGCCGCCGCCACGAGTCGCCATCGCACCGCCATCGAGTTCGTCGGAGTTCTATCTTCAGCCAACCACTGCCACTTCCACGAATTTCTGCAGTCAGCCACGAAATCATTTTCAGTTGAAAATTGCAGGAGGTGTTCCAGAGGTGTCCACCACGTCCCACAAAATTTTGTTTGGCCTTTAGTCTCCGATTCATAATTTTCAATTTTCGTTCTTCTTCCCACTTCAGATCTGCCTGTTTTAGACCAGATCTTCACCTACCCTGAGTTTCTAGTGTTAGACCCATATTTTAATTTTTTCAAGACCTCCCAATTTTATTGGGAGTTCTATCCATCAACCCCTCCACAAAATTTTTTTCTTAATTTTTGATCAGCCCTCCATCCATTTTTCAAAAATCATGTTCAGAGCCATCTACAGTTCTATCCACCTCTGTCCAGATCCGACCACCTTCCCGTACGAAATTCATAACAAATCATAGCCTCCACCAATCCATCCAAAACAATTATTTCCGTTTTCCTTGTTCACATCCCTACAACTTTGGTGAAGAGCTCAGGAGCTGAATCGGACGTCTACCTCATGGTCAACGGTAGTTCTCAGACAACTCACCTGCAGATCTGAGAGTTCAGGTACTGTACAATAGAAGCTTCCAAATTCAACAACATCCAGATCCGTGCAGATCCAGATCCTCTCTCAAGATTTAGATTATAGGATTTCAAGAGAGCTTTCTAACGATAGCTCCTGTTCCCCGATCCGACCTCAGGATTGATCGCAGCGGCCGTTCTCGCCGAAGCGCGCGCCAGAAAATAGAAGTAAAAATCCGTGGACAGCAACTTCAAGAGTTGGAGATCGGGGCCGATCGGCCACCGATTGGTGTTTCTGGTCGACCGCCGTCCAAGGAGGCGTGCCATCAGGGGTCCCCATCACAGTGGGACCCACCCCAGCAGACCCGGAGGACAGAGTGGTCCGTGGGCCCCACGGACCCGTAGATCGCGCCGTCCGGACAGCATGAAAATGAGTAGTTCGGCACCACCGGGTGACATCAAGATGCTGCCCGTCAACCCGATTCGCGTGATTCCCGGGCCCCACATGTGACCTATTACCTCCCTGCGTGGAGTGGGTCAAATGTTTGTACCGTTGTAAAACTGTTTAACCGGGAATCCGTAAATCGGCCGGGGTTGTCTTCGCCACGCCGGGTGCATGGAGGTAATGGTCTAAACTTCTCGGCGTTACTTTGCTTAGCTAGTATACGGTCTTATGCCGCTGCGAGAGTGTAGGTTTCTAGCCCGTGTGTCCATGTCACCGCTGTGAGTGTGAGAGTGACCCGTCCCGCGACTCGATCCGAGTCCGGAAGTTGAGTCATACTACCTTGAACTCTGTCGGTTCCTTAATCGCGCACGATCTACGCTTTCCCTCGCTTGGGAGGACGAGTGAGTTTGCACTTCTATTAGCGACGTGTAGCCCATAGGAGCTCTTAGTGTCGAGCCGAGGTGGCTCTAGTAGTCGTGTCTTTACTGGTTGAGTCGTGCCTGTCTCATATAGCGTCGTCTCCTCAGTCCGTCCCGCATCAAATGAACAACATGTTCCGACCATATCTTGATCAATTCGTGGTCGTGTTCATTGATGATATCCTCATTTATTCTAAAACAAAGGAGGAACACGAGGAACATCTAAGGGTTGTGTTGCGAACCCTACAGGAACACAAACTCTATGCTAAGTTGAACAAATGTGAATTTTGGCTTAAGGAGGTTTCTTTCCTTGGTCACATTATTTCTAAAGAAGGCAGTGCAGTAGATCCTTCTAAGGTTGAAGCTGTTAAGAACTGGAGCCGACCAAACACCGTATCTGAAGTTCAGAGTTTCATTGGCCTAGCTGGTTACTATAGGAATTTATCAAAGATTTCTCCAAAATCGCCGCTCCTTTAACAAGACTCACTAGAAAGGAAAATCCTTTCGAATGGATAAAGGAATGTAAGGAAAATTTCTTGGCCCTTAAGGAGCATCTCACGACGGCACCTATACTGGCTTTGCCTATTGAAGGTGACAGATTTGTAGTTTATACAGAGGCATCCGGCATTGGCCTAGGGTGCGTACTCATGCAAAATGGCAAGGTAATTTGCTACGCTTCAAGACAATTAAAGCGACATGAGGAAAATTACCCTATTCATGATCTAGAGCTGACTGTTGTCATATTCGTCTTAAAAATTTGACGGCATTATCTTTATGGGGAGAAATTTAATGTATATTCAGATTATAAGAGCCTAAAATACCTCTTTTCTCAAAGGGAATTGAATATGAGGCAAAGGTGATGGTTGGAGTATCTCAAGGACATTGACTTCGATATTTAATACCATCCAGGCAAGGCAAATGCTGTAGCTGATGCGCTCAGTAGAAAACCAATGGGAAAGCTATCAAGTCTTATGAAAGGTATGACCAATCTTATTTCTAAATTTGATCAATTGAATTTAGACGTTGATATGAAGAAAGAAGATTACTTTATAGCCAATATCCGGACTCAACCTACATTGATTAAAGATCTAATCAAGTTACAAGAGAATGATCTTGTACTAGTGGAGATTAGGGCTGATATGGAACAACGACCGGATTTCTCTATTGCAAATGACGGGAGGTTATCGTTTCGAGGTCGTATTTGTATTCTGGATCATGTTGATACTAAGAAGATGATCTTAGAAGAATCTCATAAATCTAAATATACTGTTCACCTAGGTGCTACCAAGATGTATCAAGACCTTAAAAGAAATTATTGGTGGCCCAATATGAAGAGAGAGATAGCAGACTATGTGTCACGTTGCCTTACTTGTCAACAAATTAAGGCAGAACATCAACAGCTTGCTGGAAAACTACATCCCTTGAAAATTCCAGAATGGAAATGGGAAAGTATAGGAATGGTTTTTATCATGGGACTACCTAAATCAAGAGGTGGACATGATGGGATATGGGTGATCATAGATCGTCTAACAAAATCGGCTCATTTTCTACCTATTAAAAGTTGATGGTCTATGGATATCTTGGCTACTTTAAATATAAAGGAGATTTTTAAATTACATGGTGTCCCTATCACCATTATTTCTGACCGAGACCCTCGATTTACTTCATAGTTTTGGAAGGGGCTACAATACTTTTTAGGGACCCGATTGAATTTTAGCACTGTGTTTCATCCACAAACTGATGGACATACCGAAAGGACCAATCAAGTGATGGAAGATATGCTAAGAGCATGTGTTATAGATTTCGGTGGAAGCTGGCACGATCATTTACCTTTAGTGGAATTTGCCTACAACAATAGCTACCAAGTTAGCATTCAAATGGCACCGTTTGAGGCATTATATGGAAGAAGTTGCCGAACACCAATATGCTGGGACGAGGTCGGTGTAAGACAAATTCTAAGCCATGATCTTGTTCAAGATACAACTGATAAGGCGAAAGTGATAAGAGAAAGACTCAAGATGGCGCAAGATAGGCAAAAGTCCTATGTTGATAACCAAAGGCGAGACTTGGAATTTCAGGTAGGAGATCATGTATTTCTAAACGTTTCCCCTGGTCGTAGTATTCGCAGGTTTGGTATTAAAGGCAAGCTTACGCCAAGATTCATTGGCCCTTTTGATATTCTTGAAAGAGTGGGAGAAGTGACGTATCGTCTAGCATTACCTCCACAGTTGGCATGAGTTCATGATGTATTCCATATCTCTATGTTAAAGAAAGATGTCTATGATCCGTTCCACGTTATCACTTATGATAATTTGGAGATTTAAAAAAAATTGATGTACAAGCTAAAGCCAATCAAAATAATTGAACAATAAGTATGTCAACTTCGAAATAAAACTATTCTCATGGTTAAGGTCCAATGGAGCAAATCTTGGCCACATGAAGCAACATGGGAGACGGAAGAAGTCATGCGTAGGAGATTTCCCAAGCTATTCAACTGTAAGTACACTCTCCTTAGTAAATCTTATTGCAATAAATTTGGAGACTAAATTCTTTTTAAGTGGGCGAGGGTGTAATGCCCGAGAATTTTTTAGTAATTTTTTAAGATTAAAATATAAGTATTATGCATTTAAATAGACGAAATAGGCTATTAAATGAATTATGGTTAATTAATCTAAGGCCCTATACTAATTAAAGAGGAATATGCTCATTTAATTAAAGCCACTTGGCCCAAATTATAGTTTTTGACCCTCGCCCATGTTCTAGAACCTTAAATTGATGTATTTACGTAATTAAGAGATAAGTAGATTCAAATAGGCATAAATGGAGGATAAATAACAAAAGAGTTTGAACCAATTCAAATTTCGGCGTCCATCATTGAAAACAGTCTATCGGGCGACCGCAAGGAGCAAGAAACGGTCCCAACTGGACCGCTACCAAGAGTCCGATCGCGAGCAGTTTGATCGCGTGAAAACTCCAAATTCTTCAGGCCAAATCCTTGGAGATCGAAGCAATCTATTAGCTAGAAGGTTCTAGGATAGATTAAGATCGAATTGATGACCTAATTAGGACTCTAGGGTCATCCATATCCTCAAAACCCTAGCTAACCCTATAAATAGACCTTAAGTTCAACCTGAGCGACCCTTACGTTTGGCTCGCGAGGAACTAAGGTAAGGAAGTATTATTTGAGGTAGGTTCTTCTGAATATTTTGTTCATAATAGTAAGGTTGAATTGCCCTCAAAATTTCATTCTAGGAGATCAAGCCTACAAGAAGTTAGAGGCTTACAAAGACGCTGGTTCAGTGCAAGTGACCCTGAAACTTGTACGAAGGGCCCAGGAAGATCAGCAGATTAGACGTCCTAAACAAGCTAATTAGATAGGGGTTCTTTAGAGTTAATTGTTCCTTTTAGTACCCTCTACTTATCCTCTAAAATTCGTGGTCATAGGTGAAGAGAATCATAAGTTAGAAGGTCACGAAGTTGCTGGTTCGATTCTGAACGAGCAAGAAACTAGGGTTGACTTCCAGCCCTAAATTCGAAGTCTAAAGCCCAGATCAGAGGTAGGTTATCTCATGAAAAGGCTAAAACTGAATGATAGGAGTAAAAGCCCTCTTGTTTCATAAGATTTCATGCATTATACACGTTGTATTCGACGATTTGTTATCACTACGCATTTAGGTTATGTAGCATGCATAGTCCCTAACCTTAATTCCAAAGATAATAATCTTAGCTTAATTTATTCAACCCTGCATCTCCATGGCGTTAATTCCTTTGCAACATGTTTTATATCCCGTTCTAGTTTATTTACATGCATTATTTTATCCTAGAATAAGCATGAACTTCAGTTTTAATGTCTGTCTACTACATAGGAAAAACGGTCTCCGTAAGACCGCCAGAGTCCCCTTACGGCCCTACGATAGACTGCTAGGTCCGATAAAACGGTCGTTAAGTGACCGCTTTTGTTTTCTGAGTTCTGTAATTATGCTAACCCGAAACATAATGCAGAGCAACCTTATTTATTTTATGATAAGCCTTGATAATTAGGTTTTATGCCTATTTTAAGTGCTACATTTGTAAATTTGGTTGTATTGGTGGGTTATTCTAGTAGATTGCATGTTTCACATATGGATGGAAATTATTTTAAGTTATGTTAATTTTATGCCAAAACTTATACTTTTGTATTAATGAATATAATTTTCATAGACTTGACTAGTTTTGATCGTTGTTTTATCACGATCTCTTCTTATCTATGAGTCATTTTCTTAAGTACATGGCACGTATTCTGGTGCGATGTCATTAGATACAGTTTGCACGTAAGCACACAATCTTGGACTTGTGATCCTCTCCGTTGGATATTCATTCCACTGGACTAGGGATCTTGTTTCAAGGCCTTCGTAAAACTCCGCTAGCTTGGGGCTTCCCACTAGGATGCCGAGCTGGTTGTACCCTTAAACCCAATTATCTAGAAAGCACTTTACCGGTGTTTTGAGAGTTCTGGACCCTAGCGGCCTTCTCGACGACCATCAGAAGAACCTAGCGGCCATTCACCTGACCGCTAAGGATGCCTAGCGGCCCTGCCCAGACCGCATGGTTCTGGTTCATTCATTTCATTAACACTATCACTAAACGGTCCTGACTAGACCGCATGTCTCCATGAAACGGTCTGGATCTGACCGCTTTTATGTAAAAAAGGTCCAGTAAACGACCACAAGGTCCCTGATCATGTCTAACCCGAGGTTTGACCTTTGAGTTTGGTTTTGCAAGTTCCTACATAGTCTGATGATTGCTTGGAACTTAACACTTGTCAAATAAGATATTAGTAATTATGGAAAATAAAGAATGTGCCGTTATGCTGTCGACTTACTGCCGTGGCATGACCTTGCTTTAAGTCACTTTTGAACTCCCATATTCTTATTTGATGCATTCTTACCTTGATATTGTATCATGAAACTATCATTGAACTTGTTACATTATTGGCCATACTTTATTGGTATATCTCGTGGAAGTAGTTGGATTTATAACTTGAAGATGCAAGACCGGGCACAGATTGTCTCCAAGGGCTCCATACTAGCCCCACGGTCGATGGTCGGAAACGTGCTACAAACCACGGGGTACGATGATACTGGCATTACATTACGCTGGGAGTACTTTCTCTTATAAATGAGTGAAATTCACGAGGCTCCTTATGGAAATTACATGCTTGTTAAATGACAATCTAGTACATAGCCTTTATGAGGTTATGTAAGTACTTTCTAGTTACATGATCGTACATTCTTGTTTGTGAAAGGCCAACTTACATCTACATGATTAAATCTTACTTATTCATATACTCGATCATGTCTACTTGCTCAGATATATCATGATTCTAAATTCTTGGATGTTTTGGTTATGCCGTATGATTTACCGCATTCTCATTTTTTTCTATCTTAACTCTAGAGCTAAAACATTAATCATTTAAATATTATCTTCATGTTGATACGAAGATACCTATTGGGCAAGTGTGCTCATATCTATTTTCTCATCTTTTAAAGAATTACTAGTGGATCGGATTTGGATTATGCTAGTAGCGGGTCCGAGAGCGATTGATGATCTTTTTGAACGAGAGAAGCCATAGTTATCTAGTGTCTAGTCAAATCACATTGTAATTTTCTATTTTTTTAGGCAAAGGATGTAAGGATGTTGAAAGTCATGATCTTATGTACATTTGGGTCGTTATTATGAATAAAGTGGATTTTCGGATTAATTATTTGTGTAATTACGTTTATGTGATTGTCTTGCGCTCTGATTTCTTACTTGCGAGAGGCTTACCATGCCGACTATTTACGTTCTCGAAATTCCTTCCGCTGTAATAAAAGCTCGGGACGTGACATGTGGAGTCGATTGTCTCTTTTATTTATGATAGAGTAAGGGAATGCGTTGAGCTCCTTTGTAATGTGAATTCCCTCAACTTGTCTCTTTTTATTTTGTTGGGAGTTAGAGTGGATCCACACTTGCTTTGTGTAACCCTTTATATAGGGTTTTTTGGGTATTTTTTTGGCTATACTTGTATGTCCAATTTTTTCATTTAATATAATAGTGATATCATCCACTTTAAAAAGGATATGATATCTTCGTTGCATGAAAAGTGATGATCAAAGGGTTTTCAACTAAAGATCTAGAGATTAAAGAGAGATGACGTAGTTATTTTTAGAAATTACATAATCAAGATTGCTTTAAGGATTTATCTTTAGAATATCCCCAATAGTTACCAAAATTTGATATATATCAGTATTTAAGGCGTATTAAGATGTCAGAAAGGGAGGGTGCTTTAAGAAAAATGAAAGTAGGCAAGGTTTTAGAACCGGATGGCTTACATATTGTAGCAACCCGAATTAAAAGATAGATATAATTAAATAAATATAATTTATTGAACAAGAGAATGATAATTTCAATATAATTGTTATGGGGTATATAGAATTGGTAATTATTATAATTATGAAAAGGGTTAATAATTAAAATCTTATTGGGACTAAACGAATAAATTAATCTCTAGAATTTTAAAATTTCAAAATCCCTAATTATAATTGGGCTAATAGACTAAAACATAAATTATTAAGTTAAAAAATTGAAATTTTATGATTTAGTGAAGAAATTAAATTGTTAAAATGTAAAATAGATTTAATAATCGAATTTCCTTGAATTAAATTGAAATTAAACGGTTAAGATTATATAAAAATAATAAGGGAACCAATTAAAATCCCAAGAGATAGTTTGGTAGAAATATGGGCTAAAAGATAATTCTTATTAGACTAAATTGAGAAATAATGGGCTTAAAATCGGAGGAACCCTAAACCCCCGATTCTAATGGGCTAATTGGGCTTGATTCTAGAAGCTTGTAGAAAAATTTCAAAACCTAAACCCTAGCCCACTATTGGAAGTCTTCATCTATCAAATCCTAACCCTAATTAGGGCTAGAATAGGTGGAGGCGTTTGAATTTTGGGTTTGAATGTTGAAATTGGGGAATATTTCGATCTTGACTTTCTTATCTCGAGTTTGGACTTTCTAGACGATTTTAATTTATAAATAAAGTTTTATTATCTTCTTCTCGGCCTTTAGCATGCTGGAGGAGGATTTCCTGAAGTGCGGATGGTGTATTTCTAGGAGGAAGCGAGGTTCTTGGGGAGTTCTTCACGTTCTGCGCCGTTTTTCTCTGATCCGATCTAAGGTAAGTGTTCTCTCAGGTTAAATCCAAATTAATCTGTCAAATAGGTTTAGTACGTGTCTAGTTTGATTTCATATTTTCTCCCAATTTTTATTGAGTAAGCAGCATGCTATTTGAGTTTTATTGAAGAGCATCGTCATTTCCGTCGGAACGAGGTTCTGTTTTAGATCGCGGGGGTCGCAGGGACCTCGTTCTGAACACGTGCACCCAATAGACCGTGATAATACCATTATTTTTAAATTATGGATAGTTCAATTAAAAATGTGTTCAATCCAAGGGAAGTGCTTTTTGAACGTGTCCAATATGCTAGACGTGCCTTTCACTTGAATGTCAGCTTTATTTGAAAGGCGACTCCAGATCGCATCTGAACGTGGCCACTGAGGCAACTACGTTCCTCTTCATTTTATCACATTTAATTTTTGAATATTGGAGATTTGGTCTAAACGCGTCCTACAAGGGTGACGTGACTAACGAAAGTGTCATGTACACTAGATGCAACTTTTTGTGAGCGCTCTAGGTATTGGACGCTCGATTTCAGATCACGGTGTCCATCATGACCACGTTCTGGAACGCGGCCTCTGCCCTGACCATGTTCTTCTCGGGTTCTCCTGAAACTCTAGTGTGTCCAGCATGTTAGATCTGTCAATTTTGAAGTCCAAAATCATGTTTTTCTTTAAGCATGTCATTTAAGCAACCACATGAGTAGGTAAGTACATGGAAGATGATTAAATGCTATCTTTTGAGCTTATACTTATAAATGCTTTCTTTGATTCATGCTATCTTCATGCCATCAATTTATTCTATTATCTCTTTCCAACATGTTAAAACGATTAGATATTAATCTTGTTATTCTGATGAAGTTATCTTCCGTGGCCTTCTATTGTGATCGCGAATATGCTTAGCTTAATGTTCTTGATCGGCGATACGATGTATAGATTACATTATATAGTTGAAGATCGTGTCACTCCGGTGGCATGTATCTACCGCGTTTGATTTCTCTCTAAGCCATTCTTGGTGAAGTTAGAACCCTCCGCCGGATATCCCTTCAGTCGGACTGAAACTTCTTTATCAAGACCTTTGTAAAACTTCGCGAGCCAGAGAATTCTCTCATGGCCATCGAGCTGGTTGTACCCTAAAGACCCTGCAAATTCCTCAGAATCACGTCTTACTGGCCTAAGATATGATTCGATCGGCCCTTTGGAACCACATAACGAGATTCTATTTGATTTTGTCAATTTGTTCTGAGCGCGGTGTACCCAGAGACTGTGTTCAAGCCTATGTTTCTTAAAGGCATTCTACCCAGAGACCGCATTTATGGAAGTCTATTCGACCATCTGTAAACACGTCCTGCGAATGGGACGCATCTTTATGAACACGTCGGGCTTACTAGACTTGTTTTGGTCACGGCTTCTAGTCAGACCGCATTCTACTTGAACGTCCCAGACCACATTCAACCTTGATTTTTCATGAAACGTGCCTTTACATTTTGACCTGATTATCGCCCTTTTAAGTGTGTACTTACATGGTTCTCTCTGAAAATCAAAATTTACTTGAAATCCTAAAGTTCTATACTTGGTCCATTCAATTGATATTTCTCTTATTGAAATCCTTGCATTTTTTGTAGTACCACTTAATATTTTGGAACATATCTGTTATCTGAAAAATAAATTTGTTTGACAACTATTAAGGGCTTTGGAGCCACACGACACCCAATGCTAGATAGGACGAAAGTCCACCTATTTTGCCCATGGGAAAAATTTTGGATGTGACATTGCACCAACTCTCGGTTATCAAGATTTAGCTAGACATTTCATCTGTATTCTGATCTAATTCTGATATTTCTCGCTTGGAAGGGGTAAATTTATGTTGTTTAAATTCTGATAATTCTGGCCAATGCTACAGAGATGTTCACTAATTATCGTTCACTCATTGATATATACTATTATCTTGCTATTGTCGCATGAATCCATTTTATTTCCATTGGAAAACTCAATTGTTCATTAGCATGTTACTAGAATCTCTCTTCTGGCTATGGTTTTGACTGATTGTATCTTGATCTCATTCAAATTTTTCTTGATTAGGAGAAGGAGTATAATTGAGTACCGAAAGAGTTGATTTGATAGACATTAACAAAGAAAGAAGTCTCTCAAAGATTTATTGATTTAGTTCAGGATATGTACGAAGATGTTATTATTAGTGTGAGAACTATTGCTAGAGAGACTCGTAAATTTTCGGTTACTATAAATTTACATCAAGATTCTGCACTAAGTCCGTACGTCTTTATCTTAGTTATAGATGAAATAACAAAATAATTACACGATGATATCCATTGGTGTATATTATTTATAGATAATATTATCTTAATTGATGAGAACATTAAAAGTTTAAATACTAAGTCAGAATGTTAGAGACATGTCTAGGAGTATATTAATGAATGATACTTACTTTACTCCGCCATCAGATTGGTATTACTCGGATTGAAAAAGACCCGGAGAAGAGAGAGAGAGAGCAATTGCTTCAAGTAATACTCTTTTAATACTACTTTATTACGGGCAAACTATTACCTCACATCCATGATTAACTTCGAGCCTTGGGCTCTCTAGACTGGCAGGGGTGCAGGGGGATGTGAGGGGAGGGTTGAGGTGTGGAGGAAGAAAGACTTGACAGAAAGAAAAGGAAGGAATCTGCAAGTACCAGGTACCACACCCCTTTAATCCATTTCTTGGGCCCCCTGTTATTAGGTAAACCCACCTATTGTTTCCTCTTTTAATACTAGCCAATGCCCGTGGGTGATGTAACCTCACGTCTCCTCTGTCTCTTGCTGCATTGGCACTTACAGAGCCCACGCAACCGGATTCCAAATGGGTCTTGAATAGTTCATCGTAGATCACTCAGGTGCTGTTTGATATCGGGATAAATTTTGAGGAGAATAAGTGTAAATCATTCTAAGATAATTTATGTTTATTCTTATTCTCATATACATTTGGTACACAATAGGTGAAATGGGGTTAGAAAAATGGGGATAAGTCATTCCAACAAAATGTTAGAATGACTTATCCCCATTTATAATCTCAAAATCGGAGTTAACCTTATTTTTCTTAACCCGAATTATCCCCGCCCATTTTAACGATACCAAACTTAGAACGGGGTAGAGCGGGGATATCCCCGCTCTAACCCTGTATCAAACGACCCCTCAATCTCTCACTGATGGGTAATGCTGGGACCTCTCTTCTTATTAGGGAATTAATTGTCGTTAGTAAAGGTAGGACTCTGCTGTTGTGTTATATGCACTGTTTTAAAACGTAACTCGGCTCGGTCAGTCTGACTGATTGACTCCAGATTCAATCTCAAAATCGAGTTAAAATTTTATGTAGATTGATCGAGATATAAAATATGGTCAAACTCGATTAATGTGACGCAACTCGATTAATCGGTCAAATTTAATAAAATCAATATGACACGATCAGATTCGAGACGTATTTCATATTTTCTAAATTTTTATGATTATGCTATATTTTAATTTAACATGTAAATAAATATAAAAAATAAAGAGTCATTTTTAAAATTATATCCCTTATGACATTAATATTTAATGATATTAACATAAGTTTTGAAAGTTGAAAAGATCTTGATTCAAAATCTTTTTTCCCTATGCATATAAATAAACAAAGAAAACATAAGAGTTTAAAATTAAACTTGGTGAACTCTCGTCGTGACATCTTCCCATGAGATAACTTACATGTTTTCAGTAAAATCAATATGGCACAACCGAGTTCGAGACTTATTTCACATTTTTTTTAATTTTTATGATTAAGTTATTTTTTAATTTAACATGTAAATAAATATGACAAATGAGGAGTCATCTTTGAAATTATATCCCTTATGACATTAACATCTAATGATATTAACATTAGTTTAGAAAGTTAAAAAGATCTTGATTCTAAATCTTTATTACCTATGTACATAAATAAACAAAGAAAATCTAAGAGTCTAAAACTAAACTTGGTGAACTCCTATCGTGACAGCGTTCCATAGGATAACTTACATGTTTAAAAGGAGAAAAAAATCATAGGGTGCAAAAAAGAAAGTGAGAAAATAAAGTGTGTATTTCATATGTATAAGTTAATACTTAAGCTATATTAAAATTTTATGAATATATAAAATTGATGTAAATATTTATAATTTTATAGATCATGAGTTAACTCGAGCGATTAAATCATTTATCCATAACTTAATATTCTATCGGAGTCAAAGTAATGTCGAGTTTTAAAAGATTGGTTATATATTTCTTGTGGTAGATGATGCAAGCATCTTAAACATACAATTTGTCTCACCTCACGTAATCCCCATGCCGATTGTATGATTAAGGATTACATTATGATTTGAACGCCGTGGTTGTGACATCAAATCCTGTCATCCTACCATGCAGGTTTTTAGGAAGGGGGTCACACTCTTTCGTTTCTCTCTCTCTCTCTCTCTCATCCTGTTAATTTTATGAAGTGGAGAGTACACTTGGGGTGAATAACCCTCCCACCTCCCCAATGTTATTGATCACCTAATTGGCCAACACGAGCCAAAGTTGAATAGAGTCTGAACGAGGCTGCTGTGGGTCTAGAACAAAACTTGAAAGACAAAGATGTGTCAGGTTTTTCCACAATGTTTCCTGATGAAAGCATTCCAATACCAAGGTTAGTTGTGAAATATAGTGTAATCAAAAAAGCATACACAAAACCTTTCACTTAGTGTTGTGTATGTATTTACATATAGATATTACATATGTATAATCTTTTTGGGGGGATTTGATAACCGGGTAAGGGGGTGCCTTAATCGACCCTTCGGGGTCGATTAAGGCAACCGGGGTCGGGTAAGGGTTTTATGTGAGGGGGAGGGCCAGCCGAGGTGAGGTCCACCGGTTAGCCGGTGTTGGCTAACCGGCCGACCACCCGGTTGTCAAAGACGCCCTTTATGATTAGGAGGTAGTCTAGAGGCTCGTGTCTTTAAGTTCACATTTGGCATCGGAATAAGAAGAGATAAATCCAACCGGTACTCTAATCTCTATTTGATATGTCTAAAATAAGTGAAGACATCCCAACAACTTAAAGTAATCTTCATTTATGACTTAAAAATCAGAGATAAAAAAAAATATTTGATATCCGGGACATCTCTAGATTAAAATAAGTCTAACTTATCTTTATTTTTTAGTTCAAAAATGGGGATAACTCATTCCCTCAATTTCATGAAATAAGTTAATCTCCATGTCATCAATTGCCTTATCTTCACTTTGACTTATTCCACTTACCAAACAAGCTAGGGATAAGGATGGACATTAATTTGAAATGACTTATTCTTATTCCAACTAAGTTAAGCCAATAAAAAATGTAAGATAAATGATCAAATATAGGACACTTGTCATCATCTTTCAAAAATTATGCAATTTCTAAATAGCTCGAAATGTCGACACATCTCAATCACACTAGCAGCATCATTACGAGATCCTTTTAGAAGTTAGGCCCATTGTTAATACACTTGAAAATATGGATTTAGGTGAAGGGTCTCGGATCTTTGACGGATATGTCTCTCGTCTTCTTCTTTTTTATTTTGAAGGTGAGGTGCTCATTTGTGAGCGCGCTAACGATATAGAGCTCAGATTTGTCCAGGAAACTTTTGCATCATTATCTAAATAAAGGTGAAAAGTTGTAATGTAGGATAAGTGGGATTCTATAGGATAAGTGAGATTCTATGGTGTAAAATAACATTTGGGAGTTAGTAGATATCTTATATGTGCGCGAATAGATTGAAAACTAGTAGATTTTCAAACGTGAGCGTAAGGTAGGTAAGTCAATTAATAAATACAAAGTATGACTTATGGCAAAGGGTTATACCCAATGAAAGGGTATAGACCATGATGATGTGTTATCTCTGAT
The DNA here is from genome assembly GCA_022559845.1 of Amorphophallus konjac. Taxonomy (NCBI): domain Eukaryota; kingdom Viridiplantae; phylum Streptophyta; class Magnoliopsida; order Alismatales; family Araceae; genus Amorphophallus; species Amorphophallus konjac. The sequence continues at coordinate 315,435,081 of CM040119.1, read as the reverse complement.
AGTGAGATTCTCATCGATTCGTCTAATTCCAGCTATCGTCGCGTATCTGGATTTGGATATGTTCCAAATATATGTAAAGATTGTATTTCTCTATGGAGAATTAGACGAGAAAAGTATGAGACTCAACTAGATGGCTTTGAGGTCAAAAGGATAACGGCGCAAAGCTTGATGCCCCAAGCATAGAGCTTGAAATATTCGTCTAGACAGTGGTGCTTGAAATTCCACAATGCGATTATCTCATTTGACTTCGACATAATCGGCAAGGACCACTATATGCATGTTAAGCGAGTGGGAGGAAATTGCTCCTCATTTTATCGTTGTATGTCAACGACACCCTGATAGCTATTAGTAATATGGAGTTAATAAATATCACCAGAGGGTGGTTGTCTTTCAAAAGACGTGGGTGAGACAAGCTATGTATTTGGAGTAAAAATTATCCAAAATTGCCCACAAAAGTTCCTATGCTATCATAGGAGACATGTAATAGTAAAATTCTGGAGCGATTTAGACTGTACGACTTAACACCCATTTGTACTCCATTTGATAAAGAGTGTGCTTTGTGTAGATCATGGAAAATCCACTTAAGGAAGACTAAGAAGAATTAAAAGGGAAAAAATGGGGAGAAAGGAGAAAAGGGGAGCATGCGAGGATGCTAAGGGGAATGTGATCGCCAGAGACGCGAGGGCCTCAAAGATATAACAATAAATAATATGGAGGGATCGCGAATATAAATACCTCAAAAGGATGCGGGGGAGATTGTGAGTGTAAATTATTTTGCCTTTAAACCCCTATGCAAAAGGGTAGGTAAAAGATGATGTATGATGAAGAATAGAGGGAGATGTTCAAGTGTTGCACTAAGGGAGATGTGCTAGAGTGCATAACATGGGAAGATCTCAATATTGAGATAAAAAGAGATAAAAGAAAAAATATGATATGATGCATGTAATTAACTAAAGCAAAAAATAAGAGATAGGAGGGGGAAAGCTTAGTGATTTTCTCCAATTTGGCTTCAAAATCTTCAATGGAGGAAGAAGAACTCCATGGATGAAGCTTGTAGGTTCATGGGAGCCTCCTCCTTGAGCCTTCAATCTAGTAGCATCTCCCCTTGGATTGATATTGATGTTCTTAACACAAGGGAGAGAGGGGTCCTATTTATAGGGTTGAAATTCGGAATTAATTCCAAGGGAAATTAGGAAAACATGTTTTAGTGGGATTTGAAATGAGATAAACCTTAGGCGAGTATCCCTTCAACATTAGAAAGCCTTAGAAGTCCATTCCCAAATGGAAAAGGAGTTTAAGTGAGGAAAGGAAGTAAAATTCGGAGTTTAATTCAATAAAAATTAGAAAACTGAGTTTTAGTAGGATTTGGAAAGGGGGATGTTTCCTCCAAGTGTCCTTACAATATTAGGAAGCCATAGGAACCCTTTCCCAAGTGGAAAAGGAGTTTAAGTGAGGAAAGGAAGGAGTTCTGCTAGAGTTCGGAATTGAACAAGAATTGACGACCGGACAGGCGGTCGCTATTTAAAATGACGCACGTGCGGAGCGTCGCTAATTCTGAGGCATTTCGTAACGGATTCGGACTTTCCGAAATTTGAAAAGAATTGGCGACCTTGAGGAAGTCGCTATTTAGGACTTAATATGGGTTTCTGACAGATTTAAAACGTCAAAATATGGCAATGAACTTGACGACTTTGCATGCGGGGGCTATTTCATGAAATAGCGACTTCCATGAAGTCGTGGAATCAAAATAATCCGATTTTGGCTCAAAATATGAAGAAAGAATTGACGACCTTTCGAACAGTCCCTGATTAAAGAAATGACGCCCCCTGACGGGGCGCTATTTAAATGGCGCCCGGGTCCCTGCCACCAATTGATTTAAGGCCCAAAAAAATGGAGAAAAGGCTCAGAAAAATCTAGAAAAATGAAAAAACATGTGGAAAGCTTGGGGAAGTTGGATATTCAAGAAAAGTGAGGAAAAATCACTCAAATAAGTCATTTTGAGGGTCAAATGGGACATCGCAGTGCGATAGGAGATATGCTCAAAATGATGTCAATTTTGGCATGTCTACAGCTGCCCCGCCTTGGCTTCTACTTTACAAGGGAGTAACACGGAGTGGAATGGAATAAAATGAAGTGAAGCCACATGGAATGGAATGGAATGAAGTGAGAGCAAACTAAAAAGCAGATGCCAATGTGTGATGAGACACGTAATCAACACCACCTGATAGGAATTGAATCAAAAGCTCGGAATGATGCAATCTTGAGGAGATTCAATGAAAGTTAACAATGTTTAGATAAAAGAAGGAGTGTGCACGCGGGCACGAAGGAGATAAAAGAATGATCAACTTCCAACGTGGTGGAAGTATCCCAGGTCACAAACCTGTAGGTTTCACCATTGGGGAGCGGTTACCAGCCAATGTGGACGTGCTGCAACCAAGGTGGATCAAAGGAAAATGATTGAAATAAGATGATAGAAATCCAAAGAAAGAGCTTTCGAGAAAATAACCCAAAACAGCGACAAAATGAACTGAGGATTCCATTCAGCAATGAATATCTCATATCTGGAAAGATTAAGATCAATTTGACTCTCCAAATCAGCTTATCAGAATGATTTTTCACTGTTGATTCAAATTCCTATATGAATGCATGCTGGGTTTAAAGGAAAAATTTAAAACAAATCAAAATATAAGATAATCAAGGATAATATTTCTAAGCTGCCAAGAATGTATCAAGAAACCAATTTCGCGAGCTGATACTGAGCCGAAGCCCATTTATCCGCGCACCAACTCGCAAAAGGGAACCATCGTCCCCAGTCTTGGATGGCTCAACGGCCTATCCGTGTGACTAAGATTCCTCTGAAATCATCATTATTTTTAATGAAGGGGAACTCAAATTCCAGATTTACCAAAGCCACAAGGTCCTTGATATAATCTAATGGCGTATATAACATATAGTAAAAATGCATACAGGAATAGATGGTGATAGCAGTGAGCATAGATGAGGTGCAAGACACCGTGGGACCTGGATGATGATGCCCAGTCGGTGGGGCCACAGAGCTTCTTATCCTGCGCTCAAAATTTCATTAGCCAAGTAATTAAGCATAGCAAGTATAGCATGAATCAAAGCATCAATAAGCAATCACAACATAGACATCAAAGCAATCAAAGCTTAGTGTGGATAGCATTCAAGCATGAATTAGCAAGGCGAAGCATGTTTAGCATGAATAGCATGAGTTAAATCATAACATTGCAAAGCATCATTGTTTGTTGTTTGTTATGAGGATGACAATCTTGGCATGTGAGATTGAGATTGGATGATCAGGACCAAGTAATGCCCAGTGGCAGAGTGATCAAGTGAAATCAGCAGGAGTTGATTAAAAATGTTTGGAGTAATGCCTAGCAAACCATGAAGATGTGATCAATTGTGAACATGGGGAGAATCAAAAGGTAGGTAGCAATGAATGGAGAGAACTCATCCCGTGCTCTTGGTCCTTGCAAAGTTGTTGTCCCTACAAAAGTACCATCAGAAAAATACAATGTAATTTTTTTTTATTTTAAAAAATGTAAATTTTTATGAGTTTTAAAAAAAGTATTCAAATTTTTATGAATGTTTAGAAAATATTTGAATTTTTTATGGATTTTTTTTGAAAATATTCAATTTTTTTGGATTTTGATTTAGAAAATATTCAATTTTTTTAATTTTGGTTTAGAAAATATTCAACTTTTTTTTTAGATTTTGGCTTAAGAAATATTCAAGTTTTTTTTTTTAGATTTTGGTTTAGACTTTGTTAATGCAGCATCAAAGGGTGTTTTTGAACCACTGGCTAGGGGTCCTCGTTCCTTCCCCTTTCGCTAAAACTGCCCAAAGCCGAGCGTGCATTGAAGGGTGGCGCCCTATAACCGACTGCCCTTGATTAACGGTGCCCCTACTAAGGCCATACCCGAGAAACATTCGGTCTTAGAGGGAGAAGAGAAGAATAATTGAGGATAAGTTTTATGCAGGATGGGAGATGTCTGGACTTGAATTCCTTCCAAGGTATTTCCCCTCAAAGAGGTAGTCTATTGTGCCGTGGGTTTGTGCCTTTGATTTTGAGACCCTCGACATACATACGACCAGGATTTTTCTTGCGGGGACTTTGCCACTCTTGTCATGCCATAATTCATACTTTTACTTTTATCAAAATTTTGACTTGATTTTCATAATAGCCCTTTTTGGCTAGATGTATTATAAAATTTCACTTTATTTTGGGTCAAGACTGCCCCTATTTGAGACTTCTCTCGTATTGGGGATTATCTAGGTTGGTCATCTCATCCGTCAACCTCTTGCACCTGCACTCAGCCGAGTAGAGAAGAGAAAAGACTTTCAGATATACTCATGGCATGGCCAAAGTAGCAACGGTGTTTTATCAAAGGAGCCAGCTAAGGACGCCGTGAAGTGTGTGCGGTGCCCAGCTAAGGGTTCCTTGTAGATTGTGATAAATCCACACATGAATAGTTTAAATACGAGAAAACATAAGGGGGAGATGATATAATAATAAAGAAAAGAAGCATGTGGTGCTACTAAGGAGGGTGATCGCCAGAGGGGTTACCTCAAGAAGAAACAAAGAAGATCGCGAATACCTGGTGGAAAATAGAACGCGGGATGGATTGTGAATTCCTCCTCCTCCTTCAATCGGCCGGCCGATGAAGGGGGTTTTCCTTTATTGATTACCCTTGCAAAAAAGACAAAACAAACAAACAAAGAGAAGTGGATCAGCCAAGTGAATGTAGTATCAATCCCGAATAAATGATATGATGATGAATAGAGAACAACATGCGCACCTTTTTTATTGTTTGTTTTAAAGCCCCTAAGAGTTAGGGAAAGGAAAAGGATGTAATGCTGATGCAAGGAAGGAAGCCGTATGATGACCGATGAAGAAACAACACAATTAGATAAGCAAAGACCCCTGCTGTCCCTGACGACAGTAAAGGGGAACCGAAGTTGATGCTATTGGCAGGAAGAAAAGGAAGCACAGAGCTCTAAAGATTGCACAGGAAGAAGATGGATAGCCTCCGTAAATTCAACATCTATGTATAAAAACTCTGACCTCGGTAACCTCTGTCAAGATCGACCAGAGCTCCTTTATATAGGGTTTCAACCGAAGATAAACTCAAATTTAGGAAGATAAGGACGTGCAATGATCAATGAAGGCAGGACTCTAGTTCCAATTCGAGCAAGGAGACCATTAAAGGCAGGGAACTCTCCAGGAAAGATGAGTTTAAGCAGGACACGAAAAGGGTAGACACGACCTACAGAAGGGCGTCAATTCAACAATTGACGACCTACATCAAGACGTTACTCAAAACACGACCATGATCAAGGGCGTCACTTCTTGGATTTAATTTTGGCAATAAAACTTACTTTATTTGAAAATTATGAGAAAACGCCTGAGATGAAGGCGTTTCTTGAAAACACGCCCTGAGGAAGGACGTTAATCAAAAATTAGAATTTATTTTGAAACCGGATAATACCAGGAATTGAAGCCCTGACATTTGGTCGTCCTTTTTCAAGAACAAGCCCCAGATTAGGTCGCTATTTAAAACACGCCCCCCTTTAAGTCGTGAATCACCAAAAAATGCAAGAATAAATCAAAAACACACAAAAATAGAAAAACTCTATATTATAGAAATATTGAAGTTCACTTTGGGGCGTCAACATAGTGACATGAGATTTGATCAACATAGCGTCAATTTTGGCGTGTCTACAGCTGCACCGCCTTGGCGTCTGTTTTGCAAGGGAGTGAGACGAAAATGAAGCGAAAGTGCAACCAACGGAATGAAGTGGAACGAACTGATAAATAGATGCCAAGGTGTGATGTGACACGCCTCAGACACTAAGCATTAGAAATCTTTCCAAGATTCTGAGCGAAACAACTCCGGGTGGTTCCAAGAAAGCATCGATTTGCTGGATAATAGGAGACTAAGCTAAGTAAATAAAATGTGCACGTGGGCACGACAGGGAGACACCATTGGAGAGCGGTTACCAGCCAATGTGGACGTGCTACAACCAAGGTGGATTTGCGGAAAAAATAAAGGGAATTGAGATGAAGATCCAGCAAAGGAACAGTTTCAAGGAACTAGCCTGAGCGGCTTCAGAGAGAATAAAGTACTCAATTTGGAGTGGAATATCTCATGTCAACTCAATCAAGAGCGAGTGACCTTCATTATTGCCATAATATGAAGATTTTCAGCACGAAGCTCAAAGTCCTACATGATGCATGCTGGGCTAAAGAAAAAGATTAAAACAAACTAAAAGATAGAAAATAATCAAGGATAATAATGCTAAGCCATCTTGATTTGGTCAAGAATCCAGATCTCTGAGCTGACACTAAGCCGAAGCCCGTTTGTCCGCGCATCAACTCAGAAAGTGGAACCATCGTCCCAGACCTTTAATGACTCAACGGCCTATCCGTGTGATCAAGACTCTCCTGGAACTATCACTGTTTTTGATGAAGGGGAACTCAAATTCCAGGTTCATCAGAACCACAAGGTCCTTGATATATTATAATAGCGTAAAATACCATATAGTAATAATGCTTACAAGAACAGCATGATGTTACGTCCACAGTTATCCGGGCATCTCGAAACCTGCAATCTTCTACACTTTGAAAGTTCATTAGCCCACCCAAAATTTCAATATGAATAATCCTCAATTCAAAGTATGACATGATTATAAGTGCTTAATAAAATAAAATTCCAACGAAATAATAGCACTTAAGTTCATCAGAGCATGTAGGGAAGCAAATTCATAAGCTCACAAATTCACGTCTGGACGGAACGGCGTCAAAACATGAAAGGCGCTTGAGGATGAGGGCGTCAAAAAGAGAAACACGCCCTTCAAAAGGGCGTGAAATGCACCAAGAGCTCAAGAAGAAAACGACCCTGGAAAGGGCGCTACACAAAAAATGACCTCGGTCAGGTCGTCAATTCAACAATTGACGCCCCAACAGTAGGCGTTAATTAAGCACAAACTTCCGTTTCCGATTCGCAAGCTAAACCCAGTCCTAATAGCCATAAACTTTCTAACTCCGAACAGCCTTAAGACTCCCCGGACTTCTATAAAGGGAAGGCACTTCCTCGAATTAATCAAAGCAACCCTTCGGAGCTCTGTTTCTTCTGCTGCTTCTTCTCCTGTTCGTGTTCTTTTCGCAAACTGGAGATGTAAAGGGCACTTAAGAGATCAAAGTCCTCAACTCCCAGATTAACTGAGATTAATGGGTACATCAGCAGTAGAATCTCCATGAACCAGGTAAAGATTGAGTCTACTATTTTCTCTTTTCTTATCTTTACTGAACTATTTCTGTCGCTCATGCATTCTCCTTCTTCTCCACAGGATTATCCAAATGTTCCAGGAGCTAGGAGATTTACAAAAATTAAGTGGCTGCCTCTCATACTCTCCAAATTTTCTTCAGATATGAGGGTGTACTTAGCAAGATGGCACCTTCTGGGTCTAGTTACCCATGCCAAACATTATGATCAAATCCATCTTGACTGGGCAGCTATAGGGGCTCTTGTAGAGATATGGCATCCTTCTACTCATACCTTTCTCTTCTCTACCTTTGAAGCGACCATCTTATTAGAAGAATTGGAAATGCTCTTGGGTTTAAAGAGAATGAAGCAAGGGGATGAGGAGAAGATGGCCAACATGCCAAAACCAATTTCCTCTCATGAACTATTAACAAGCTTGATATCTAGCCCCAACCTAGTGAATCAAATCTGGAGAGGGGGATTTCTGTAGCCCACCCAAAGAGCAGCCCAACAAGACTCAACAGGGTCCAACGAGGCAAGCTCACCCGAGTGATAGCCCACGGGGCCCACTCAGGGAAGAAAAGCCCAATAAACAGGCACTCGAGGAACCAACCCTCCCCGGCGGCCCCTAGGCTCGGAGGGCCCGAGTGATGGTCAGGTCACAAGGAAGGTCCGGCCCAGGCCACTTTTCCGCTCGGGAGAGACAGGCGCCAGCCGACCTATCCGACCCCTCCTTCGACCGAGCTATCCTCCTCGCCCGGACAGGGCTGGCGTTTCAGGAGCTCGGACTGGACGCTAGCCGTTCGCGCTGCCTTTAAGAGTCCCCAACGGACAGGGGAATCAACCAGCCACCGGGTTTCAAGGCGATAACGCCCCCACGATAAAGGCCATGAAAGCCCACGTTGAGGACGCAACTCCCGCCGGAGACCCCCCAGCTGACAGGACTCCTGAAGGCGGCACACTATTTAAACCAGGGATACCCTCCGGTGGAAGGGAAGAGAAAAAGAAGGTAAAACTCCTGAGCAATCCGCTTCACCCCCCTTTGGTGGAGAGGAGTCTCGCGCACCAGCTTTCTTCCTCCCTTCATTGCTTCCACCAGAGCTCTACTGACTTAGCCATCGGAGGGTTTCACCCCAGGGAAATCCTCTGGGCCCTCTGACGCGTTTCCCTGTCTTACAGTTCATCTACTGGTGATCCACGGCCCGCTCAGGACGCAGCGCGAGATTTCGCCTCTTCATCTGGCGCCGTCTGTGGGAAACGCACGAAGAGCCGAGATGGTGAGAAGAAGCTCAGGGAGGAGATCCGCCGTCGAGAAGGGTAAGGCCGTGGTGACGGTGGGAGAAGCCACCTCAAGGGCCTCACAGAGCCCTCCCTCCAACACCAGCGTCCCCACCAATGGGCCGCCGCCCCTTCCGACGGCAACGGGGGTAGCCCCCAACGGCGGCGTCGAGATCTTCCAGGCCCTCAGTAAGAAGCTCGACGTTCTCGTAGAGCTCATGAGGGCCCAGGCGGCGAGGGAGGCCAGGTCTCGCGCCCCGTCCGGGAGCCCCCCCCGTCGAAGTGCATCCCAGCACACCGCTGGAGGCCGCTTCACCCTCCGCGGTCAGCAGCTCATCCGCAACCACGCGGGAGGACCCTCGCAAGCTCCACCCCCGGAGCAAGAGGCTTCCTCCACGCCCAGGAGAGGGAAACAGGGGGCGAGGCCTCCACGCCCGAGCGCCGGCGGTCCTGAGGATCGCCACGACGCTCCCCCCAGCCCCACGGCGCGACCGCAGCCGGAACTATCCCTTCGGCTGAGGGATTTCGAAAGACGCTTCGCAGAGCAAGAGCGCGCCCTCCGCGCCCTGCAGAAGACCTCCCTCCCGGAGGAGGAGGAGAAATCCCCTTTCTCCGAGCACATCTTGAAGGCAGAGGTATCTCCTAGGACCTCCATTCCTACCTTCAAACTCTATGATGGACAGGGCGACCCAGCCGACCACTACGACAGCTTCGACGCCCTGGTGACTCTGCATGGACACCGGATCCCATTAAATGCCGAGCCTTTGCGGCCACCCTGGTCCAAGGCGCTCAGGCGTGGTTCCGGGCCCTCGCCCCTGGGTCCATCCAGGACTTCAGGCAATTCGGGCGAGTCTTCAAGGAGAGCTTCGCCGGAAGCGCCCCCCCGAGGTCAGTAGCGGGGCTCCTGGCCCTCAAACAGGCACAAGGGGAAAGGCTCCGGGCTTATGTCCACCGATTTAAATCGGAAGCCCTCAGAATTCCCCGCCTGGATGTGGCCTCAGCCACGACCGCTCTGACCAGGGGCACCCGGGACGAAAATCTCCGCCGCGAACTGGTCCTCCACCCTCCCTCGACCCTTGCCGAGCTAGTGACTCTGGCTCTGCGCCACGCCGAGTGCGAAGAGGTGCTCAGCGCCTGCCGAGACACAACCGGCTCGGGTCGGGAGGGGGACAAGAAGCGGGCCCCCGAGTCAAACCCTGGCTCGGGCAAGAAGCGTGATCGGGAAGGAGAGCGCAAACGGAGGTACGAGCGGTACACCCCGTTGACCACGCCAGTCTACGAGATCTATGAAGACATCAAAGACTCGGGACTCCTCCGCCGGCCCGAACCGATGAGATCGAAGAACCGCAAGCGCGACAGACATTGCTTGTTCCACGGCGACCACGGGCACCACACCGGCGACTGTCACCAGCTCCAGGACGAGATCGAACGCCTCATCCGTCAGGGGCACCTAGCCCGGTTCGCAGCTGGGCACAAAGAAGACAAAGACGCCGCCGAGGAGATCGACAACGCCCCCCGAGGGGTCCACATCAACGTCATCTCCGGAGGAACAGCATCGGGCGGCGACACCAGCCGAGGAAGGAAGCGCCATGCCGAGCGGGCCAGCCGGGTCTCAGAGCCCTCAGGGGGCCCGCCGAGGGAGCCCCAGGTCATAGTCTTCTCCGACCAAGACCTGGAAGGGCTAAGCACCCCGCATGATGATGCCCTCGTCATCTCGGCCACAATAAACCATTGTAACGTAGATAGAATTCTGGTTGACAATGGAAGCGCCCCCGATGTATTATCTTATGACTGTTTCCTCAAGATGGGGGAAGACCCATCCAAGCTCCGCCCGATCCGAACCCCCCTTTGCGGGTTTAACGGCCTGGCCACCTACCCCGAGGGAGCCCTAAGCCTGCCGGTCACCATCGGCACCCCACCCAAAACCGTTACGGTCATGGTGGACTTCATAGTGATCAAGGGTATGATAGCGTACAACGCCATTTTCGGCCGGAAAATTCTCAGCCGAATGAAGGCCGTACCATCTACCTATCACCAAAAAATGAAGTTTCCCACCAAAAATGGGTTGGGGGAAGTCCGAGGTAACCAGGCCACGGCTAGAAGGTGCTACAACATCTCGGTGGAAGCCTCAAGGCCGGACGGAGGGGATAAGGGCCCCAAGGGAATCGAAGGGAAGACCGTAACCGCCGAGCCCGGTGGCGAGTTGCTAACGGTGTTCCTGAACGATGACCCGGCCCTCGGAGTAAGGATCGGAGCCGACCTACCACCTAAGGAACAGCAACAATACAAGAAATTTCTTTCTGAGTACGCTCAGGTCTTCGCTTGGGCCGATGATCAACTCCCTGGCATACCAGGGGAGACCGTGATGCACAAGCTCAGCCTTGACCCCACCGTCAGGCCCGTACAGCAACGGAGAAGGAAGCATGCGCCCGAGAAACAGGCGGTCATCAAGGCGCAGGTCACCAAGGGACAAGAGACAGGCCTCTTCAGGCCAGTCCTGTACCCTACGTGGCTAGCCAATGTCGTCCTGGTGCCAAAAACCACAGGCAAGTGGCGAATGTGCGTGGACTTCACCGATCTGAATAAGGCTACCCCCAAGGACTGCTATCCGCTACCGAGCATCGACCAATTGGTTGATTCAACCTCGGGCAACGAGATACTCAGTTTCCTGGACGCCTATTCAGGTTATCACCAGATCAGAATGAATCCAGAAGACGTCGAGAAGACAGCCTTCATCACTGACTGCGGCGTGTACTGCTACACCCGGATGCCCTTCGGGTTAAAGAACGCCGGAGCCACATATCAGCGACTGGTAAATCACATGTTCGAGGGACAGCTAGGTCGGAACGTCGAGGCTTACATTGACGACATGCTCGTCAAGACCCCCAAGGCCCAAGACCACTTCACCGACCTTGCTGAAACCTTCGGCACCCTCCTGAAGTACAACATGAAGCTCAACCCGGTCAAGTGCGCCTTCGGAGTAAAATCGGGAAGTTCCTGGGTTTCCTAGTCACTCAGCGCGGGATCGAGGCCAACCCCGACAAAGTCCAGGCCATCCTGGACATGCGCCCGCCCACGTGCATTAAAGACGTCCAGCGTCTGACGGGGCGTGTCGCCGCTCTCAGCCGTTTCCTGTCCCGTGCGGCCGAACGATGCTTGCCCTTCTTCAAATTGATGAGGGGGCCCAAGCTGGCATCTGCTACGTTCGCATGGGATGAGGAGTGCCAGGCAGCATTCGCCGAGCTTAAGGAGTTCCTGGCTTCGCCACCGGTGCTCTCCAAGCCCGTCCTAGGCGAAGTCCTGCTGCTCTACCTCTCGGCGACGCCATCCACGGTCAGCTCGGTCCTGGTCAGAAATGACTCGGGAATCGAAAGACCGGTCTACTACACCAGCAAGGTGCTCAGTGGGGCCGAACGGAGGTACCCCGCAACCGAGAAACTCGTGCTAGCGTTGGTCACCTCCGCGAAGCGCCTCCGCCCCTACTTCCAGGGGCACCCCATCACCGTGCTAACCGGTGAGCCGCTGAAGAAGATTCTGGCCCACCCCGAGGCCTCGGGGCGACTCGTCAAATGGGCCATCATGCTCGGGGCCTACGACATCTCGTACCAGCCGCGATCAGCAATCAAAGGCCAAGCGCTCGCCGACTTCATTGCCGAAAGCACCATCCCTGCCGAGGACAGGCCTCCGACCGCGACCGAGCCAGCCTGGGAACTGTTCGTCGATGGGTCGTCCAATTCGGCAGGCAGTGGTGCGGGGATCCTCCTAAGGTCCCCCGAAGGGATAGAGCTACAGTACGCCTTAAAATTCAACTTTCAGGCGTCCAACAACGCTTCCGAGTACGAGGCCCTTATCTCGGGAGCACGCATGGCCCGACGGCTGGGGGTCGAGCGAGTCAGGATCCACACCGACTCTCAACTAGTCGCAGGTCAGGTCAACGGCGAGTATGAGGCTCGGGAGGTACCCATGATCAAATACCTTCAGCTGGTCCGGAGCCTGGCCCAACAGTTCGAGGGATTTGAAACTCCCGGGCGGACGCCCTCTCTCGATTGGCCTCCTCCCTAGACCCGGAAGGTACACGATCGGTCCTCCTAGAAGAGCTAGAGCGCCCGAGCATCGACACGGAGCTCCTCGCTGTTGACTCGGCCACCCCAAGTGACTGGCGCTCCCCCTACCTGTCCTGGCTACTAGACTCCCAAGAGCCCCCCGACCCTCGGGAAGCCCGCCGAATGAAGTATCAAGCTCGGCGCTTCGTCGTCCTCGACAACGCCCTCTACCGAAGATCATTCTCCGGTCCCCTCCTGAAGTGCCTCGGTCCCGACGAGGCAGGCCGAGCCATCCAAGAGATTCATGAAGGCCTGTGCGGAGCGCACTCAGGGGCCCGGTCGCTAGCCCGAATCCTGTTACGACAGGGGTACTGGTGGCCCACCCTGCAGCGCGACTGCTCAGCCTATGTTCAACAGTGCGACCGATGCCAGCGGTTCGACCACTTGGTCCATCAGCCGGCAACGGAACTTGTCACCCTAACCGAGCCCTACCCTTTCGCTCGGTGGGGAATCGATATCCTTGGGCCATTCCCAACGGCCCAGTCCCAGAAGAAGTTCATCATCGTCGCCATCGACTACTTCACCAAGTGGATCGAGGCCGAGGCTACGGCAAGGATCACCGAGACAGTCGTTTGGGGCTTCGTTTGGAAATCGATCATTTGCCGCTTTGGCATCCCCCGAGTGATAGTCAGCGATAACGGTCGGCAATTCGACTCTCGGTACTTCCGAGACAGATGCGCCGACCTAAATATCCGCAACCACTTCACTTCGGTCGCCCACCCTCAGGCCAACGGGCTGGTTGAAAATGCCAACAAGACTATCTTGAAAGGCATAAAAACCAGACTCGGCAAGGCTAAGGGTAGCTGGCTCGAGGAATTGCCTAGCGTACTGTGGTCGCACCGAACAACCCCCAGGACGGCAACCGGTGAAAGCCCCTTTCAGTTGGTATATGGCACCGAGGCCGTCGTTCCGTTGGAGATCGCCAACCCGTCCCTCCGAGTGATCAGCTTCTCACCCGAGGCCAACGGGCAAAAATTGCTCGAGAACCTCGACCTGACAAGCGAACTCCGAGAGATCGCGAACGTCCGGGCAACGGAGTACCAACGCCGCCTCACTCGATACTACAACGCCAAGGTCCGAGACAGACGTTTCCAACCGGGAAACTTCATCCTCAGGAAAGCCGAAGCCTCTCGACCACTGGAGGCGGCGGGCAAGCTATCCCCCAACTGGGAAGGCCCCTACCGAGTGGTCGAGACGCTCGGGAAAGGTGCGTACAGGTTAGCGACAATGGAAGGGGAGCCTATTCCTCGGACGTGGAACGCAGCCGCACTACGCAGATTCTACTTTTGAAATTGTACAGCGAGATAGACAGAATAAAATTCCTGTTCTTTTCATTCCAAATCGTTGGTACATCAGGTAGGCAAATGCCAGTACATCACATAGCAAAAACAAAGCAAAAGTCCGTCTAACATCTTTTCAAGGGGTCATCGCTCGACTGACTCGGTCTTGATCTCCTCGCATCCAGCCACTGACTCTGCCTCGTGCGGAAACTGGCTCGGACAAGAGGTGGTCGAGCCAGTTGGCTCGGATGGCCCGTGACAAAGGTGACAGAGGGACTTCAGGAGAAAGGCCACCTTTAAACGTTGAGGAAGGCTACCTCCCAAGTTGGCAACAACCGGGAAAAAGGAGCGCCGGGAAGGCCCCCCCTCTTCCAAACTGCCAACTCCTTGGAAGGAAGGAGAGAGCAAGCAGCCCCCGAAGAGTGAAAGAAATGAAGAGCAGAAGAGGGAAAAAGAGGCTGCAGACGGAGGAAGGCCTCGGTGAGGAGGGAGCCGGATACGCCTCCTCCCCTCACACGGAGGGAAGTGACGGCAGACTCCCCTGATGCCCCCATCCGTCCTCCGCCTCGGCGTCCACCCGGAAGCCTCGCCGGAGCCAAGAAGAGGCCAACGGCGTGCTTCCACACGCCAAAGTCCTCCCCAGATCCGCGCGGCGACCGTAGGACCCGTCTCGTACACGCGCGGCGACCGTGGGATCCGTTCAACCTCACAAGACAGCAGGAGCCCACCGCTCCCCGTCGTCGGCGGCATCGCCCTCCGAAGGATCCTCCATGCTCCGGATGCAAAGGCACAACGCGGAGTGAAAAGGAAGGAGCAAGGAAAGACTGTTAGAGACAATCCCAAGCGGTGGAGAGGAAAGGGCGCCCTCCGGTCCTTCTTATAGGCCAAAGGAGGCTACACGCCTTAAATGCCCCCCTCGGAAACACGCCGAAGGATTTCTCCCCTGAACAGTCACCTCCAACTCCTCGTTTCCCGCCCTCGCGGGATTCACGAAGCAGCCTGACATTCAAAGCGTGAGGGGACGGAGGAACGCCCCGTCAGAAGCCTACCAAAACAGCGTGCGAAAACCGTGCAGGACATATCGGCACCTCTCAACCACCCAAGATTCGCCAACCAAATCACGGCAAGGATAGTACCCAAACAGAGCAAGTCATTTATTATCGTACCAAAAGGAAACCCTCTAAAAAGAGGAAAGAGGGACAAAAAGGGAAAGAGGCACAATACATCAGGCCTCGGGCCCACTTTGACGCTCGAGACCGGCGGAAGGAGACGCGTCACCCCCGGCGCCTTCGGTGACGGCCGGCTCGGACACTGACCTCGCCTGTGCGAGAACTGTCTCAGTCGTGAGCCCTCCCGAGAAGCCCGGAGCCGGTGACCCCGACGGAGGCGATCCCTCCGAATCTTCTCCGACCGACGAAGAAGAGCTGGAAACCGACTCATCCGAGTCATAACACTGGCCAAAGGGGAACTCGATCGCGGAGTTCTGTTCATGGGCGCAGCCTACCGCCCGGCGATAGCCCTGCTTGAACCCCTTTCGAGCACCTCGGCGTAGCGCTACCTCGTAGTAAGGTAGGGCGGCTTCCAACAGGTCGGCCGAGTAAGCATCCGAGCTCCTGTAACGCTCGATTGCCTCCGCCTCGATCTGTCCCGCCCTACCGACGAACTCGACCCGCGCCCGCTCTGCCTCGGACGCACGTTCCTCTGCCCGGGCCCGGTCCACCTCAGCCTCAGCTCGGAGACGCTCCGCCATCTCCGCCCGATCTAGCAGCTCGGCACGCTCGAGCTCCCAGCGATTGTCCAGATCGAGGCGACGCAGACGCTCCTCCTCCAAGGATCGGCTTGCCCTCTCAAGAGACTCTCGGGTCTTGGCGAGCTGTTCGGTCAGCACCTCAGCCTCCAGTCGGCTCGCCCGCGCCACCTCTCGGAACGCGGAGAACTCCTGCCGGAGTCCCTCATGCTCCCCCTTGAGTCGGGCCAGCCTCCTCTCGCATCCCCCGAGGGTCCAGGCAAGGTTCGATCGCTCCGTTTCCGTCCGCGCGTGCGCCTCCGCCATCAAAGCCGCCGACCGAGCTATGACCAGGCCGCCTTCCATCAGAACATCGAGGAGCCCGGGGGGGGGGGGGGTATTGCGCCTTTCTCCCCCCTTCGTCCTCGCGGCAATCGATTGGCAGACCCGATATAGGTCGCCCGTAATGCCGAGCCTTTCCAAGGGCTCCGGCAAAGGAGATCGCTCCGCCCGGGGCACTCCGCCAGAGGGCTCTGCTCGAGCAACGGGACCGGCCACCTCGCGCGCCACGGTCGGTTGGGGTTGCAACGCCTCCCCGGGCGAACCTCCAACCTCGACCGATGCCGCAGGTCCAACCGCATCGGAAGCTCCCAGCATCTGGGTCTGCAACGCCCTCGCGGGCGAACCCCCAGCCTCGCCTGTCTCGGCCCGCACCTCGGCGACCGGGACGTCACCGCCTCCGGCCGACCCCCTGGCCTCGGTGACTGCTACTTCAACATCGGCCCCCTCTACCCCCGTGGGGGGGAGAGCCGACCTATCGCCGTCCTCTGAAGGGCCCCCGGTCTCCTCGGCCCCCTCTCGCCCGGAAGATGGGGGAGCTGGCCTCGAGGGGTCGGCCCCATCTTGCCCCCGGGAGGGGAGTGCCGCCGAGCCAAAGTCACCCCCGGCGGTAGGAGGGAGACCTGCCTTCTTAGCACGCTTCTTGGCCTTCGCGGCCTCCCGCAACCTTCCCGCCATGGGATCCTTGCGCTTTGTGCCAGCCGGCCGTGAAGACCCCCCGGGGGTCACCCCCTTGCCCTTATCCCGGGCTTGGGCGCGACCCACAGGAGCCTCCGGCTCGTCGGCCGCCGAGTCATCTTCTCCCAGATCGATGACCTCAGCAGTATCCTCCAGAGGTTCCCGCCTCACGTCTACAGCAAAGAAGGAAGGCCCGGTCAGGAGAAGAAAAGTAACTACCACCCCAGGGGAACAACCTAAAGGGCGGTACCTGTCGACTTCAACCGCGTAAGCAGGCACCGTTCGATGTTCTCCGGCGTCACCAGCTCCTCGGTCGACCGGCGGTTCTCCAGCAGACGGGCGGCCTGTTGCTCCACATGGGGAGGGAACTCCTCCTGGCGAGGAGGAATGTTCGGATGGAAATTGGGCGAGATCCGGCATCTCCAGAGTTCATCCGTCGCCTCCGCCTTCACCCAGAAGAATTGGGTTTTCCACCCCTTGTGCGAGGAGTCCTTCGCCGCGAGGGCGATGCAACTCCTGTTCCTCCTTGCCTGGATAAAGTAAAGCCCTTCCCCGCCGACGGGTGCGCCTTCAACTCGAAAAAGTAATGAAAGAGGTCCAAGGAAGGGAAAATGTTGTGCTGGCGACAGAGGATCCGAAAGGCAGAGAGGAGGAGGTACGAGTTGGCCACCAGTTGAATGGGCGCCAATTGGAAAAGTTCGAGGATCTGGAGTACGAGGGGCTCGAAGGGAAGGCGGAACCCGCTTTTCCACGCCAGAAGAAACGTGCAGATGTGCCCCGTTCGGTCGTCCAAACTCGTCTCGAACGGGGTGGCGGCGGCAAAGCTATACCTGAAAGGCAAGCGAAAGCGATGCTCCAGCTTCTTCACCTCTGCCTCCCCCAACTCGCTGCAGCGGGAGACAGGCTCCCGCCTCACCTGCCCGAGTTCCAGCGGCGGATCAGCCATCGCGCCGGAAGAGGACCCCTCGCAAGAACTCGAAGACTCTGGAGGGGAAGGAAGTTGCCAGACCGCCTCCGCGGTTATCCTCGCCAACTCCTCGAACGCCGCCGCAAGACTTCGCACCTCCACTGTGCCCTCACGGCGCATCAAGAAGCTCCGAAAGCCAAGAAACTAAGGAAAGCCCGAAACCCTGGAAGCCTAGAACGACGAACAGCGCCCAACGCCTATAAAACCCTGGAGGAAGGCGGCGCGTCGTTCCGTGCTCTGAGAAAAAGGGGGGCCCCTTCAGTTCAAATCCGTCAGGATCATCATTACGGGCCCAGGCGACCACTCCCCGTGGCACCTCAAACGCCAACGGAATTCCACCCACCTGAGCCACGCCGGTCCAAAGCCTCAAAAACTACTCAACCGAGCTTCCATGGCTCGGGAGTAGGAGGGGGACAAGTGGAGAGGGGGATTTCTGTAGCCCACCCAAAGAGCAGCCCAACAAGACTCAACAGGGTCCAACGAGGCAAGCTCACCCGAGTGATAGCCCACGGGGCCCACTCAGGGAAGAAAAGCCCAATAAACAGGCACTCGAGGAACCAACCCTCCCCAGCGGCCCCTAGGCTCGGAGGGCCCGAGTGATGGTCAGGTCACAAGGAAGGTCCGGCCCAGGCCGCTTTTCCGCTCGGGAGAGACAGGCGCCAGCCGACCTATCCGACCCCTCCTTCGACCGAGCTATCCTCCTCGCCCGGACAGGGCTGGCGTTTCAGGAGCTCGGACTGGACACTAGCCGTTCGCGCTGCCTTTAAGAGTCCCCAACGGACAGGGGAATCAACCAGCCACCAAATTTCAAGGCGATAACGCCCCCACGATAAAGGCCATGAAAGCCCACGTTGAGGACGCAACTCCCGCCGGAGACCCCCCAGCTGACAGGACTCCTGAAGGTGGTACACTATTTAAACCAGGGATACCCTCCGGTGGAAGGGAAGAGAAAAAAGGAAGGTAAAACTCCTGAGCAATCCGCTTCACCCCCCTTTGGTGGAGAGGAGTCTCGCGCACCAGCTTTCTTCCTCCCTTCATTGCTTCCACCAGAGCTCTACTGACTTAGCCATCGGAGGGTTTCGACCCAGGGAAATCCCCTGGGCCCTCTGACGCGTTTCCCTGTCTTACAGTTCATCTACTGGTGATCCACGGCCCGCTCAGGACGCAGCGTGAGATTTTGCCTCTTCAAAATCAAAGCCACCAAAGGAATCAATCTTCTAAAGCTCGCCTCATGGGTGTACAAGAGAGCAGATCAAGCCAAAGAAGATGAAAAGATAGAGCAGGTAGCAAAGGCCTTCGTGGTGTGCTTGGCAGGAGCAATCTTATTCCCATCCATGGAGGACTTTCTAGAAGAGGCCCAATTAAGCGCCATAGTGAGCTTATGGGAAGGAGATAGAGTTGGACCGGCTATTCTAGCCTATCTCTATAGCGGGCTTACCTCAGCGGCAATGGGAAGGCCCATCTACGGATGCATGCTAGCACTCCCTAGTTGGGTAGATCTCCACTTCAAGTTCGATCCATGTGATGAAGTCCAACAATCCTCAAGAATCTTCTCAAAAAGTCCACTCTCTTATATGACCGGTTCACTTGGGAGAAGCAATAGAGTGATGAACCGAATTCCTCAAATTAAGAAGAGAGTGGAATGGAGAGAGCACCTCAAAGTAATGCCAAAGAATCTCTTCACTTGCGCCCCGGGAATACTCAAGACTCAAGAACTCCGTGCAAGATTTTCTCCCGGAACGGACCTTCGGCTCATAGGCGCTTCAGAATTCGTCTTGTACAATTCATACCGATGCCTCCCTCAACTCGGGCTTCCACGGCGAGTATTCGAGGACCCATCTCACCTTCCTCCAATCAAGACACGGGACCATGGCAGTAATGAAGATGGAGAAGAATGCACAACTATTCAAGCACTGTGGAAAATCAACAAGGCTCATCATCCTATGGAGAACTTAGAAGAAGACAGAGAACAGTGGAAGTCTTATGTAATTGCTTTAAGAAGCTTGAGGCCCAAAGTGGCTCATTAAGCATTGTAATCTTTCTTTCATATAATCAATGATAATTTTCTGATTGAGCCAATAACACAGTGATTCTGATCAAATCTTCCAATAACATGCGATTCTGTTGCAAATAACGACTCAGTCAATGTCGTGAATTCACAAAGTGACTCCTCAGCCAATGTCGTCTTCCATGATTGATCGCTTATAACTGACGCCTTCACCAATGGGCGTTAACTGAAAAACGTCCTAGGACACGGCGTTAATTCGATTCATATTCCAAAAAGTATTCGTTGAAATACCAAAAGTAACGCCTTCAGAAAAGCCACGTTTTATAAAAATAACGCCTCAGACATAGTCGTTACTCAGAAACAGTAATCATCACTCCCATCACATCAATCAATCCCCATTGAATGCGTCTGACGACGGTTATCATTCCCCATGCACACGGAAATAACGCCTCAAGAAACGTCGCCTATTATCAAAACACGCCCAGACTGATGGGCGTCAATTCCACAAACCACGCCCTTCATCAAGGCGTCTCTTCTTTTCGAATGCCAAAAGGCCTTTTCCCCCTTTCTTCTTCCTCCTTCGTCCCACTCTGTCTGTTCTTCTGCAAGCCCTAACCGAAGCCCCCCCCCCCCACCGTCTCTTACTCACTCTCTCTCACACCTCCCCCTCTCCAACCTAAACGATGGCCGCGGTGGTTTGAAACGACAACGGGTGGCGGCGCCTGAGGTGGTGGACCTGGGCGAAGACGCCCATGCCAAGGAGGATGCTCTCGTGGAGGCTCCGCCGGCGGCGGCCGAGGAAGGTCCGGCGGCGATGGCCGGCGACGATGAAGAAGATGAGGAAGGTGAGGATGATGCTGGTGAAGCCGCAGAAGAAGAAGAAGGCGAAGATGGCGAGGAACATGGTGGTGAAGAAGAAGAAGGAGGTGGTGATGAGCCACCGCCCACGGCGGCGGCTCCTCCCCGTGCCGGCCAACTACGGTGACCCAGGCAACCACGACCTCAGCCACAAGGACCAAAGCACAAGAAGGTAGGCCCCCAAACCCAATTCCCATTTTTTTATTTTTATTTTTATTTTTCATTTTTCCTGTAATTTTCATAGCTCTCGGGGTATAAACCCTGCAACCCAGAAAGAAGACGCCCTCAGGGGCGTCACGTTTTAGAAATAAAACGCCCAACCCAAGGGCGTTAATTAAATTATTTCCCTGAAAAATAATTAACCCCACGAGAACACGCCCTGCATCATGTCGCCCATTTAAATTCATCATTTTTTATATCTTGCTGTTAATTTCCGTTAATTCCCATGCTTTAATTATTTCCCATGAATTATTCGCATGCTGTTATTATTATTTTTATTTCATTTTCTGAAAAACTTGAAAGCAACGCCCCCCACCAGGGCGTTAATTCAACAACAGACGACTAAACCAGCGGTCGTCCATTCATTAATTCCTGATTAAATTAACGGACCCATTTTGGAAAACGCCCCACCCAAGGTCGTGACTTGAAATATTCTTTAAGAATTTCAGAAATTAACCATAGAACCATGCCCAACACAGAGGCGTTTCTTAGATAAACAGCGGCCTAGGATAGGTCGTAAATTCAAAGCACACTTAAGAACCACGCCCCCCTTAGGGGCGCTAATTCAACAAACCACGACCTGAGGATGGTCGTTAATTCTATCAACATCGAAATTCAACCCAAGGCAGTTAAGTGAATTTCAACAAGAATAATTGAACAATTAAACCAAAATTTCTTTCTTTATGCGTGCAGGGGTTGATGAGGACACGGATCTCCTGGGTCATGGTCCGAGCAGCATATTACGGCCTCCCCGAGTTCCAGAGAGCCAGGGTAGATGCTATGGGGTTTGGGGCCTTCCTTAGCATAGAGCCAGTCAGACCCGACCTACCACTTATCTAGGTTCTACGGGAGAGATGGGACAGGACTAGCCGGGCATTCTTGATGCCATGGGGGCATATGGTTCCTACCCTGGAGGATGTAGCTAGGATCACCGGATTGAGGGTAGACGGCGAGGCTGTGAGCGGTATCACCTACCCTGACTACACTGAGCTTGCCCAGAGGTTGCTAGGGCTAGAGATGGTCTACGAGACGCCTAGCGAGTGTAGGACTATCTTCCGCACCGACCTGACTACGGTGATGGGCTTAGGGAATGCTAGGCATAGGTCCAGGGAGTCCTTAGAGCAGTTCTCTCAGAGGTTGATCGACGGGGCTAGGGCGGTCTATTGCCAGGACCCAGCCGACAGGGAGAGAGCAGACCGGGACCTGAGGAGGTTTCTACTGCTGCTACTAGGGAGGCTATTGCTCGGGACGAAGGGCGACGTCATCAACTGCCGATTCCTGGGCATTCTCGAGGACCTGGAGGCAGTTGGCAGCTACGCCTGGGGAGCGGCACTGCTGGCGCATATGATGGCCGACCTGTCCACGGGGACAGGACGAGAGACGACCGTCAGTGGCTTCTCACCTTTTCTTCAGGTATGCATTTTTCTCTTTTTCTTCTCTTTTATTTTTTTATGCGTGTGAATGCCTTACTAATGCAATGCATGGGTGCAGGTTTGGAGCCACCTATACATGCCGATGGGGCGCGTTGACCCACGGCCTGGAGGTGAGGGAGCTTTTCCCCTAGCGCGGCGCTGGCTGCCAGTGGTGTTTGGAGCCCCACTGGGCTACGAGTTGTGGGTGCTGCGGAGAGAGTTCCGAGACTTCTCTCCCTCGCTGGTATGTATGAATGTTATGCATCTTTCTTTTGCATTTATTTTGAATTTATTATGATGATGATGAAATGATGACATGTATGTTTATGAATGCAGGTGCAGTGGAGACCCTACGAGGGAATGACAGACGAGGGCCAGCCGTGGGTCGTAGCGGGCCGACCTCGTTTTGGGCATGAGCTCTGGGTTCATTGCCTGAGCGAGATCGAGCCGTTACGGCTTAGGTTGGTGATGAGGACGCTGGGCCTCCACCAGGAGTGGGTAGAGGTCGGCGAGCCATGCGGCATCGGGAAGAAGACGCGCGGTCGTACGAAGGCGACCGACTGGAGAGTGCGGTTCGAGGAGCAGTACGCCGACTGGCGGCGAGGCGGGACCAGAGTCACCTCTCGCGCGACTGACAACTCCGAGTACCTCCGGCGCTATTGGGAGGTATACGCCGGCCGACCCCAGATGAGAGTCCTAGGGGTATGTATGAATGCAATTATTTCTAAATGCGAAGGCTTATGTAACTTTATCATGCAACTAATATGCAATGGATGCAGGATGCGCAGGACATAGCGGCGATGGATGCCCAGGCCCACCTACACAGCCTGGAGGACCAGCTGGCCACCACACGGGCCGACCTAGAGACCCTGGTGAGTGTTTAAACTATTTCTATATGCAAATGTATTTTTGTTGAATTGTTGATGATTAGCCATTGACGATCTCAATGAATGCAGCGTGCCCAGCAGGGAGTAGTGAGGAGAGACCCAGGGGAGGCCTCCAGCTCGAGAGGGCCCAGTGCAGAGGTGACTGCACTGGCAGAGCAGTTAGCTGGAGCGACCGCACGAGCTGAGGCAGCAGAGCGCGATCTCACTTCACGGGTAAATTCCAAAACACAAATTCATTCAAATATTGATTATATAATTGTGCACTGATGAAAATTCATTTTACAGACTGAGGAGCTTCGCGCCGCTCTTACCTGCGTTGATGAGGGCTTCCGTGCGACGAGCACACAGGTGAGTGGTTTAATCATGTGTTGCTTGAATTGCTAGATTACTGAATCATTGCATTAATTGTGGAATTGATGATTTGTTTACCTATTTGCAGGCGACTCAGCTTCAAGCGGTACGTACCGAGTCGGCGATCCGTGATCAGCGGATCTCAGAGCTAGAGAGGTCCCTGAGGCGACGAGAGGAGCTGCCTCAGGATGTGGCCGAGCTGCGGGTGGCTCTTGAGCTGGAGAGGAGGGAGCGGGCCCGGGAGCGCGAGGAGCGTGCTAGTGAGCGGGAGGAGTACCAGGCGGAGCGTGCCCGGCACCTTGAGCTTCAGTAGGCGGAGCGTGCCCGGTACCAGTAGCAGGTAGCAGCACGCGAGCGAGAGCTAGTAGACTCGAGGACCCAGCTGATCCTTTCTCAGGAGCGGCTACGAGTGTCTGAGGAGCGTCTCCAGCGAGGGCGTGAGCGAGCACGGGCTGCGGGGTACTCCTTCACCAGCTCCACCTTTGTGGCGGGCTCTTCCCTCCGAGAGAGGAGCGAGGCAGGGGGTCAGGTTCGGGTTCCAGCTTCTTCACGGGGGCCCATGCCTCCTCCACCAGCGCCAGCTCGGGACGGCGAGGAGGAGGTTGAGAGTAGGAGAGAGGAGGGTGGAGGCGAGAGCTGAGAGACTTACTTGTACTCCTCCACCCTCACACATATACTCAGACATTCATGATGTATATATATATATGAGATTGACATCTTTTTGTTACCTGAGCACTTTGTGTGGTTGTGGCCTTGTGTTTGTGTACTTTCCTCTTTCCACGTTCTTCGTTTTTGCTTTGCTTTGCCCTATTTCTGCGACTGTAATCCACACTTTGAACGAACATGTTAATTCATCTATTCGACTTGGCCCCTTGCTCAATAAGCAAGGGGTGACTTTACTTTTGACCTTAATGGCGGGTCAAGGGGCCAAGCCTTTAATCAAATAAGGTAAATAAAATAGCTGATAACGGGGAGATTCATCATGCAAGCGCGCATATGCAAACCATAAATAAAAGATGTCCATGCAAAAGGATGCAAGCATACATCATGAAGAAATGCATTTTTTTCTTTTTCCTCTCATTTATATTTTTTTTGTTATTTTTCCTGAAAAACGCGCCTTAGAGTAGGTCGTGGTTCGCATAAAGACGTCCCAGAAGACGGCGTGAATTTGAAAAGGAAATCTGATTTTTGAGAAAGTAACGACCCGCTTAGGGACGTTATTCGGAAAGAGACGACCTAATCGAGGACGTTAATTCTAAAAAAAGCGCCTTAGCCAAAGGCGTTAATTGAATTAATCTGCAAAAAGGGGTTGACAAGGCTATCAAGACCACGGGTCCTACACGGTCACCATCTAAAATTCATTAACCTTTCTTGAGTAATTAAAAGGGGGTCGACGTGATCATAGTTGACTTGTATTCGAGATTTCGTACAGTGCAATTTCCCAGGTCCGTCTTGACCATCCTGCCAGTTCGTGACTTACCACATAGAAAGGATGGAAGAAAATATAAGGGAAGCCCATAAGGGATTCTGAGATGCTCAAGGTAAAGTTACCTCCCCTACCCTATGCCTGTTGGGGTTCGGTCTTTGGCATAGGGAAATTTGTTGCCTTTTTGCCTCTTTTATATTGCACGCATACGCCCAAGGTTTTCCTTGTGGGGACTTTGCCCTCTTGTCATGCTTTTCTTTTCACCATTTGACTTTCTCTTTGGAATTGACTTGCATTAATGAATAACCTAATTGTACTTGGGCTTTTGTGGCATTTGCTCCCTTTTGGGCCCTGACTTCCACCTACTAGGGCGGCGGATAGGCTTGGCGTGTCTACCCCGAGATCTCCCTTCCTCCCTTATGGGCCGAAGAAGAAAAGAACGGGTATTGTCTTTCACTTTTAGTCAGGTTTTTGACTTTCCATCGGATTTTGCACCGCTTGAGCTCAAGAATAAAGCGTGTAGTGTGTGTGGGAGTCAACCCCCTTTTAAGTTAGCAAGATTGATGAATGAATTCTGAATTTTGACCTTTCGGGCCTTGATCCTTCGTGTGCCATGGCACCAATTTTGATCTCTTTTGATTTTGAAGAATTTCTTTATTTTTGTTTGCTTTTTTGTTGGAATTTCTATTTTTTTTGGTTTTTGGAAATATTCCGCTTTGTTTTGAATTTTTGAAACAACATTTTTTTTGGATTTTGAAAATTTCTCTCTCTCTCTCTCTCTATATATATATATTTTAAGATTTTGAATCAAGGGTAGTATTTCTTAAGATACAAACCATTCCAAGGGTGAGTTAACTCTTCTCCTTCAGCATTAATCAGTTTATAAGCATTACCAAGATAAACATCTTTTATGACGAACGGTCCTTCCCAGTTAGGTTGGAGTTTTGAGCAGGGGCCACCCGGCTTTACAAAAATCCTCTTGATTACCATCTCACCGATTTTAAATTTTCTCTCAATTACTTTCTTTTGATAAAAACGTGAGAGCCTGTTTTGATAAACGCGCGCATGCTCAGCGGCGACCAGACGCTTCTCGTCTAGGAGTTCCAATTGGGCAAGGAGTGAATCACGACGTTCATCAATAGAAAATTCCTTATCCAATTGTACTCGCAGAGAGGGAATGAGAATCTCATAAGGGACTACCGCCTCCATTTCATAAGTAAGGGCGAAAGGGGTTTGCCCAGTGGGGGTACGAATGGAAGTGGGATAGGCCCAGAGAGCTTCAACTAGCTTGTCTGGCCAGTCCGAAAATTTATTAGCCTCACACGTCTTTTTAACAATCTTGATCAAAGTTTTGTTAGTTGCCTCTGCTTGGCCATTGCCCTGCGGATAATAGGGAGAAGAATGATGCAATGCAATGTTATACCTGTTGCAGAGATCCTTGAGCTCTTGAGAGATAAATTGAGGTCCATTGTCGGTGACGATGGTGCTCGGGATGCCGAACCTTGCGATGATGTTCTTCATTATAAACTTACAGACGGTTGACGCTTTAATCTCCACGTAAGCTTCCGCTTCTGCCCACTTGGTGAAGTACTCTGTTGCCGTGAGGATGAACGACTTTTGCTTGGTCAGGAGGTTCGAATCACCAAGAGGTCCAATGATATCAAAAGCCCACATGGAGAAAGGCCATGGGGAGGACACATGATGGAGTGAAGAGGCAGGAGAATGAATCTTGTCGGCGTGCAGTTGGCACTTAACACACCTTCGAACATAGATGGAACAATCCTCTTCTAGAGTGGGCCAATAGAAACCTAGCCTAAGAATCTTCTTAGCTAGCATCTGGCTATTCACATGACCACCACACACTCCTGAATGCGCCTCTTCCACAACTTTCTAAGATTCATCATCATCGAGGCACCTCAGTAGAACACCTGTGAGCCCTCTTCTATAGAGCACACCTCCAACCAAAACATAACGCTGAGCCACTCTTCTAATTGCTTTCTTCTCTTCCGCAGTGGCTTCCTCGGGATAGGACTGATCATTGCAATATCTGGCAATCTCATAATACCAAGGCTTCTCTTCGTCAGCCAATTCTTCTTACCAATCCAATAGCATGACTTCTTTGCCTTTAAGAGATTCCTTCTGCTTGATCTTTTCAAGCACTTTATCCCTAATATCGAGGAATGCACGATCCTTAATAGCTGGCGTGTTACGCTGATGAATCAGAGGAACGTGAAAATCTCATTCAGGAGGGAAGACTAGAGCAGAGGCCAAAGAAGCAAGGGCGTCGGCCAAGATATTCTGGCTACGAGGAACATGGACGAAGATTAATTTGGTGAAGAGTTTGGCATAAGCTGAAGCAAGTTCCTGGTATGGTTTGAGCTTAGGATTGATAGTGCGGCACTTGACCAGCACCTGGCGCAGAATGAGCTGACTATCACCCACAATTCGTAGATGAGTGACACCATATTGATGAGCGGTTTGAAGACCGGCCAAAAGAGCTTCATACTCAACTATATTATTTGTGACGGGGAAAGTGAGCCGAGCAGCAAATGGGATGGTGACCCCTTCTGGTGTTAAAAGAACCATGCCGATCCCTCTTCCTTGAGAATTTAGAGCTCCATCAAAATGTAATGTCCACATAGGATCATGAGGTTGATTAATGGATATCAGTTCTTCATCTGGAAACTCCGAATTGACAGGATCAAAATGAGGTAGAGGGTGGTGAGCAAGATGTTCGGCAATGGCGTAACCTTTGATAGCTTTCTGCTGAATGTAAGTGATATCAAATTGAGAGAGGAAGCTTTGCCAGCGTGCTAATCGATCAGTGAGGACAGATTTTTCAAGGAGGAATTTAATTGGGTTCATGCGAGCAATGAGGTAAACCTCGTGAGCTAGGAAATAATGCTTTAATTTCTGAACTACCCAGACCAAAGCAGCGCAAGTCTTCTCCATGGCTGAATACCTCTGCTCACAGGGGTTAAGAAGTTTAGACAAGTAGTATGCTGCCCTCTCCTTACCTTCTTCGTCCACTTGAGCCAAGACAGCACCTACAGAGTCATCCAGGACTGAGACATAGAGAATAAGTGGTTTGCCTAGAGTTGGCGGCCTCAGGACAGGAGGATTGGCCAAATAATCCTTCAATCCGTCAAATGCTGCCTGACACTTGTCATCCCAATTAAACTTGACTCCCGGCTTAGTAAGCTCGTAAAACGGCCTACATCTTTGTGAATGCTGGGAGACAAAGCGACGGATAAATTGTAACCTCCCGATTAATCCTCGAACTTCCTTCAGATTCTTGGGAGGAGGCATATCTCTAATGGCCCTTGCCTTGTTGGGATCAACTTCAATTCCCCTCTTGCTAACAATGAAACCAAGCAACTTCCCTGAAGAAACGTCAAATACGCACTTCTTGGGGTTCATCTTCAACTGATACTCTCGTGATCTTTGCAAGACCTTAGCTAGAACCCCAGGATGTTCAATCCTTGTCCTTGATTTCACAACCAGGTCATCCACATACACCTCGATATAAATATGAATCATGTCGTGAAAATCGCCATCATAGCCCTCTGATAGGTAGCTCCAGCATTCTTAAGTCCAAAAGACATGACCACATAACAATAAGTACCCCATGGTGTAGTGAATGATGTCTTCTCTTGATCTTCTTCAGCCAGACGAATTTGATTGTAACCTGAAAAGCCATCCATGAAAGAGAGAGTCTCAAATCCTGCCGTATTATCGATCAAAACATCAATATGAGGGAGGGGGAAGTCATCCTTAGGACACGCACGGTTGAGATCCCAGAAGTCTATACAAATCTGAACTTTTCCATCTTTCTTCATAACCGGGACGATGTTAGCCACCCAATTGGGGTAGAGGACAACTCTAACAAATCTAGCCTTATGGAGCTTCTCGACCTCTTCTTTCATCTTTAAAGCCATATTAGGGTAGAAACGCCTCAACCGTTGCTTGACCGGCACAGACCCTGGCTTAAGTGTAAGGCGGTGTTCGACGAGTGCAGGGTCTAAACCAGGCATATCTTCATAACTCCATACGAACGTGTCCTTGTATTCTTACAGAACCAAAATGAGCGCCTCCTCTTCGGAGGGCGGCAAATTCTTGCTTATGAGGATAATCCTAGGGTCTTCCTCGGTACCCAAATTGATTTCTTTGGTAGGCTCTTCTACAGAGACTGATGGTTCGTCAAATCATCTTATGCCACTAGCAAAAGCATCAGCCTCGTCCTCATATTCTTCATAACTTTCATCCCCTTCTTCAATAGGGTCTTCATCATTCATAATTTCATAGACACCCAAACCCTCATAAGAAATAACAGCATCCTCATATTCTAACTCTGGCAGGATGATTGGATTCTCTATAAATTCAGGAAGAGCTAAACAAGCCTGGCATCTGATAGCTAACTCCAACAGAAATCTATGGGGAATTTGCTTACCCTTGGACTTCTTATGTGAATCTACCCCGTGAATTTTAGCGTTAGCAGAAGAAGAGGAGGAGCAACTAGCTTGATCAGAAGAAGGAAGGGAAGGAGGTGAAAAAGTGGATACAGGAGGTAATACAGAGGAAGTCCCCTCACCAGAGGGGGAGAAAAGATTTAGCAATGAATCTTGAAGGAGCGGCCCCTGGGTCGGGACGCACTCAGAAGAGAAATAGGAGGTCTCCTCAACAGAAATGGAGGTTTGGAAAGTTGGGAATTTGGCGTTTTTTTTTTCATTTTTATCTTTTTCTTCATTTTTATTTTCTGTTTCAAGAAGAAAGCAGTGTGAAGGGAGGATAGCAGGAGGAGTGGAAATTACAAGATCAGAGAAAGATTTAATCAATGAAGGCCCGCGCGGGGGCGTGATGGAGAGTTTTGAAAATCGCTCGAGGAGCGAGGGAGAAATCGGAAGGGAGACTTGGATTGAATTTGGAGATAGATTGATTGTAATCGGAGGCGGTCACGGCACGTGACCAAACCAGCAAGAGTATAGAGAAGCAATTACAGATGGATGCACGGAAACAAGAGAAAAGAGGCCGGCCCACAGCCTATCCACAGTAAAACCTTCTTACAAAGGAATATCTAGCTCCCCAGTATCTGTATAGTCACTCAGCAACTGCCTCTTGTCTGTGATCACTGCTGGCATTTCAATCAAATCATGGATGAGCGGCGGCCATTCCAGATCTGTCGGCATGAAGAGGCGGCTCAAAGAAATAGTGATGTCATTCATGTCGAACCACCTATACCAATCACATTCTGGATCATCCATTTTCCTTCTCTTTTCCGGCCTAAAGGACTCCAGGGCTTTGTATGTGGCCAACGGTGCAATATGACGAGCAAACTGTCTAGCATGGACATCCTGACAATCTAGCATGGAAGTAATTATGGTAGTTTGCTCATTATTTTGAAAGCCACCAGTGACAAAATGTGTCTTCAATGTCCAAGTGAGCGGCTGGCGATCTGTTTTTAATGTGGATGTCATAAATGCCCATGGTTCATCTTTGTTTTTGCCTGGCCCTTTGTAACCTAGGCCACCTCGTATAATCAGCTTCTGAGGTTTAACAGGCCTAATCCTGCCTTGACATTTGGCACCCAGACCTTTGCCATTTTGATATCCCATTTTCATTAAGATGTTCCAGCCATAGGTGTTCATCATTGTTTTCTTCTTTTTCCCCTTGGGAGGCAGGGGTGTCATCGCAACTGTTGTGACTTTTTCTGGCATTAGTCGTGGACAAGGGACGTCCAGCACAGATAATAGTGGCTTGTTGGCCGGCCACATGGATGGAACTGATGAAGCCACGTGAATATCCTCCTCTGGCAGGATTGGCATACTGGTAACTTTAATAATGTGGCCCTTGTGTGGGAATTTAAGGCACTGGTGATTTGTGGAGGGCACCGCATCGAGTTGCTGAATGTAGGGGCGTCCCAGAATGCCATTAAATGTCGGATCCGTATCCAGAATGTGAAAATCTGCTATGATGGCGGCAGGACCTAAACTTACTTTTAACGTAATCATGCCTAGAGGAGGTTTCTTCGTGTTATCATATGCAGTTACTGTGATAGTAGACGGCCGAATTTGGCTTTCCGGAATGCCACACAACTTCAAGGTGCTAGGTGGCAAGACATTGATGGATGCCCCAGTGTCCACCAGACATTGCTTAACAACCACCTTATTGATGTCAACTGTGATGCATAGAGCGTACTTTCTTGCTGGGAGTGGCGCCAGTTCATGTTCATGGAAAGTAATTGCCGGCTGACTGCTAGCGGGCGTTAAAACCGTGACTATCTGCTCAACTGGAATGTCCTCATTGACCATCACCTTTTGCAGATATTCTTTCAAAGCTAGCTGATGAGTGGTGGACCTTTTAATTAATTCCAGGATTGAAATCCTTGCTGGGGTTCGGTCCAAGTGCTTTAGCAAATCATACTGAGTCTCTGGCACTGACTCTTGTTCTTGTTCTTGCTCTTGCGGCCCCTGCACGGGCTCTAGCTCTCTCTGTGGAAAAATACGGTGGAACATTCGTCCACTACGGAGCGGCGCCACGCCTTGACGTGCCTCTGTCGGGGCAAGTGTGGGAGGAGGATTAGAAGAAGAAGAAGGTGTGTTGGTGTTAAGAAGTGGTGGAGTGGGAGTTCCCGCAGAGGGAATCCCCGTAGGGGGTGTTGGTGCCCCGGTAGGAGGCGTAGGAGTAGAAAGGGATACCCGAATGCGGGGGGAATTGGTGGGGGGTGGAATGAGAAGAGTTCTGGGTACAAAAGGTGGTGGAACCGATGGTGGGGGGATCCTTACCGGTGAAGGAGTAGTGGTGGCGGGTGCAGTGGGCGTTGGCGATGTGATGGGGCATCAAAGGCGATTTCCATACACGGGTGAAGTGTATTTGTGAGTTATGGCTTGTATGAGATTGTAATTGTGTATTTTCTTTCTTTTGGGCTCCTTGTAAGGCTTATATCAAGCCAATGGGCCATTTGTTATGTCAAGTCCAAGGTTAGATTGCCATTAGTAGAGTCCATTAGAAAGCCTAGTTCATATTGGACCAAATGCTACCCTTATGGACCATATTAGTCATTTATGGCCCAATTGGGCCACTCCCTCTCATGGACCACCAAGACTTGGAAGGCCCAAGTCTAGCATGATCTAATGGGAGGCTCTTGGCCCATGAATGGCTTTGGCCCATGGAAGGGGGCGCAAGGTTCTTTGGCCTTATTAGGCTTGGTGGCTTGGTTGGTGTGTATTAGGTGGTGCTTGAATAGCTTTAGTCCAAGGTTGAATAAGTATGGTCAAATTAGATTAAACTAATGTATTAAATGTGTGATTCACATTGTATCCCAGCCCTTCAATCCTAACCCCTAGATTCAAGGGTTGAGGTTGAGTTTGGTTGGCATCCTATATAAGGTTGTATTTTTCATATTGAAGCAATTAATGAAGAGAAAAATAGGCATTTGCCCCCAAGTGAGATTTGCACCCCTCCCCTCTCTCTACCTGGTTCCTCCACCTCCAGCCCCCTTTCTAGAGTGTAATCCCTTCCCCCTTGATCCCCTCCAGCATCTGAAGCAACTCCGGTGATCGCCGCCGCCATCGTCTCGCCGCCGACGCGTCGTCGCCAACGGTTTCGGTGTTCTGTCCACTCAGGACAGACCCTTCTTCTCCGAATTCCTGCTATCACTCCCTTCGTCTTCTGAAGCTCAAAATTTCAGGGTTGGTTCCCCTCTAGAACCCTTATCTCCACAAAAAAAATCACGTCAAAATTCATCCTTTAGCTATTTTTTGATTTTCGTCCAAGTCCAAGTTCCAGATCTGTCCTGGTTCTGTTTACTGTTCATCAGCTCTGAGTTTACCCCATTCGAACCACCTTTTGATTTTTTTTGGGTCGCCCAAATTTACTGGGATCTCTGTCCACATCCCTCTACCACCAGGAATTTTATTAATTTTTGGTTCACCCTCCAAGTATTTTTCAAATTTCGTCCAAGTTCCCAAGAACAGTCTGCCCACAGTTTCCCAGATCCGACCCAGGTCTAGTAAAGAAATCCCAGAAAATCCATTTCGTCTCCAATCAGAAAACCAAAAATAGTCCCGGATTCCTCTCTCAGAGATCTTCAACTTTGCTGAAGAGATTATTTCAAGATTCGGAGGTCTTCTCCCAGTCAACGTCGATCTTCAGAGAAGTCAGAACCTGCCCCTGCAGTTTTGGCCAGATTCCAGCAAGCTTGTAAAATACATGATCAGAAATACAGATCTGATTATTTTTTTTGAAGACCCCTACGTCGAGTATTCTGAGTCAGCTTTCCAACGGCGCTAACCTCGTCGCATTCCGACGACGGGGCTGATCGCAGCAGCAGTTTTCTCCGAGTCGCGCGCCTGCCAACAGAATTTTCAGATTCGTGGCCGAGTTCCCGCGAGCGTCGTCCGAGGGCCGCCCGGCGTCCGGCGGTCGTTCCAGCAGCTCGCCATCCCAGGGGAGCGCTTTCCATGTGTCTCCACAATAGAGGAGTCATCAGGCCCCACACGACCCCTCCGGTCAACACGTGGGCCCCCACTAGCACGAGTACGCGTGAAGCCGAAGCATTGCCCGAAACCGCCCGTCAACCCGAACTTGGTCCTCCCGGGCCCACTTGTGTCGCCCTTTACCTCCCTGCGTGGAGTGGGCTTATTTGTACTGCTGTAAACATAATGTACTAAGTTCCCGGGAGTACGAACTTCGGCCGGGTGCCATCTTCGCCACGCCGAGAGCGTGGAGGTATCGCCTTCACCCTTACACTTGGCATTAGCTTAATTCTTTATATGCTTTATATGCCGCTGCTAGAGAGCATGTGTAGGGATACCTAGCTCGCCTTCAATTTATAATATCACTGCTGCGAGAGAGAGCGAAGCCGTCCCGTGACCCGATCCGGGCGCAAAAGAGAGCCGACCACCCTAGCTCATTGCCGGTTTCTCAACCGCGCACATCCGACGCTTCCCTCGTTAAGGGACGATCGCGAGCTTGTCGTGTCCGTGGTCCCGTCCCGCATCAATTTGGTATCAGAGCAGGTTGAGTCTAGGGTGTTTGCATTCAAAAAAAAAAAAGAGTGTCATGTAGTCATTAGTCGGTCTAAGTCGTGTTTAGGATCATCATATTTTTAAAACAACAAAAAGAGTCGTTTTTGGGTCGCATACATCCCTTTACTCGGTATATAAAAAGGTGTTGTCCGACCGTTAGGTTACGCCTATCGGGAAGGCCGCACACTTGTGCGAGTGACCTTCGGGTCGATTGTCTCCGCCCCGTACCGAGTCTTGGTTTACGTCTAGGGTCCTTAGTGTGCATGCATTCCAACTTTGCATTACTTAGTGTCGTGTCTAGTGTTTTGGTCCGAGTGTCGGCATGGTCATCCACTAGTTTCCCCGTGTCCCATGGAGTCCCAAACTCCCGGATGGTGGCGATACTATCTCAAATGGAAGGACCACCCGAACCACCCCACGAGACCCGAAACCCGGGATTTCTACGGGTCCGATGACCCGAGTGTCTATCTAGAATGGGAAGCCATTATGGATGATTACTTCGAGGTGTACATCATGTACGGGCCCATGCAAGTCGATGTTGCCAAAAGGCGACTTTTTGGTGAAGCCGCTGCAACTTGGAGGGACATCAAATATTGGAGGGAGGATAGGAATCTAAGGCCCATCGAGTCATGGTGGGAAATGAAGAGAGTGCTTAGGAAGGCCTACGTTCCCCACCCACCTACCTCCAACCACGGAGGTCATTCCACTCACCAACCCCACCAACTCACTCACAATCAAGTGGGCCACACCTCTACCCAATCCCACCCCTTCACCGCCGTCCAAACCCACCAAAGTGACCCCAATCTAGTGGCCCGCCCATGCACCACCAACCAACCTCCCCTTGGCACTCCCATCCCAACCCACTCAAGCACCTCCAACCGAGTGGAAGTCCCGCTTATAACCGAGCCTAGGCCCACACCCGAGCCGAGAGTTAAGGAGCTAGTCCACCCCAAGGTCCCTCCTCCAACCCGCTCCTTAGAGGAAATAAAGAAAATGATTTCGGATTGGTGGGAAAGGACACAAGCTACTCCACCACCCATGGATGCTCCATTGTTATCTACCTCCGGTCTTCATTCGAAACCATCAAAGTGGGAACTACCAAAGCCCGAGCCACCCGTGTTTCTTACGGGAACACTTTACATAGCCGAGCCACTTCTTAGATGGCTCAAGGATGGCTTGGTCCCACCTCCCTTCCCATCAATGGACCCCACACTACCACTAGTGTCAAGCAACTCATTTCATACCACCTTCCGGTCTCGTCACTATGTGGACACATTGGATGACCTTCTTAAAGAGTTAGACCGACAGTTGACCTTTACACATTTATTGGCCCGAGGCTTCGACCAACCCACTAGTCGTAGCTTCACCCATCCGGCCATAGGGTCCATTACCTCTGAGTGCACCGTGGGTTGTGTCACCACGGAGGTTCTTCTACTTCTCCCGCTACCGGATGAGTCCGACTTCATGACTTTGCTTCCGAGGGAGGAGTCATATTTCCTATACACGGTCCCATCTACCATGACGGAGGAAGGTGACCACCCGTACCTTCAAGAATTTCACGATTGGGAACATGTCATGTTGGAACCCACTTCATGGGGTCACACCTTCTTCGACCCTTTTGACCCCTTCACTAGTGACCCTCCCGGGTTTTCATACTCGTTACCCTTCTTCCGCAGAGTTCACTATCCCACCTTTTCCATTCGGGCCAAGCAAACTCCACATAGCCATAGGTCCGAACCATCCCTCGGGGGTAAGGAAGACTTTGGTTTCCCCGATCCCTCCAAACCACCCGCACCTCCCGGACTTCCCGCATCCAAGCCCAATGTCCATGATTGGTGCATCGTAGTATGTCTAGGAGTTCCCCATGACGTCAACCTCCAGTTACGTCAAATGCATGTATGGCACATATTCGGGTGTCCTGGTCCGCCGTCATCCATGTACGGGTCTGACTAACATTAGGTATGTCTAGGGTCATAGATGAGTCGGTGTGTTTTCTTTGTGTGGTTTGTTTGTGTGGTGATTTTGAGTCGATTGTTTGTGTGATTTTCATTCATGTGTCAGTGCATGGTGAGTCTGCATGTGTCTTATGCAAGCTCGTGTCGTTCTCTTATGAGTGTGAAGCGAGTCGACTCACTTGATGAGTATGGGATCGGTTTTACTTCTATACCCGGATCAGTCACCTATAGGGACTCAGCGGTGATTCCTAGTGAGTCTTCGGGCTGTTTCCTCCCTTTTGAGAGTGCCCCTTCGGAGTGACCACCTTTAGCCATAGCAGTGCGCATATCGAGTATATATGGAATGAGCAGGTGCCGATCACTTGGAGTGGAGCATACCCGCGCTACTTAGCACGGTGACAGATCCGCCGGAGTACCGGAGCAGCCATACCCCTACTCGACGGGGTCGAGTTCCTCCCACCCGGGGAGAATTGATGGGGCATCAAAGGCGATTTCCATACACGGGTGAAGTGTATTTGTGAGTTATGGCTTGTATGAGATTGTAATTGTGTATTTTCTTTCTTTTGGGCTCCTTGTAAGGCTTATATCAAGCCAATGGGCCATTTGTTATGTCAAGTCCAAGGTTAGATTGCCATTAGTAGAGTCCATTAGAAAGCCTAGTTCATATTGGACCAAATGCTACCCTTATGGACCATATTAGTCATTTATGGCCCAATTGGGCCACTCCCTCTCATGGACCACCAAGACTTGGAAGGCCCAAGTCTAGCATGATCTAATGGGAGGCTCTTGGCCCATGAATGGCTTTGGCCCATGGAAGGGGGCGCAAGGTTCTTTGGCCTTATTAGGCTTGGTGGCTTGGTTGGTGTGTATTAGGTGGTGTTTGAATAGCTTTAGTCCAAGGTTGAATAAGCATGGTCAAATTAGATTAAACTAATGTATTAAATGTGTGATTCACATTGTATCCCAGCCCTTCAATCCTAACCCCTAGATCCAAGGGTTGAGGTTGAGTTTGGTTGGCATCCTATATAAGGTTGTATTTTTCATATTGAAGCAATTAATGAAGAGAAAAATAGGCATTTGCCCCAAGTGAGATTTGCACCCCTCCCCTCTCTCTACCTGGTTCCTCCACCTCCAGCCCCCTTTCTAGAGTGTAATCCCTTCCCCCTTGATCCCCTCCAGCATCTGAAGCAACTCCGGTGATCGCCGCCGCCATCGTCTCGCCGCCGACGCGTCGTCGCCAACGGTTTCGGTGTTCTGTCCACTCAGGACAGACCCTTCTTCTCCGAATTCCTGCTATCACTCCCTTTGTCTTCTGAAGCTCAAAATTTCAGGGTTGGTTCCCCTCTAGAACCCTTATCCCCACAAAAACAATCACGTCAAAATTCATCCTTTAGCTATTTTTTGATTTTCTTCCAAGTCCAAGTTCCAGATCTATCATGGTTCTGTTTACTGTTCATCAGCTCTGAGTTTACCCCATTCGAACAACCTTTTGATTTTTTTTGGGTCGCCCAAATTTACTGGGATCTCTATCCATATCCCTCTACCACCAGGAATTTTATTAATTTTTGGTTCACCCTCCAAGTATTTTTCAAATTTCTTCCAAGTTCCCAAGAACAGTCTGCCCACAGTTTCCCAGATCCGACCCAGGTCTAGTAAAGAAATCCCAGAAAATCCATTTCGTCTCCAATCAGAAAACCAAAAATAGTCCCGGATTCCTCTCTCAGAGATATTCAACTTTACTGAAGAAATTATTTCAAGATTCGGAGGTCTTCTCCCGTCAACGTCGATCTTCAGAGAAGTCAGAACCTGCCCCTGCAGTTCTGGCCAGATTCCAGCAAGCTTGTAAAATACATGATCAGAAATACAGATCTGATTATTTTTTTTGAAGACCCCTACGTCGAAGTATTCTGAGTCAGCTTTCCAACGGCGCTAACCTCGTCGTATTCCGACGACGGGGCTGATCGCAGCAGCAGTTTTCTCCGAGTCGCGCGCCTGCAAACAGAATTTTCAGATTCGTGGCCGAGTTCCCGCGAGCGTCGTCCGAGGGCCGCCCGGCGTCCGGCGGTCGTTCCAGCAGCTCGCCATCCCAGGGGAACGCTTTCCAGGTGTCTCCACACAGAGGAGTCATCAGGCCCCACACGACCCCTCCGATCAACACGTGGGCCCCCACTAGGACGAGTACGCGTGAAGCCGAAGCATTGCCCGAAACCGCTCGTCAACCCGAACTTGGTCCTCCCGGGCCCACTTGTGTCGCCCTTTACCTCCCTGCGTGGAGTGGGCTTATTTGTACTGCTGTAAACATAATGTACTAAGTTCCCGGGAGTACGAACTTCGACCGGGTGCCGTCTTCGCCACGCCGAGAGCGTGGAGGTATCGCCTTCACCCTTACACTTGGCATTAGCTTAATTCTTTATATGCTTTATATGCCGCTGCTAGAGAGCATGTGTAGGGATACCTAGCTCGCCTTCAATTTATAATATCACTGCTGCGAGAGATAGCGAAGCCGTCCCGTGACCCGATCCGGGCGCAAAAGAGAGCCGACCTCCCTAGCTCATTGCCGGTTTCTCAACCACGCACATCCGACGCTTCCCTCGTTAAGGGACGATCGCGAGCTTGTCGTGTCCGTGGTCCCGTCCCGCATCACGATGGGCGGATGAGGAGTGGCCTAGATGGCAGTGGCGAAGGATTGGTGGTAGATGGGTTTTGTTGTGGCGTAGGCTGTGGAGGTGGTAAGCGTGTAAGAAGAGGGCGAACTGGCAAGGTTGGAGAATTGGTGGTAGGAGGTGGATTAACGGGGCGCAGAAGGGATTGGCCCACTTGGGGAGCAGAAGAAGAAGAAAGGGTGCGCAAGAGGCGCGGAGGTTGATTTTGATTGTGATTAAATGCCCCGACAGAGGTGTTTTCTTCATGCCATCCCTGCCCTCTCTCCACCTCATGGAGAGACGTGACAGGGTTTACGTGCTGGTTTGGCGAGTGCTCCGACAGTGGATTGTGGACGATCCCCATATCGTGCTGAGGCGCTGGAGCTTGTTGCTGCTGCTGTGGAGCTGGTTGCTGTGGCTGCTAAGCCTGTTGCTGCCGAGGAGACCTTCTTTCTTTCATGGTGGCAATGAACTGTCTCATCTCATCCCAATTGATACCACCCTGGTCATTTAGGTCATAAATGTAATCTCTGAAGTGGAAGTAACGATCAAGGTTATGACCAGGTGCACGATGGAAAGCGCAGTAACGGGATGTATCAACATTAGCGGGCCACGCTATTCTTTCCCTTGGTAACATGAGCAAATTGGCGGCCATTAAAGCATTGAAAATATCCGGGAGACTTTCTGGTAGTGGAGGATAGTGGTCCCTTTTGGGGCCAAGTGGTGGTCTCCGTTGTTGTTGTTGGCCGTAGTTGGTAGGTGGTGGTACCTGGTGGTACTGTTGCGGAGCTGGAGGGTTAGCGCGGGGCGCTTGGTTTTGCGGTGAAGCAAAAGAGTGTTGAGGCGCGAATTGGCGTTGTGGAGTGGAGTTGAAATGGGGGTTTTGTGGTGGAGGTGGGTTAGGTCGTGGGTTAGCTTGGTGGTGGGGGTGGCCAACTACACCAACTTGCTCGTTTGCGATAGTGCCCACCGTCGTGGGCCCGCTGTTGTTGACAGTTGTGGTTTTCTTGAATAGCCGTGGCTTCGGCTCAAACATGCCCATAATGGGCGAATCCTTCATCTACGTCTGGATATAACGAGCCCTTTCATAGAGTTCCTCCATGGTGGTTAACCTATTCATGGCCAAGATATGTCGGAACTGAGGAGTTGCATTGGAAATTATCATCTTGACTTGTTCTTGTTCCGACAGTGTATCTTTCAGCTTCTCGGCCATCAACCGCCATCTATCAGCAAACATTATGAAGTCCTCCTCGGGCTTCATCTTTTCCGCAACCAGGTCCGTGAGTGAGAGGGAGGGTCCGACCCGGTCTCTGTACTTCTGCAAGAACTTCCTCTGAACGATATCAAAGTCACCGGCATCAGCAGGATCCAATGAATAGAACCATTCAAGGGCTGGCCCCTCCAGAGATCTCCTAAATAAGTAAGCCAAAGAGGCCTTATTGTCTTGCCAAAAGGAGGTCTCGTACATGAAATCCTTCAAATGAATAAAAGGGTTACCAGTCCCATTATATCGCCGAAGGTTCGGCATCTTAGATGGTGGTAAGTGGAAGACTGGCAATGTAGGGAGCGAGATCTCCGGGGCATTCTTAGCCATAGTGACCTTCTTTAGTTGCTCTTCCATGCTTGCCAACTTCTGAAGCAGGAGAACATTAGTGTCGGACTCGACTGGGGCCGGATTTTGAATAAAAGAATGCGGTATAGGCGTCCGTAGAATTCGGGGAGGTTGGAGAAATTGGTGCCTAACCGCAGAGTGGCTCGCCTGTTGGGCAGGCATGGCCGTACAGGGCGTTGGTGGACGGGAAGGAGGTTTATGCAGGACCGCCTGGTCATTAACGGGATGATGGCCACTCTCGGTCGGAGGGGGATTGGAGGAGGAAGAGGGAACGGACTTCCCTTTCAAAGCGGCCTGGACAGCCTGCCGTTGGGAATCATCTAACTGAGACAAAGCTTGAATTAAATCGGTGATGTTAATGGATGGGGAAGGATTCCCAGAGGTGTTGGAAGGCACAGCCTGAGAAGAGGGCTCAACCTCTTTGGAAGTGGTGTCGACCACATGAACATGCGGATGATGGGAATGAGGAGGGTAATTTCCCTCATGATAGATGGAATCTTGGAGGGGGATTTCATATTGACCGAAAACATTCTCATCCTCATCATCATAAGAATATCCGTAGCCTGCCATGTTGATGATTTTACCTGAACGGAGTTTCATGTTTAAGAGGAGAGACGGCCTTATAAAGGAACTATCAAACAAAACCCACTCAATCCAAACAAGCCAAATCAACCCAAGCAAGTTTATGCAACCAAGTTGAGATGAACGCAAGATTTTAGTGTTACGCTTGAGATTAGAGTGGATTAAATTGCAGAATAATTCCCTCTTTTACAAAGTGAAACCTAGTTTATCCAAGTGTGATCTCCGGGTTAACTAGATTCTTTCTCTCTCCTCACCAACGATAGGTTCTCTATACTCCGGGTACTTCAAGGGTACAACTAGCCCGGCGTCCGTGAGGGAATCCACGGGTGCGGGGACTTACGGAGGTCTTGGAAAAGGGATTTCCGGTCCAAAGAGACGGAGTGCTCAATGGAGGGTTGTCCCGATTCCAAGAGAGGTGTGTGGAATCCTAGTGTAGAGAGAGGAGGTCTCTCAACCAAATGCCACAAGATGCAAAATAATATGATCAGATCACAGTAGTATAGGCAAGCAATGTAATAATCAGTCCAACAATCACAGACAACAACAGGAAACAGGTTTCTGTAAAACGCAGGAATGAGACGACCTGGGGCAGGTCGCTATCAACCAAAGAGACGACAGAGTCACTGTCGTGAATCACTGTGAAAGCCCACGAGCCAGCAGTGAGAAAAAAAACACGCCTCTGGGTGAGGCGCTATAAGCGAAAAGGACGCCTCTGCAAGAGGGCGTCAAATCTGAAAACGCGCCTTGACGTGAGGCGCTATGCAATAAAAGGGCGCCCTGGGGCAAGGCGTGAATTCACAGATAGTGTGATAAAAGCAGTAGAATAATGAAAGACGCCTTGGCAGAAGACGTAACACAGCAAGAAAACGCCATGGATGAAGGCGTTAAAAGAAAAAGCGCCTCTGGTTGAGGCGTTAATTAAGGAAATAATCAAACAATCACAAACTGGCCGATCCCGGGAGTGTGCAGTGTGCACGGTGGAGGGTGCCCGTGGGGCACAAAAGGAGGGGTACCGTGGGTACCGAGGGGAAAGGGCACACGTGGGTGTCGAAGGGGAAAGGGCACACGTGGGTGCCAATAGCAGATGGTAATCAAAAGAAAAACAGTGGATGTCCCACCGTGATCGCCAATTTGTAAATTGTGATAAATCCACACATGAAGAGTTTAAATACGAGAAAACATAAGGGGGAGATGATATAATAATAAAGAAAAGAAGCACGTGGTGCTACTAAGGAGGGTGATCGCCAGAGGGGTTACCTCAAGAAGAAACAAAGAAGATCGCGAATACCTGGTGGAAAATAGAACGCGGGATGGATTGTGAATTCCTCCTCCTCCTTCAATCGGCCGGCCGATGAAGGGGGTTTT
Source organism: Amorphophallus konjac (assembly GCA_022559845.1). Classification (NCBI taxonomy): domain Eukaryota; kingdom Viridiplantae; phylum Streptophyta; class Magnoliopsida; order Alismatales; family Araceae; genus Amorphophallus; species Amorphophallus konjac. Next base: position 315,393,081 of record CM040119.1, on the reverse strand, counting down.
CCTTTATTGATTACCCTTGCAAAAAAGACAAAATAAACAAACAAAGAAAAGTGGATCAGCCAAGTGAATGTAGTAACAATCCCGAATAAATGATATGATGATGAATAGAGAACAACATGCGAACCTTTTTTATTGTTTGTTTTAAAACCCCTAAGAGTTAGGGAAAGGAAAAGGATGTAATGCTAATGCAAGGAAGGAAACCGTATGATGACCGATGAAGAAACAACACAATTAGATAAGCAAAGACCCCTGCTGTCCCTGACGACAGTAAAGGGGAACCGAAGTTGATGCTGTTGGCAGGAAGAAAAGGAAGCACAGAGCTCTAAAGATTGCACAGGAAGAAGATGGATAGCCTCCGTAAATTCAGCATCTATGTATAAAAACTCTGACCTCGGTAACCTCTGTCAAGATCGACCAGAGCTCCTTTATATAGGGTTTCAACCGAAGATAAACTCAAATTTAGGAAGATAAGGACGGGTAATGATCAATGAAGGCAGGACTCTAGTTCTAATTTGAGCAAGGAGACCATTAAAGGCAGGGAACTCTCCAGGAAAGATGAGTTTAAGCAGGACACGAAAAGGGTAGACACGACCTACAGAAGGGCGTCAATTCAACAATTGACGACCTACATCAAGACGTTACTCAAAACACGACCATGATCAAGGGCGTCACTTCTTGGATTTAATTTTGGCAATAAAACTTACTTTATTTGAAAATTATGAGAAAACACCTGAGATGAAGGCGTTTCTTGAAAACACGCCCTGAGGAAGGACGTTAATCAAAAATTAGAATTTATTTTGAAACCGGATAATACCAAGAATTGACGCCCTGACATTTGGTCGTCCTTTTTCAAGAACACGCCCCAGATTAGGTCGCTATTTAAAACACGCCCCCCTTTAAGTCGTGAATCACCAAAAAATGCAAGAATAAATCAAAAACACACAAAAATAGAAAAACTCTATATTATAGAAATATTGAAGTTCACTTTGGGGCGTCAACATAGTGACATGAGATTTGATCAACATAGCGTCAATTAGAAGAAGAAATTGATAGATGGAAAGAGGCGGATCCGGACGGTTCGGAGGTAGAGGAGGAGAATCCTGATAGGAGGAATCATCTGGAGGCTCCGGAGGGGGAAAACATCAAGGGACGCGGTGCCCTCGGAAGAGATATGGAAAAAAATGATGGAAAAGGAAGAAAAGAATGAAGGACGTGATGTCATGGAGAAGTAGGAAGATGAATCGGAGGAAAGATGGAGGGTCCGGAGGTTCCGGGGGTAGAAAATGGAAAGGGGCATCATGCCCAAGGGATAGAGAGAGGGATGAAGGATCCGGAGGTTCTGGAGGAATGAGATGGGAAGGGACGCGATGCCCTAAGAAGAAGGAAAGAGAATCCGGAGGTTCCGGAGGAAGAAGGTACAAAAGGGCGCGACGCCCAAGAAAAATTAGTGAGATGCCCGAAGGATCCGGACGTGATGGTGCAGAGGGGCGCGATGCCCAATGAGCAAGATCCGGAGGTTCCGGAGGGGGAAGATACCATGGGACGCGATGCCCAGGGAGGACGCGAGAGAAATCCGGAGGATCCGGATATGGAGGTGTAGAGGGGCGTGATGCCCTAAAAGGGAGGTCCGGAGGTTCTGGAGGAATGAGACACCATGGGGCGTGATGCCCCAAGAGGACAAGAGAGAAATCCGGGGAGTCCGGATGCAATGGTTGGAAAGGGGCGCGATGCCCTGAGGGAAAATTAGAGGGGGCACAATGTCCGGTGATTGTAAGGGGACCTGGAGATCCCAAAGATAGAGGCGGAAGATATAGGAAACGTGGGGGATCTGGAGATTCTGGAAGGCGGATAAGATACGGGTTTGGAAACCCGGGAAGAAAGAAGTGCCTATTGATGCAATAGAATGGATGCGATGAATGCATGGATGCAACAGAATGCATGAGATGCAAATAATATGAAGAACATGAAGGGCGAGAGGATGAGATCCTCCTCCTTACCTTTGGAGTGGCCCATGAAGAAAATGTGATAGATAAGAATGTGGATGGCGTGGAAGGCCCCTTAGCACCAAGATAACCGCCCCTCTATGGTAGTGAAAGTGTATAGCCAATTGGCCCAATGGATAAAGCAAGAGCCCATGATGAAGCTTCAATAGTGAATGACAACTCCCTTGGAGAGTGAAAAGCAATAGTGCGGGGGAGTTGAAGAGTTGGGATAGGAAGCATCGCCATGCCCAGGGATTGAAACATATAAAGAATGTTGAACAGAATGGGCATTCGCCCCTTGTATGGAAGAATGGTTTCAAGATTAGAAAGTTGGAACAAGGGGTACCTTGCCCGGCCCTGGGCCATAGACTTATACGGCATCAGTGTTTGACATTCTCTTTTAGTGAGCAGTGGCGGGGACTCGGCCTCTTCAACCATGCTCGGCACAAAGACCGAGATTGGCATCCGACAAATAAACTCTTGCATCTTGAACAGCACGGCCGTCGCCAAATCTTTCTTTCCTGGCTCTTGATCATCTTCAGTACAAGTACTTGCAGAAGCACTGCCATTCTGAGTGGTAGAGGAAGCGGAGGCGGAAGGCTCCATGGATGGTGGGGGTGTAATGGAAGGTGTTGGAGAAAGGGTGAGTGGAAATAGGGGTTCAAATACGTCGAGTTTCTCCCTTTGCTCGGAAGCAGTCAGGGTTGGCTCGAGTGCAAAAAAGGGTGGATCCTGCTCAAGACTAGCCATGGGTAAGGGTGAATGGATAGATGAAGGAACAGGCAAAGTGGGTTTTGGGGTTAAAGGGATAATGGAGGGCCGAGGTGGTGGTGATGGAAGGTTAATTGGGGAAGGTTCGATGGTGGGCTCGGTGGCAGCCGATGGGGTAGAGGCTAATGGCGGATTGGGTGGAGGTTTAGTGGAAGGCTCGGTGGAGGCCGGTGGAGTGGAAATAAGCTTGGACGGCTTGGCGGGAGTTAGTGGAGTGGAGATTAGTGGAGGTTCGGCGGAGGTCGATGGAGTAGAGGTCGAAGGTGTAAAAGGAGAGGGTTTGGCGCGTAGGAAGCGTCGGATGATGCAAGAAATATTAGGTACAGGGGAAGGCGCATGATGCACCGGTGTGGGTGACTGGAGTATCGACCCATCATCATAGCACCAAATGGTCTCATAAATAGGGTTAGCGATAGTGGCTTCATCCTGAGCAAGGGGTTCATCGGGTGGTAATGGAGGGAGTGGGAAACGAAGGAAACTCGAAAGGGGTGCCTGTGGAATTTCAACATTTCGTGCCGTCTCCAAATCCTCATCTTCATCAAAAACATCAAATGGACACCGTGGTGGAGGCATAATAATAGGTGGTGGAGGATTTTGTGGAGGATCATGTGAAAGTGGAGGCAGATGGTCATGATATTGTGGAAAATTCTGTGGAGGTAAATGCGAAGGTGGAGACGGAGGGCCAGATAAATGAGCAGGGTGGATGAGTGGAGGGTGAACGACGTCCACTTGATTTTTGATATCTTGCTCACACGTGTTATTGATGCCATTCTCTCTTATCTCCTTCCAATCTTTTTCTAACTTAGCGATGTTATTCATGAAATCATGAAGAGGATTGACTTGAGATGGAGGAGGAGCGGGCCGCGGGCTAGAGGGGTGTAACTTAGCGAGCCTCTTAAGTTGTTCCTCCATGGAAGCAATTCTATCAAAGATACTTTGCTGGAGGGGTGTAACATGATCATTGTAAGATTGGCATGATTGCCTTGGAGGGGTGGCTTGATATGACGGCCGTGGAGGAGGGTTAATAGGTCGACCCGCTAAAGGACCCGGACGGGCCGGTTTACAAGGAATAAATGGGCCTTGGGGCCGTGAAGGATGAGAAATAGAAGGAGGCGGGTGATGGGCCACTCGAATAGGAGTAGGTGTGGATGAAGGAGGCGGGTGATGGGCCACCCGAATAAGAGTAGGTGTGGATGAAGGAGGCGAGTGATGGGCCACCCGAATAGGAGTAGGTGTGGATGAAGGAGGCGGGTGATGGCCCACCCGAATAAGAGTAGGAGTGGATGAAGGAGGCGGGTGATGGGCCACCTGTGTGGGATTGGAAGGAGGATGAGGAGAGGATGTGCCTCGACAATAGCCTTAAGGGCTTGGATTTCTTGAGGGGTGAGATGATCTAATGCACGAATGAATTGAGAGGCCTTCTCGTCATTGGGAGGAGATGGTCCCGAAGGAATAGTGGCTCGCGATTGAGGCAAGGGACCATGGGATTGGACATTGCCCATAGGTTGGGCAATACCATAGGAATGAGGGCGTGGTCCCCTAGAATGATTGTGGTGAGAATTATGATGAACATCTTCAAATTGAGGAGTATAGGATATGCTAGGTTGTGCATCCTCATGAACATAATTAAGATTAAACATGTTATTTTGCCTATCAAGGTAAGCCATTATGCAATCAAAGTTCGAGCAAAATAATTTGCAAAGAAGCACACAAGTTGGAGTGGTTACCGTTGATTTTTTTTATTTGAACCTTGGTGAATTAATGACTTTATGCAAATTGATGTGATCACTCAAGGGAAGAACCTAGTTTCAATGTGGTTCACTTCGATGCCAACTAGGAATACTCTCTCACCATGCATAGGCCAACTAAACTCGGGACTTCAAAGGTACAACCTACCCAGCGTCCGTGAGGGAATCCACGGGTGCGGGGACTTACGGAGGCTTGGTTTAGGAATTTCTGATCCAATGAGACGGAATGCTCAATGGAGGGTCCTTCCTTCACCAAGAGGGGGTAAGATCTCCTAAAAGGTGTGGGGAGAGGAGGTCTCCCAAACCAAATGTAAAGATGAATGCAAGTAGTCAATATGAAGCAGATAACAACACAAAACAAAATGACGACCTGGGAAAGGTCGCTATATCAAGAATCAACGCCTGAGTGTCAGTCACTAATCACGGTGAATAGTGCAAGCAGAGTAAAATAGAGCCTTAAGGTAAGGCGATGTATCTAGAATGGACGCCCGTGCACAGGGACGTCAAATAGCAGTTATCAACATGAATAAACAATGATAATCAAAATGACGCCTTCCAGTAAGGCGCTGTACGAGTGAAAGACACCTCTGACAGGGGCGTCAGAATGTAATGCCAAAGAAAATGACGCCATGGTATGAGGCGTTATACTGGAAAATGACGCCTCTGTGAGGGGCGCTAATTCCTTCTGTCTCCAGAAACAGTCCAACGGCCAGAAATCTCAAACAGTGATAAAAATACCAATAGGAAGGAATGACACTCACAATCACAATATAAGAATCATGGCAATCAATAAAAATATGAACTAGGATATACCATGCTCATCATTTTTTTAAGAGATGGATAAATGGAATTTCTAAAAATCTATCAAACTAACCAATCACATAGGGAGAGTGCTACGTGGAGCACAAAAGGAGGTGCACCGTGGGTGCAAAAGGGGAGATGACACACGTGGGTGCCCAAGAGGAAGGGTAATCAAAAGAAAAACAAAAGGGGTCCCACCGTGATCGCCAATTTGTAGATCATGGAAAATCCACTTAAGGAAGACTAAGAAGAATTAAAAGGGAAAAGAATGGGGAGAAAGGACAAAAGGGGAGCATGCAAGGATGCTAAGGGGAATGTGATCGCCAGAGACGCGAGGGCCTCAAGGATATAACAATAAATAATATGGAGGGATCGTGAATATAAATACCTCAAAAGGATGCGGGGGAGATTGTGAGTGCACCTTCTCTTCCGATCGGTCGGCCGATGAAGAGAGTTCTTCTTGTTGATTACCCTTGTAAAGAATCAAAGACAACAACCAATAAAAATAGGAATTAGAAATCAAGGTGAGTGTAGCATCAAATTCATAATAGAGATGAGCATGAAAAGCATGTATAAGAACACACCTTGTTGGGTGTTGGCCTTTAAACCCCTATGCAAAAGGGTAGGTAAAAGATGATGTATGATGAAGAATAGAGGGAGATGTGCAAGTGTTGCACTAAGGGAGATGTGCTAGAGTGCATAACATGGGAAGATCTCAATATTGAGAAAAAAAGAGATAAAAGAAAAATATGATATGATGCATGCAATTAACTAAAGCAAAAAATAAGAGATAGGAGGGGGAAAGCTTAGTGATTTTCTCCAATTTGGCTTCAAAATCTTCAATGGAGGAAGAAGAACTCCATGGATGGAGCTTGTAGGTTCATGGGAGCCTCCTCCTTGAGCCTTCAATCTAGTAGCATCTCCCCTTGGATTGATATTGATGTTCTTAACACAAGGGAGAGAGGGGTCCTATTTATAGGGTTGAAATTCAGAATTAATTCCAAGGAAAATTAGGAAAACATGTTTTAGTGGGATTTGAAATGAGATAAACCTTAGGCAAGTATCCCTTCAACATTAGAAAGCCTTAGAAGCCCATTCCCAAATGGAAAAGGAGTTTAAGTGAGGAAATGAAGTGAAATTCGGAGTTTAATTCAATAAAAATTAGAAAACTGAGTTTTGGTGGGATTTGGAAAGGGGGATCATTCCTCCAAGTGTCCTTACAATATTAGGAAGCCATAGGAACCCTTTCCCAAGTGGAAAAAGAGTTTAAGTGAGGAAAGGAAGGAGTTCTGCTGGAGTTTGGAATTGAACAAGAATTGACGACCGGACAGGCGGTCGCTACTTAAAATGAACCCCGTGCGGAGCGTCGCTAATTCTGAGGCATTTCGTAACGGATTCGGACTTTCCGAAATTTGAAAAGAATTGGCGACCTTGAGGAAGTCGCTATTTAGGAATTAATACGGGTTTTGGACAGATTTAAAACGTCAAAATATGGCAATGAAATTGATGACTTTGCATGCGGGCGCTATTTCATGAAATAGCGACTTCCATGAAGTCGTGGAATCAAAATAATCCGATTTTGGCTCAAATATGAAGAAAGAATTGACGACCTTTCGAACGGTCGCTGATTAAAGAAATGACGCCCGGGTCCCTGCCACCAATTGATTTAAGGCCCGAAAAAATGGAGAAAAGGCTCAGAAAAATCTAGAAAAATGGAAAAAAACATGTGGAAAGCTTGGGGAAGTTGGATATTCAAGAAAAGTGAGGAAAAACCACTCAAATAAGTCATTTTTACGGTCAAAATGGGACATCGCAGTGCGATAGGAGATATGCTCAAAATGATGTCAATTTTGGCCTGTCTACACTTTGGACTGAAGAAGAAAAGGAAGAGATCTCAAGAGTGTGTCATGCGACTGTGATTGGAAGTTAGATACACATTATGTTGTATGTTCAGTAGTATATTAGCTTCACATCGGATCTAGCTAGTTGTCACCTGGGCAATCAGGGTGCCATGTGTTTTTTGCAGATCTACATGGGACGCCAAGCCATATCTTGTGTTATGAGAGAGATGTGCCAAAATTGATTGACTATAGCGATGCGGATTGGGCTAGTGATCGAGATAAGTGGAAGTCCACCTCCTGATTCGCGTTTCTATTACTTGGTGGAGTTATCTCGTGGTATAGCGAAAAGTAGACACGTATTGCTTTGTCCTCAGTAGAGGCATAGTGTGTGGTCAGCTCTGCTATATACTAAGGTAGTGTAATTGTAGAGCATCCTAAAATGTTTGGCGAATACATCTTATTGGGACATGAGATAAGGGTGTACAATTGTATGTAGGATGCACTGGGCATTGGCCTTCGCTAAGGACCCATTAAGGGTCCATGGGTCTATAAATTTTAATCGTTACAATTTGTAGGCAATCATTAATAATAGGGATTTTTGCATGAAAACTATTGTTAGAGGTGAATTTGTAAAAAAATCATTCCTAGCAATGCATTAGCAGACATATCATTGGGTTAATTCAAATAGTGCATAAATGCCATTTAAGCGTGATTTTTTTACAAGTTTTTAGTAAAAAGAAGTGAAATGCGTGTAAATAAATATGGCATTTTTGCACAATTCAGATTTACACAGTGATATACCTGCTAATGCATTTCTAGGAATGGTTTTTTTTACAAATTAACCTCTAACAATGGTTTTCATGTAAAAAACCCTTAATAATATAGGTAGATCATTCTCCATATGAGTGTCTTTGGACTAAATGGTTGATTTACACATTATCAGAGTGTCATCCGGCTTGAATCGACCCTCTCATACGAGTGATTCATATTAGCGCTATAGATAGCGAGCAAGATGAGGTATTTGATATTATGGTGCCCTGGAGGTCTAGAAGTGACCACAATATCTCGAACAATATATATATGTAGCCTTGGCTGAGGCTAAGATGAGATCTAATAAAGATCGACCATGAGAATTTGGCTATAATCCCATGGAGCCTAAAAAACCTGGATATGTGAGTCACAAGAGGGCGCCGAAGTGGGCGACTGGTTTGTGAGACTCTAATCAGCTACGGAGGTCGCAACTAGACTTGTATCCGTGCGGTGTTTTATAAGATTTAAATTTTATAGTGACATGTCTGTTTTAATGAAAGAATACTGTAGCATGTGAATCATACTGTATGTATAATATGACCACAAATGAGAATGATGAATAAATCTCTCTTCCTCATTGTGTGAGCTCATCCCTAGTGACCTGCAACACTATGTCATGAAGAGAAGGCTCGATGTCGCTACTTTAGCATGTTTACTTGGGACGAAAGTTGATATTATCTAAAGGGACATGCCTAAGAAAGTTGTCCAGACAAATTGAATTGGCATATGCAGATGTTCAACTCGCGAAAATTCCTAGATTTTTCACGACGGGGACACACACTCGCCTGTTACGAAAGGTCGAGATGGGTCGAGTTGGCACGTGGGGATTCTAAGGGTATTAATTAGAAAACATGAAGAACAATGTAAACGCACAAACGAGACGGGGTAGTGTGTGATTAATCGTTTTGAGTGACAAGGGCCGGGACAGTTGGGTGGAATGCGTGCGTGCTAGTCGATTTCTCGACGATCACCTACGGAACCATATTTTGATTGGGGAAGTGCCACCAGGGCACGACACGTGGGCTCAGGATGTCGGGCAGCACGTGGAGAGAAGGAGGTTCCACTGGTTCGAGTGGAGGCGATTATGGAGGCTCGTGTACTGGATGTCTTTCCCCACCGACCGCAAGCAATCATTATTTATTTAACATCGGATTGAATCCGAACACCTTTGTTTCTTTCTGCTGAAGGAAGGCTGGGTACCTTGGAAGCCATAGTGTAGAGGAGAGACATGGTTCACACTGTAGTTGGAATTTGACTGTTGGGTTCGGCAAGCTGGTTTGAAGGTACTGGAAACTGAGAAAGGCATGGGTCGGAACGGGGCTACAGACACTGGCTCAGCATGGAGTAGGCAAGTACTGGCCCGAAAGATAGATATCGCCGGGGGCTAGATGGCTGAGACGCCATAGTATGTTAAGGAAAACGGAGAGTCGGGTATCCCGAATATGTTCCACTATAGTGAGCCGTAACCAGCATTAAAGAGAGGCAATAAAAGGCATTAATACATTGACGTAAGCCACGGGATAATCTCGACATATGTGTCAGCCCCCGGGTCATTGCAAGATAAAGCATATATCCGCATCTTCTTTACAGAGGGTCCCCGAAGGGAGCTACAGGTGTGGCGACAATGTTGGGGTTGGATTGGATGATAGGGGGTTGACACTGACTGGCGTGTGAGGGAGACCTGGCACAGCTCACAGTGAGGGGTCGGGCACTGGTTCCGAAGCCATGTGTCAACATTGTCTGGGAGTTAGGTCCAGTGCCATGAATGTTACTTCCAGGCCAGGGTCCGGCTAACTTGAGTCAGCGGACGGGACAATTAGTGGCAGGCTCCGGGAGAGCGTCAGCCACGTGGTCCTATGGCAGGAACAAATTCGACATGGTGGCGTCGACGTCATTATCATAACGCGTCATACGTAGGCGAACCCAAGATGTGGGTGTTATTGTAGTTATCATAATGCCACAAACGCAGAAGAATGTTTGCGTGTTTTGGCTAAACGCCATATGAGGGGTGTTGATGTGACATACCCTCGATGTGTATTAAGCCAAACACGAACAGACAGCCAGGCTACGTTGCAGGTGCTCCAAGTGCTCTTGATTTCTTTTGCATGCATTGACCCTTGGCCTTCCATGGGGATTTATAGGCAAAGGGGTGGCAGGGTCGAGGGTTTAGGAGGGTTGAGGCTCCACCCCACATAAAGGGATTTAGGAGGGTTGGGTTTAGGCGGGTTGGGTGAGGAGAGATAATGGTTTATGTGGGGCTGGCACCACCCAGTGTAAAGGGGGGGTTTACGTGGGCTAGGTGGGTTTACGGGGGTTGGGTGAGGAGAGAGAAGGCTGGGGGTGTAGAATCTAGGTGGGGCTAGGTTCCACCCCGCGTAAAGGGGAGGTTTAGGCCGGCAAGGTGAATAGAGAGAAGGAGAGAGGGGCGCATTGTCAGGCCCCGATGCGGAAAATTGGAACGCAGCAATTATAACATTCATGTCAATCAGAGTATAGATTGCCACGAGTGACCATACATAAAGGCCAATGATTAAAATGCAAATAATAAAAACCTTATTGATAATAAAGATGAAGTATACTTATTACAACTGACATCTCGTGGACTTTACTACCTCTAACAATAAAAGACACAAAAAGAAAGAGACTACACGACCTATTATGACTCAAGACATTTCACTATTGAAGTAACTACATTGACTCTAAAGAAGGACACGACCAACGGTAACTGGCTCTCTCCTGTCATCACTCTTGCCCGAGCCCATCAGTTTGCGTCTCCTCATCTGAGCTACCAGAAAAGGTGGGAAAATTGAGTGAGCGAGAGCTCAGTAGGATTTTATATCTCTATCATCAGACATAGTTTAAGTGATTAATCATTTTATCATGTATGGCAATGCGATAAAAGAATAAAAAAAACATATAAACATGCGATAAATGACAAATAAGAGAAGGAAAAGATAGATGGCAATTAAGAATAAATGCAAGTATAACAAGAGTTTTCCAAGGGATTTCAAGTAAAGTTCCATGTGAATTTGGCCATGTCAAGCACGCACGTCATGTCACGCAAGAAATTTCAAGTGATTGAGTGAAGTAGAATGTCGTAGATTAACATGCTAGTCATGCACTGCGGTGCAATGACACACCTTGTCATTACAAACTCTCCGAGGCACAAGTACTTTCGGGCACTTCTCCTAGGACCAGACCGGGCCCTTAAGAGGCGTTGGCATTGAAAGGGTTGGATCATAGATCCCAATCTTGACATTCACTTATACAGGTGGCTAAGAGTTCCAAGGCTAAGTTTATGTAACTTATTTCTAAGATCAAATGAAATTCCAAGTAATTGGAGATGAGAAGTCGTAGGAATGTGACTTGAAGGTCAAAGTTCAAGAAAATGATCATGAATCAAGACAAGATTTCGCAGTCCAAGGCCATCCTCAGCACGGCTGCTTCAACACATAAAACCCACGAAAAACGCATTCTGCCTCAAGGGTTGCGGTCTTACCTGGACCGCTAGGAAGAGCCTAACGGTCTAACATGGACCGTTTTCATGTTGGGTACATCAAGGTGGTTCAGTCGACTTAGTCGGGTCCTCGATCAGCCTAGGGCTAGGTGGAACCGAACAAGGGTCCAGCCCACGCAACCTAAGTTGACAGAGGGGACTTCGGTCGACTAGACCAGAGTAGGGTCGACTTGGAACAAGAATAAGTCGACATAACAATCCGGCTCATTAAGCTAGGTCAAGGGAACCTAGCGGTCTAGCCAGGGCCGCTAAGGAGCCCTAGCGGTCCCATGAAGGCCGCTAGCAGGTTGAGTAGAACAACCCCGATGTGGGTAGTCCAAAACGTGAGCCAACCAAGTCGGTGGGTTCAGGTCTTAGTGGTACAACCTGCCCGGTGTCCTGGTGGGAATCCCAAGCTCGCGGGGACTAACAGAGGTCTCATAATAGTGGTCCTAGTCCAACAGAAGGAGTATCCGGTGGAGAGTCCCAACTATTACAAGTTTGAGGCTTAGAAAACACAGAAAACGTGAACGGTGCGGTCAGTCAATACCACCAGAGTGGCATGACTGCCAAACAGAACATTATGAACATAATTCAGCAAGTTATAAGTGGCAAAATTTATTTAAATTGACCAAAACTTGTTTATTCTACAAATGTTTTTTTTCACATGGTTGTCTAAGGATGATAGTTAGGAGGTAATAATCATGAAGATGATGAAAAATCGATTCCAGTTTTCATTATACCAAGTTAACAATACGTTTTGCATCATTACTGGTCAAAAAAACATGTTGGACACTGGCTAATCATCAGTCAAAAATGCAGAAAACAAGCATATGTTTTATTGTGCGAGACCAGAAAACGGTCAAGAGGGAGACCGTTTTATGGAATAAACAGTCAGGCAAGGACTGTTTCATCAATAAATAAATTTTTTTTTTAAGACTAGGGCAGCCAAACGGTCTATCGTGTGACCGTCACTTCGCCATGCGGTCACTGGAAGGACCGTTTTAAAACAGAGACCTGTCGACGGCGAACCCCGATAGACCTTGACTAAAACTACGATTTCGATCAATCTACTCAATGGAATTTGGACAAATTAGTATCATTGGAAAGAGCACTCGAATGGGAATAACATGACATGCTTTAATTAAAATTTTGTTCAGGGTATACTAATCTAAAAAAGGTAAAGTGAAGACTATGAAACTTTAACACACCCTTGATTAAAATGATGAATACAAACGGTATAGTAAATGAAAATTAGGCGAAATAGCATCATTGGAAAGAGGACATTAACATGAACATGCTAGCATGATTTAATTAATGTTTAGCCCGAGAGACGCCTACCTTAATAAATGGGAAAGGAAGAGAGAAAATGCGGGCCGGAACCCTAAATTGATCTGCTCTTAAAACGCCAAAATTCACCCAAGTCTGGTCACGATCGACCGCGCCACCGGCCAAACGATCAAATGAGGGTCACCAGAGGTCGAAGCCCTCTATTTATAGAGCCTGTGGATGGCTCTAGAGATAGAATTGAGCTATAGAGTCCAAGGGGGAAAAATGGTGAGATATTCGGGGTCGATCAAATCCGTCGCCGCCACGCCAAATTGAGGAGTCTAGGGTTAGGGTTTACGAAGAAGAATCGATCATCAGGATTTGAGCTAGCATTAGGCTTCGATTAGAGTCCATTAGGGTGAGAATTAAGGTCCAATTTAGGCGATTTAGGTTGTTCTTTATAAAGCTACGATTTTAACCCTAAATTTTAAAATTGGGCCTAATCCAATTTTATTCTGGGTTTGTTTCTTAAGACAAAGTTATTGGAAATAACGTTTTACACAGGATACATATTTTTTCATATTTTTAATAAAATTTCAAAATCTGAGCCAATAATAAAATAATATAATAATTAGATAATATTGTGATATTCGGTATTTAAAAATTCAGGATGCTACACCCTCCCCCACTTTAAGAAATTTGGTCCTCCAAATTCATCAAATCTGACTAACAAAGATAACGAATACCAACCTTAGACCAAATCAGGATACAACTTTCTAATCGCTTCTTCGGATTATTTGAATTCCCACGTGGCTTCTTCAGTTCCGCGCCGACTCCACTGGATCTTGACCATCGGAATAGATCGATTCCTGAGTTGCTGCTGATTGTAGTCCAAAATCTTGACAGGCTTCTCTTCGTAGGATAAATCCTCCTTCAGTTCAAGCCCATATGTTAGATGATATGCGAAGGGTCGTAAACATACTTCTGTAACATAGACACGTGGAAGACATTATGAATGTCCGATAATTGAGGTGGTAATACCAGCCTATAGGCAACTTTGCTTACCCTCTCCAAGATTTCGAATGGGCCAACAAACCTTGGGCTCAACTTGCCTCGGATTCCTAATCTTTGAATTCCTCTTGAATGTGAGACTTTCAGAAACACATGCTTACCGACCTGAAACTCCAAATCCCTTCTTCTGTTATCAGCATAGCTCTTATGCCTAGACTGAGCAATCTTCAAACAGTTCCTAATGACATGAATATTCTTGGATGACTCTGAAACAAGATCTGGTCCGAACCATTACTTCTTACTGATCTCTTCGCAACAAAGAGGGGACCTACAGCTTCTGCCATACAAAGCCTCAAATGGTGCCATCTGTATGTTGGACTAATAAATGTTGTTGTAGGCAAATTCGATCAAAGGTAAATGTTCATGTCAACTACCTCCAAAGTCGATCATGCATGCCCCCAGCATGTCTTCAACAATCTGATTTGTCCTCTTGGTTTGTTCATCAATCTGAGGGTGAAACACAGTACTGAAGTTCAAACGGGTTCCCAAGGTTGCTTGTAGACCTTTCCAGAAGTGAGAGGTAAACCTGGGGTCTCTGTCAGATACGATGGATATAGGAACTCCATGCAACCTCACTATTTACTTCATATACAAGGCAGGCAAAACATCCACAGTCCACTTAGATTTAATAGGTAAAAAGTGCGCGGACTTAGTCAAGGGATCAACAATCACCCAAATTGCATCAAAACTGCTACGAGTTCTAGGTAAGCCTATGATAAAATCCATGCCGACACTCTCCCACTTCCATTGTGGTATTTTGAGAGGTTTTAACTTTCCAGCAGGCCTAAAATATTCAACCTTGACTTGCTAACATACTAAACATCTGCTTACAAATTCAGCCACTTCTCTTTTCATGTTCGGCCACCAAAAGGTCCTCTTCAAGTCTCAATACATCTTTGTAGCTTCTGGATGAATGGTATACTTGGACATATGGGCTTCCTCGAGAATCTTTTTCTTCATCTTCGCAGAATCAGGGATACAAGTTCTACCTCGGAACAACAATCTACCATCATCGGCTAACACAAAATTTGGTCAACTAGCCATCTGCTCTTTAATTTCTACTAGCAACGGGTCATTATCCTGTAGTTGCTTAATCTCTACCAGCAACTCTGAATGAAGCTGGACATGAGCAATCATAACCCGATCTTCTTTCTCTGTGACATCAAGATCTAAGCTTGCAAACTGCTCTAGCAACCTCCATTCTTGAAGCATCAAACTTGGTAATCTGGCCATCGGCTTCCTGCTCAAAGCATCTGCCACAACATTCCCCTTTTCAGGATGATATTCAATAGAGAAGTCAAAATCCTTTAAGTACTCTAGCCACCTTCTCTGCCTCATATTCAGCTCCTTCTGAGAGAATAATATTTTAGGCTCTTATGATCAGAGTACACGGTAAAAGTTTCCCCATATAGGTAATGTCTCCAAATCTTCAAAGCAAACACAACTGCCGCTAGCTCCAGGTCATGAACATGGTAATTCTCTTCGTGCTTCCTCAGCTGCCTGGAAGAATAAGCTATCACTTTCCCTCGCTGCATCAACACATAACCTAAGCCGATTCCTGATGCATCGGTATATACTTCAAAATCTTCTTCTCCGAATGGTAATGCCAAGACCGGGGCCATGGTCAAACACTCCTTCAAAGTTTGAAAACTTTTCTCACAATCTTCCGACCACTCGAATCGATTCTCCTTACGAGTTAATCTAATCAAGGGTACTGTAATTTTGGAGAAATCCTTAATGAACCTCTGATAGTCACCAGCTAGGCCTAAGAAACTCCTGGTCTTAGTTACATTTACAGGACTTTCCCAATTACGTACCGCCTCCACTTTAGAATGGTCTACCAAAATTCCATCTTTGGAAATAATATGTCCCAGAAAAGATACTTCTAGCAACCAAAACTCACACTTACTAAACTTGGCGTATAATTGATGATCCCTTAGTATCTGCAACGCCATTTTCAAGTGCTCCTCATGCTCCTCCTTGCTCTTGGAGTATATAAGAATATCATCGATAAATACCATAACCCATTGATCTAAGTAAGGTCAGAACACACTGTTCATCAACTGTAGAACGTGTCAAAAAGGCATGTTTTGAAAAGGAGAAAACTTATGTCAATTCATATGAGGATTAAGAAAGAGAGCATGTGATGCTCTAAAGGAACGGTGATGGCCAGAGGGTATGGAGGCCCTCAAAATAGGAGAATGTGATCACATAAATACCTGGTAAGCGGGAGAGATTGGATTCTTTTCTTCCTCCTTCAATCGGCCGGCCGATGAAGTGGGTTTTTATTGTTGATTACCTGAAAGAGAAAGTATAATCGAAGAAAAAATAAATTGGATTAGCCAATGTGTAGTATCAAATCCTGAGTGTGCAAAATAGTATGAAATTGTGCATGAACACACCTTTTGGGAGTTTTTAAACCCCTAGGAGGAGCATAGAATGGAGAGTATGTGAATGCAAGAATTAATATCTAAGATTATAATGCAAAGATATCTAATGGCACTAGCATGAAACTGACATGAGAACTCACTATGATGAAGAAGATGAACTTGATTGAGTGAATAAGAAGAAGAAAGAAAAGAAGAAAGGAGAAAAGAATCCTCCTTCTACCCTTGTGAGCAGGACCGAGAGAGGAACGATAGGCAGCAAGCTTCAACAGGTTCTTCTTCTTCAGGCTTCCTCTCTCGCGCGAAGAGGCATATGAGAGGTATTTATAGAGGTTTATGGAAAATCAAAGGGAGGAAGGGTCAGAGACTCTTTTCCAAAGGTTAATAGGATGTTAAATAATAGCAA
This sequence comes from Amorphophallus konjac, assembly GCA_022559845.1. Taxonomy (NCBI): domain Eukaryota; kingdom Viridiplantae; phylum Streptophyta; class Magnoliopsida; order Alismatales; family Araceae; genus Amorphophallus; species Amorphophallus konjac. The sequence goes on along the minus strand of CM040119.1, from coordinate 315,376,499 downwards.
TGCTCAATCTGGGAAGGTATGATGTAATTCGGAGATGAAATTGAAATCGTGACCTGGTCACGGTCGCTATTCATGAACAGCGCCCAAGGGTCAGCCGCCTATTAGGTTTGAAGATTCAGACTTTCCATAATAAAAAATATGACACGCGTCCAAGGGACGGGCGCGTTTATCAATTATTGTCTTTTGAAAAGGCGTTACTTCCATAAATTGATTTTAAATAGGATTCGTAAGGCTTGATGAACACGCCTGTGACTCAGGCTCTAATTCATAATAGGCGACCGGACCAGGGGCGTGCTTTAGAAAGAAATGACCATGTGTCAGCTGCTAATTCTTGAAAAATCACGAAAAATGAGAAAAACCTATTTATTAATCCAGTAATGAAGTTCACTTGGGACATTATATTGCAACATGAAACTTACTCAACATAGCGTCAAATTTGGCGTGTCTATAGCTGTCCCGCCTTTGCATCTGCTTTGCAGGGGAGTGAAACGTAATAGAACGGAGTGAGATGAAGATGGAACAGACCAAAAAGTAGATGCCAAGGTGTGATGTGACAGGCTTTAGACACTAAGCGTTAGAAATCTTTCTATGATTCTCAATGAAACAACTCAGGCTAACTTCGTGAAAGTAACGAATATCTGGATGGAAAAACTAAGCTATCAAAAGGATGTGCACGCGGCACGAAAAGAGACACCATTGGAGAGCGGTTACCAGCTAGTGGACGTGCTACAACCAAGGTGGATACGCAAAGGGTAAAGTGAAACGAGGTTGGAATCCGGATAAAGATACTTTCAAGGAAACAGCCTTTGCGGCTCCAAGAAGAACAAAGTACTCGATTTGGAATAGAATATTTCATGTTAACTTAATTTGGAGCGAGTGAACTTTATCACTGATTTAATAAAGATATTTTTACGTTGAAGCTCAAAATCCTACATGATGCATGCTGGGCTAAAAGGAAAATTAAAACAAACTAAAAATAAAAAATAATCAAGGATAATATTGCTAAGCTATCCATACTTAGTCAAGAATCCATATTTATAAATTGACACTGAGCCGAAGCTCGTTTATCCACGCATCAACTTAAAAATAGGAACCATCATCCCAAGCCTTAGATGACCTAACGGCCTATCCGTGTGATCAAGATTCCCATGGAATTATCACTGTTTTTGATGAAGGGGGACTCAAACTCCAGGTTTATCAGAACCACAAAGTCCTTGATATGCTATATAGAGTAGATATCCTATAGTAGCAATGCTTACAGAAAGGATACAGGATCTAGGTATCGCTTCATGGATGGTGCACTAAACTTATGGATAATTGAAAGTTCTTATAATTGAAACTTTTTAAAACTGCAGGAGCATTTCTTAGTCCAAACGGCATTACAACAAATTCAAAATGCCCATACCTGCTGCAGAACGCCGTCTTATAAATATCCTCATCCTTTATGCTTAACTGGTGATACCCCGATCAGAGATCGATTTTTGAGAAATACTGGGCTCCAGATATCTGATCAAACAGCTCATCGATCCTCGAGAACGGGTACTTGTTCTTAACGGTGAGCTGGTTCAACTGGCGATAATCGATACACAGCCTCAACGAACCATCCTTCTTTCTTACGAAAAGCACAAGGGCACCCCACGGGGATGTACTCAGACGAATAAACCCTTTTTCTAGCAATTCCAACAACTGCTCCTTCAATTCCTTTAACTCAGCAGGGGACATACGATACAGAGCTTTAGAAACAGGTGAAGCGCCAGGAATTAAATCAATAGAGAAAATCACCTCCCTCTCGGGAGGAAGACCTGGCAATTCTTCAGGAAACACCTCTGAAAAATCTCGAACAACCGAGATGTCCTTCAACTCCGCTTCCTTCTTATCGATCAAAGAGACCAAGGCCAAGAATGCCTGACACCCTCTCCTTAACAACTTGTTCGCTCGGAGTGCCAAAATAAGTGGCACGGACTTAGATTGCCTAGAGCCAGAAAAGAAAAGCTCAGGGCGTCCAAGGAAAGATACCACTCCTGATTTACAATGAACACTAGCTCCATGCTTAGCTAACCAATCTGCTCCTAGAATCACATCATAATCTTTCATCTTCATGTATACCAAATCAATAGATAAGTTACAATCATTAATCAAGAATTCACTAGAGGGGTAGTAATATTTAATCTCTGACCCCGAACCAATAGGGGTTGATATCTCTTAGAGTTGGTTAACTAACTTAACCCAAGTCTCTACCCCATCTCACTGGGTCGGATTTTAGAGTTTACCAATGTTACGGGTTCAATGACACTTCTAGAAACCTAGGGTTTGAAGAAAACCTAACCTCTGATACCATAAAAATTGTCACGCCCCGATGCGAAAAATCGGAACGCAGCAGTTATAACATTCATATCAATCAGAGCATACATTACCACGAGAGACCATACATCAAGGCCAATGATTAAATGCAAATAATAAAAACTTTATTGATAATAAAGATGAAGTGTACTTATTACAACTGACATCTCGTTGACTTTACTACCTCTAACAATAAAAGACGCAAAAAGAAAGAGACTACATGACCTACTATGACTCAAGACATTTCATTATTGACGTAACTACATCGACTCTAAAGAAGGACATGTTGTGTCCCTATGATCATTTAAGTTCACTTGGGTAAATCGACATCATTCTACGGTCATATAAGTTCTGTGGTATTCTTGGTTTTGATAATGGCTAAACACTATTCGTCATTAATATTTCTCACTCTCATGTAATTGACATACGTGATGGTTTGATTATGACAGGTATGCCATTACATGGAAAAGAAATTCAGTGGAGTCGGCAAAAGTGAAAGCTCGTGGATCGCGCCCAAGCAAGGATGCGAAAACAAGCACAAGTCGACACGCGATATTCAGCTTGTCACACATCCAAGGTCAATGCACAAAGAAATATAGGCAAGAGAATCTAAGGCCAGAAACACAATTGATGCATTTTAGACTATCAAGGGAGATGTCACGGACATGAATGGGCCGCTAAAGAACTTAAGCGACGGAACCAAAGCACGTAACGGACCGACCCGGGCAAGCCCGGGGTCTGCCCAGCTGGCGGTCGACCGCCAGCACAGGGGCGGTCGGCCGCCCCAGCCAACAACTGCCAGCCTGCACGAGTTTCAGTAGCGGTCGACGGCCAGCCAGTAGCGGTCGACCGGATTTCCCAGGGACCATCCGTTTGCAGGTGTTTCAGTAGCGGTCGACCGCCAGGAGCTGCAGGTCGATCGCCAGCCCCGAGCCTTCAATGTTGACTTTGTTTCCAACTTCGAAAAGGGCCATTCAACATGGATTTTTTTAATCCAAAAGTCACCTAAACACCCATGATTTGTGGATCTGGTCTGAGGCTTGTCTATAGACCATTCAAGGTCTATAAAACTCTCACTTGAGGGATTAGAAACACTAAGGGGCTTCAAGGGAGATCGAGGGAGCTCATTTTCGAGGTACTGTAGCACCTCCGTGAACAGTGTTTCGGGAGGAAGTTCTTCATCCATTCCAAGGTGTTTCAAGGTGAGATCTGAAGCAAGTAACCTCCAACAAAGCTAGAAGCACTCAAGGTTCTCAAAGGTGATCAAAGCTACATCCATACATCTCTTCATCAACTCAAGCAGATTCAAGGAAGCACAACTCGCAAGGAAGAAGAAGTCATTGCTGTTGAATCAAGAAGAGTGTTTTGTGAAGAAGATAGAAGCCTCTATTGGTGATCTACATCCATCGAAGAATCCGATTCAAGCTCCAACAATTTCAGACAAGATCTTTCTTCTTCAGCTCATTTCATATCATGTTTGAATAGCTTGATATTTGTTCTTTCATCTTCATTTCATTCGAACAATCAAAATTGAGAATCGTCCCTACCGGTGGTTAGTAGGAAGGCAATCGGAGGTTGTCCGATCTGTGTTGTTGACGTCCCTACCAGGTGGTTAGTAGGAAGGCAATCGGTGGTCTTTCCGATTTGCGGTTCAGTGCGTGGCACTAGTGGAGCCTCACCAGATTTGGTGAGGGGTGGACGTAGGACTGGGGATTCAGTCCGAACCACCTTAAAACTCATGTGTTGTTGTTTATTTGTGTGATTGTTTTGTTCTAAATGCATGCTTAGGTTCGAATCGATATATTAGTAATCATCTTGCTAAGCAAATCGTTATGTCCTTCATTTAGCTAGTTATATTCCGCTGCAATTTATCTCATCTAGCTATATAGAGGGTTACATTACGAAAAGAGGGGCAGATCTATTCATCCCTCCCCTCTAGATCCGCTGTCCACTACACAATAAGTGGTATCAGAGCCTAATCTCTCATTATGGGGTCCAACAACCTTGAGGGAAATGGTGGATCAGCATCTAAGGGTTATTTACCTGAAGGACACTCTGTGAACAGACCTCCTTATTTCACTGGATCTAACTATCCTTATTGGAAACATCGCATGCAGGTGTTCATTCGCGCCCAAGACTACGAACTTTGGCGTGTGATCAGCAAAGGTCCGTATGAGCTTGCGGATAATGAGGACTTGTGGACCAAAGAACAAATACGGCAATCCACCGTCAACTGGAGTGCTAAACATATCATGCAATGCTCACTCCATCCAGTTGAATTCTCAAGAGTAGCCACCTGCGCAACTGCGAAATTGATGTGGGATAAGCTAGAGGTAATCTACGAAAGAACCTCTCAGGTACGAGAAACAAAAGCCAATATTTTAGTTTCTGAATATGAAATGTTCTGCATGAAGCCTGATGAGTCAATTCAAGATATGTATGCTCGCTTAACTGTGCTTACTAATAGTTTAACTGATTTGGGAAAGAAATATACAAAGCAAGAACTTGTAAGAAAAATTCTCAGATCATTAACTCCAGCATGGCACACGAAGGCAACCGTTGTTGAAGAATCAAGAGATCTCTCAACCACCAAGGTAGATGAACTCATTGGGTCATTAATGACCTATGAGATCAACCTCAAGAACAAAGAGGCTGAGGCACCTAAAAAGAAGTCCCTAGCTTTTAAAGCTGGACCCAATCGTCAAGATACTTCTGATGAAGGTGAGGATTCGGGAAGTGAACGAGATGAGGATGACGTAGCCATGCTCACACGTAAGTTTAAGAAATTCCTGAGAAAGGAAGGTAAGAGCTTCATGAGAGGAAGGTCAAGGGTAAGAAATGGTTTCAAATCTAATTTTGAAAACTCTAAGAAATCTGACAAAATCATTTGTGATTCTTGCAACAAACCAGGGCATTTCAAGAATGACTGTCCCGACAGATTCAGAAAAGTTGACAAATGGAAGGGCAAGAAGAATAACAAGGCCATGGTGTCCACATGGAGCGATGAAGAGGAAAGTAATGATTGAACTAGCTCCTCGGACAAAGAAAAAGAAGATTTCTGTCTCATGGCCAAAGGTGATGAAGAAATTGAGGTAAATTCTCCATTTAAAGATTATACAATTGATGATTGGGAGGATGCACATATACAACTCATGGAAAAATATGAAATGTACAAAAAGGAAAATAAATCATTGAAAAAGAAAATCAATTCTTTTGTGCATGATCATGACAAGGATAATATGAATGTTCTACTTGAAACTGAAATTGAAGATCTTAAGAAAATGATTGAGGATTTGGAAGAAGGAAGAAAAGAAATGACTGACTTGGAAACTGAAAATGAAAACTTGAGAAATGAGATTGATAGCATTAAGCTAAAAATGTAAACCTATGAAAAGAATAGCAAACTGAGTAATGAAAAATATGAAGCTGTAAAACATGTCAACACTCAACTCTTGCAAAACATTGAAAACTTACAAAAAGAATTGAAGGATAAACAATAATCCTTGAAAATTTTCGTGGATGGAAAAGAAAACCTAGATGCTTTGCTAGGTACTAGGATGAATTTCAATAAGGAAGGGTTAGGTTTTGAACCAACAAATAAAAGGCTAATTGGGCTAAAAACAGTCACATTTGTCTCATCTTCCGAAGCCTCCACCTCAAACATAACTCCCACACAAAACCAGCAAAAACAAAAGGAGAAAGGAAAAGAAAAGATTGAAGGGGGAGTCACCAACATTCCCAAAAAGGCTGTCCAAAGACCTAAGAAAGGTCGACCTTCCCCGCAGCATAGGTCAACACATTCTTGGCCATTGCATGCTTAATCTTCCAGATATCACCAAAACTGGATTGCACATTCATATAGGCCAACACCACCATACTTTTGGAGAAGTTGTGATTCATGTGTTCATCAATCCTATAACTTTCAATCTCCTAGGTGGCAGAACAATCACTCTCAACCCAAAAATAACCAATGGCCACAATGGGTTAAGAAGCCAACTTCATCAAACTTTCACAAATTCCAACCAAGAACCTCCAAACAGAAAATGAATGTCAAAGTTGAAAAGAAAAACCAAATCCCTGCTCTAAGCAAACAAAATATGAATGTTAGAAAAGTCTGGATTCCAAAAGAAATGGTTTCATGCTTTGAAAATTTGAAGAGTATGATGGGACCCAAATTTGGTTGGGTTCCAAACACATTTGCTTAATTACTTATGCAGGAGTGTCTTGCAGCCATACATAACAGGTGGTACCTTGATAGCGGCTGTTCAAGACACATGACCGGAGACAAATCAAAATTTTATCTCTTGGAGGAAAAGGAAGGAGGACATGTCACATTTGGAGGGAACAACAAAGGAAAAATAATTGGAACAGGTAATGTAGGTAAGAACCTCTCCAACTCCATTGGAAATGTGTTGCTAGTTGAAGGTTTGAAATATAACCTACTAAGCATAAGTCAATTGTGTGATAAAGGTCACAAAGTGTTGTTTGATTCTCATGAATGTAAAATCTTTGAACCAAAATAGGACAAGGTAAAATTTTCTGGTAAGAGAGTCAACAATGTTTACATGATTGACTTAGATGATCATGCTTATTCAAACCATTGTCTTGCTGCACCAAAATCTGAAATTGCATGGTTATGGCATCGTAGACTAGGACATGCTACCTACAATGTCTTGCATAAACTCTTGAAGCATTCAATGGTGAAATGTTTGCCTGAACTATCCTTTAAACAATAAAATAAATTATGTGATGTATGTCCCCTAGGTAAACAAACTAGAAAATCATTCAAGGGAAGATCTGAAAATACATCATCCAAACCACTCGAGCTAATTCATATGGACTTGTTTGGTCCAACCAGAACTACTAGTTTAAGTGGTAGAAAATATGGATATGTCTTGGTGGATGACTTTTCTAGGTTCACATGGGTTTTCTTTCTCACACATAAGAATGATGCTTTTGACGAGTTTCAGGCACTCTACATGAAGATAAAGCAGGACGGTGAGTTTAAAATTTCCAAGATTCAATCTGATCATGATGGTGAATTTGAAAATGCTGATTTCTATAATCTCTGCAGGGCTGAAGGCATTTCACACCGAGTCTCTTCACCAAGAACGCCGGAGCAAAATGGTGTAGTTGAAAGAAGAAATCGAACACTTGTAGAGATGACAAGAACTATGCTTGCTGAACGGCAACTTCCAAGGAGATTTTGGGTTGAAGCGGTAAACTCGGCATGTTACATTATCAACCACTCTATGGTAAGGCCACACACCAAAAAGACTCCTTATGAGTTGCTGAAAGGTAAAAAGCCTTCTCTCTCACATATGAAAGTGTTTGGGTCAAAATGCTTCATTCACAACAATGACAAAAGAGACTTAGATAAATTCGAGCCCAAGAGCGATGAAGGTATATTCCTTAGATATTCTGATAGATCTAGGGCTTATAGAATTTATAATATCAAAAGTTAAACTGTGGAAGAATCACCCCATGTTTCCTTTGATGAATATCATGATTCTAACAATGATAACTCTTGCAGGAAAAATGATGAAGATGGAGAATTCCTAAACATGAAGGACAAGAGTGATCCTCCACAAGAAGAAATAAAAGAAGATGGTGACGTAGCTGAATCAAACAATGCAAGGGATCAAGCTCCAAGGGAAGGTAACGATTCTACAAACATTAGATTTCTTAAGGATCATCGCTTGGAAAATGTCATTGGGAGCTTGAATGACCCACCTAGAACAAGGTCACATTTTAGAATTGTGGAAGAATTAGATCAACTTACTCTTGTCTCTCAGCTAGAACCCAAAAACATTGATGAAGCTTTAAAAGATGAAAACTAGATAAATTCCATACAAGACGAGTTAAACCAGTTTGAAAGAAATAAAGTTTGGCATCTCGTTCCTAGACCCTCATCACAATCCGTCATAGGCACTAAATGGGTTTTTAGGAACAAACTAAGTGAGGATGGCAAGATAATAAGAAAAAAGGCGAGATTGGTGGCTCAAGGGTATAATCAAGAGTTTGGGGTAGACTTTGATGAATCTTATGCCCCTGTTGCTAGACTCGAAGCCATCAGAATTTTACTTGCCCTTGCATGCTCCCTTAGTATAAAGCTGTATCAAATGGATGTCAAAAGTACTTTCTTGAATGGCTTGATCAAAGAAGAAGTCTATGTTGAGCAGCCCCCTGGCTTTGAGAATTCTAACAATGCAGATTTTGTATACAAGCTAGACATGGCGCTTTATGGACTTAAGCAAGCATCAAGAGTTTGGTATGAGAGACTAAGCTCGTTCCTCATTGAAAAAGGGTACACACGAGGTAAGGTAGATCAAACACTTTTCACCAAGAAGCAAGGTAAGAACATCTTGATTGTTCAAATTTATGTTGATGACATTGTGTTTGGTTCTACAAAATCTGAAATGTGTGAGGAATTTGCTAACCTCATGACTAGCGAATTTGAGATGAGCCTAATGGGAGAACTTCAATTCTTTCTCGGTTTGTAGGTCAACTAAGGAGAAGATGGTTGCTTCATAAGCCAAGCCAAATACATCAGGGAGCTGTTAAAAAGATTTGACATGGCAAACAGCAAAATCATTGCAACTCCGATGAGCACCTCAACTTCACTAGATTCGGATGAAAATGGTAAATTAGTGGATGCAAAGGTCTATAGAGGTATGATTGGCTCTTTGCTTTATTTGACTGCATCCCGACCAGATATCTAGTTTAGTGTATGTCTTTGTGCTAGATTTCAAGCCAGTCCTAGACAATCTCATTTGACTGCCGTCAAACGTATCCTTCAATATCTTGCCGGCACTCAAGATTTGAGATTGTGGTATCCGTCATCATGTGATTTATCTCTTATATCTTATTCTGATGCGGACTACGCTGGATGCAAGCTGGATCGTAAGAGTACTAGTGGCTATTACCAGTTTCTAGGCGGGTGTTTAGTTTCGTGGGCCTCCAAGAAATAACACTCGGTTGCCCTCTCAACCGTGGAGGCAGAATATGTTGCTGTGGGGAGCTGCGGCACCCAAGTGTTGTGGATTAAACACCAACTCCAAGACTACTTGGTGGATCTTGGTTGTGTCCCGATTCTGTGTGATAACACTAGTACTATCAACCTTTCAAAAAATCTAGTCCAGCACTCTAGGACTAAGCATATTGAGATTAGGCATCACTTCATTAGAGACGAGGTCAGTAAGAAAAATTTTGAACTGCATTTTGTTGATACTCTAAATCAAATTGCTGATATTTTCACCAAGCCCTTGTGTAATGACAGGTTTTCAACACTCAGAAGGGAGCTTGGTCTTTGCCGACCTCAGGCCACTAAAAATTGAAATGATGATCATGTTCAATTAGTTGTGTGTTTTGCACGTTTGTATTCATGCATTGTTTATATGTCAATATGTCTTTTTGCATATGGTGTCGCATTGCATGTAGTTGCATAATCAAGTTGAATCTATGTTCCCAATGCATTGCATGGTTTGTGTCGCATCATTCTTGCATGGCCATGGTATATCAAATGTTGATGTATGGAAGGGCATGTTATGCTTGTCTCGAAGCACTCAATATGCGTGAGATTTCACCTCCGCCAAGTACCATGTGTCAATGTCGCATATAGGCTATATAGTAAGGGGGAGTTGTCCTTGTGCAACATTCATGCATATTCATTCTGTGGCATTTAATAAGTGTACAACCATGCGTTGGGTCATACATTTCATTTCTGGTACCTTCATGAGTGACTAGGTCAACCTCCTTTGCCATTCCACTTGATTGTAAACATAACCCCTTCGCGTATCCATTGCATATCCTTAGGGGGAGTTTTGTTGAGTCTCTTAATCTCTTACAATCTGTGCTTCCATGACTTACAGTCTATATATGAGATCATGAGACTGACAAACAGATGGTGTGAGAGCTTTCTATTATATGAACTGATGATTGTCTATTCAATGAAAATGGTTCAGATCTAATGATTTCCTTGTAGTTCTGCTATATTTTGCTTGAAATCATCTATATTCTGTCATTTTAATAGACCTTAACTAGAGATTGAATGTTGTGCCTTGAATAACTTTCCTGCGATCTGAAACATCCAAACGTCATGACACTCTTAGTGATACTCTAGAGCTTAGTATTGTTTCTAAACATCTTGATGAGCTGGAACTCTTGAAAATCAATTTGACAGAGCAATGATATTGTTGCACGGAGAAATATGTCACGTCATTCAATCAAGTGACGAATGATATGTCATGATGTGCCTCTGTTATCTCTGTCTCAATTCATTTGGACTCTAGGCAGAGCAGTGGCATAATTACTGAGAAATATATCCTCTCATCAAAGAAATGAGATTGGGTATGTTATGACGTGACTTTGCTATCTCTGTTCATTCCGAAGCATAACCGTTAGTCTTGCCAAATACCTAAGAATACTGGCGTCTAAACAACGTGTATTCTTACGGCTAGGAGGCGTGTACTAGACTTGATTGCTCGTAAAATATGAGTAATATGCCTTCAAATTCAAAAGAGATTGAAATTCAAAGTTATTGCACTCATAACACTTCCATGCTCTAATCATGATTGTTTAGCTTCAATACTAGTTTTTGTGGTATTTCCTATGCAGTTATTGAATATGGATATCTAAGACAAGGGAAGGTTAAACACTGCCATGATATGGACTTTGGTTCATTTCTATTAAATCTTGGATGTAGCTGCTTTTCGAACTCTGTTGATGAACTCGGACTTCATTAGCTTTGAAACACATATATATATTGTTCGCGGCATGATTTCAATTTCCATATAATGGCTTGCTCTTCCACTATAATTCCACTCTGATCTCTAGACCATTTATCCCATGTTGTTTCATATCCCTCCTTTTTGCTATTGACAAAGGGGGAGAATTCTCTGTGTGAGTCCTTTCCTTTGTAAAGAGTGCCATGCCTTATGTAAAGAGGGAAGAGCGGGGGATGTGTAAATGGTGTATGGGGAGAGTCAAAGGGGGAGAATCTCCATTGCTCACTTTGCATCTCATATGTGTATGTGATGGGGTTTGCATAAATGCATAGCATTCATATATGCATTCATATGTGCATCATACTTGCATTCACATCATGGATCTTGAGCTGTACTCGTTGCATATGTCATAAACTCTGTAATATTGGATGTTACTGCCACATAATGACTCACAATGTTGCCATCATCAAAAAGGGGGAGAATGTTGTGTCCATATGATCATTTAAGTTCACTTAGGTAAATCGACATCATTCTACGGTCATATAAGTTTTGTGGTATTCTTGGTTTTGATAATGGCTAAACACTATTCGTCATTAATATTTCCCACTCTCATGTAATTGACATACGTGATAGTTTGATTATAACAGGTATGCCATTACATGGAAAAGAAATTCAGTGGAGTCGGAAAAAGTGAAAGCTCGTGGATCGCGCCCAAGCAAGGATGCGAAAATAAGCACAAGTCGACACGCGATATTCGGCTTGTCACACATCCAAAGTCAATGCACAAAGAAATATAGCCAAGAGAATCCAAGGCCAGAAACACAATTGATGCCTTTTAGACAATCAAGGGAGATGTCACGGACATGAATGGGCCGCTAAAGAACTTAAGCGACGGAACCAAAGCACGTAACGGACCGACCCGGGCAAGCCCGGGGTCTGCCCAACTGGCGGTCGACCGCCAGCACAGGGGCAGTCGACCGCCCCAGCAAGCAACTGCCAGCCTGCACGAGTTTCAGTAGCGGTCGACCGCCAGCCAGTAGCGGTCGACCGGAATTCCCATGGACCATCTGTTTGCAGGTGTTTCAGTAGCGGTCAACAGCCAGGAGCTGCAGGTCGACCGCCAGCCCCGAGCCTTCAATGTTGACTTTGTTTCCAACTTCAAAGAGGGCCATTCAACATGGATTTGTTTAATCCAAAAGTCACATAAACACCCATGATTTGTGGATCTTGTCTGAGGCTTGTCTATAGACCATTCAAGGTCTATAAAACTCTCACTTGAGGGATTAGAAACACTAAGGGGCTTCAAGGCTTCAAGGGAGATCAAGGGAGCTCATTTTCGAGGTACTGTAGTACCTCCGTGAATAGTGTTTCGGGAGGAAGTTCTTCATCCATTCCAAGGTGTTTCAAGGTGAGATCTGAAGCAAGCAACCTCCAACAAAGCTAGAAGCACTCAAGGTTCTCAAAGGTGATCAAAGCTACATCCATACATCTCTTCATCAACTCAAGCAGATTCAAGGAAGCACAACTCACAAGGAAGAAGAAGTCATTGTTGTTGAATCAAGAAGAGTGTTTTGTGAAGAAGATAGAAGCCTCTATTGGTGATCTACATCCATCGAAGAATCCGATTCAAGCTCCAGCAATTTCAGACAAGATCTTTCTTCTTCAGCTCATTTCATATCATGTTTGAATAGCTTGATATTTGTTCTTTCTTCTTCATTTCATTCGAACAATCAAAATTGAGAATCGTCCCTACCGGTGGTTAGTAGGAAGGCAATCGGAGGTTGTCCGTTCTGCGTTGTTGACGTCCCTACCAGGTGGTTAGTAGGAAGGCAATCGGTGGCCTTTTCGATTTACGGTTCAGTGTGTGGCACTAGTGGAGCCTCACCGGATTTGGTGAGGGGTGGACGTAGGACTGGGGATTCAGTCCGAACCACCTTAAAATCTCGTGTGTTGTGGTTTGTTTGTGTGATTGTTTCGTTCTAAATGCATGCTTAGGTTCGAATCGATATATTAGTAATCATCTTGCTAAGCAAATCGTTGTGTCCTTCATTTAGCTAGTTATATTCCGCTGCAATTTATCTCATCTAGCTATATAGAGGGTTACATTGCGAAAAGAGGGGCAGATCTATTCACCCCTCCCCTCTATATCCGCTGTCCACTACACAACAGGACAGGATCGATAGTAACTGGCTCTCTCCTGTCATCACTCTTGCCAGAGCCCATCAGTTTGCGTCTCCTCATCCGAGCTACTTGAAAAGGTGAGGAAAACTGAGTGAGCGAGAGCTCAATAGGATTTTATATCTCTATCATCAGGTATAGTTTAAGTGATTAATCATTTCATCATGTATGGCAATGCGATAAAAGAATCAACAAAAACATATAAACATGCGATAAATGACAAATAAGAGAAGGAAAAGATAGATGGCAATTAAGAATAAATGCAAGTATAACAAGAGTTTTCCATGGGGTTTCAAGTAAAGTTCCATGTGAATTTGGCCATGTCAAGCACGCATGTCATGTCACGCAAGAAATTTCAAGTGATTGAGTGAAGTAGAATGTCGTAAATTAACACGCTAGTCATGCACTACTGTGCAATGTCACACTTTGTCATTACAAACTCCCCGGGGCACAAGTACTTTCGGGTGCTCCTCCTAGGACCAGACCGGGCCCTTAAGATGTGTTGGCATTGAAAGGGTTAGATCATAGATCCCAATCTATACATTCACTTATATAAGTGGCCAAGAGTTCCAAGGATAAGTTTATGTAACTTATTTCTAAGATCAAATGAAATTCCAAGCAATTGGAGATGCGAAGTCGTAGGAATGTGACTTGAAGGTCAAAGTTCAAGAAAACGAGCATGAATCAAGACAAGATTTCACAGTCCAAGGCCATCCTCGGCACAGTTGCTTCTACACATAAAACCCATGAAAAACGCATTCTGCCTCAAGGGTTGCGGTCTTACCTGGACCGCTAGGAAGAGCCTAACAGTCTAACCTGGACCGTTTTCATGTTGGGTACAACAAGGTGGTTCAGTCAACTTAGTCGGGTCCTCGATCAGCCTGGGGCAAGGTGGAACCAAACCAGGGTCCAGCCCACGCAACCTAAGTTGACAGAGGGGACTTCGGTCGACTTGACTAGGATAGGGTCGACTTGGAACAAGAATAAGTCGACATAACAATTCGGCTCAAAGCCAGGTCAGGGGAACCTAGCGGTCTAGCCAGGGACGCTAAGGAGCCCTAGCGGTCCCATGAAGGCCGCTAGCATGTGTAGATATATTTTTCTCCTCTACTAAATATCAATGCATTACGAATAGACCAACATGCAATGAACAAGTGAAAACAATCAGAGGAGAACAGAAAATAATTGACCGTGATCGCCACCAAGGTGCCGTACGTGATGAACACGCCGTACCTTGGAAAGGGGGAGGGTACTCGCCTAAGTTGCAGCGCTGGGGAGATGAACGGCTCCTGAAGAACCGCCTATACTATGCATGGTCTTATGATAGACCACTTAAGTACGTTGCAGAAGGTGCGGGAGGAACTACTGCTGGAGGACGAACGGCTTTCTGTTGACCGCACTAACAGGATGAACGGCCCTCTCTGAACCGCACGTACGGTTGAATGGCTTTAATGAAACCGCACAACTCTACCACGCAGCAAGTTGCAAGGGGTCCAACCTCCACCCTCTCCGGCCGGCCAGAGGGGATGGGCCTCGTGCTGATGATTGCTGACCTGCGAAACAACGTAGGAAACATACAGAGAAGACCTAGATTAGAACTAAACAGTGTAGTAAATGTCAAAATAGTGAGATATGAACATTAACAAGTGGAAAGGGGGGGTACCTGGGGGGTTTTAAACCCCTAGGGTGGCAAAAACGTGGGTGGATGTGTGCATGGTAATGAGAAATAAGGGGGGACATAAGGAGAAAGTGATGCATGCAATGAAAGGCGTAATGAAGGCTATAAAATGAAAGGACTCAAAAATCAAACTACTCCCTGAACCGGAGGCTTGTATGGACGTAGAAAGCCTCCCTCCTTGGTGCTAGGTTGCTCAAGAATGCGGCAGGGCTTCGCCGTAGACCAAAATCTCCCCCCCTTTTTCAAGTCCGGCCTCTAAGGTCTATTTATAGAGCCTAGAAAGCCAGCCCCGAAACTAGGGTTTAGAGCCATTTTCGGGACGAGATTATTAAAGATAAATCGTAGATAATATTATTATCTCTCATCCAGTCGAAACGGCAATAGAAATGATTGATTATCCACAGAGATATTGACAAAATAAGTTGGGGATAAAACCATGGATAAAAAGGATTAAAATTTGTTAAAATTCAGCAATCGACAGGATGCACGGTCTCACGATAGACCGCTCAATAGATGGGTGATTCCCTTTTAACCGTCCAATCCCGTCGGTGGAAATTCAAATAATCAGAAAATCAACCCAATTATCGCTCGAACTGACCGAAACGTCCGCCGTTTGACCCTCAAAGATGCACGGCTCTAATGAGACCGTTCAAATGTAGAGCGGCCAACAACCAATCGTTCTAGCCCTGTCGGTGATAATTCAAATAATTGGATAATTATCTGAGAAAATTGTCACGCGTAGGACTCTGAGATATAGGCGGTTAGAGTCAGCCCGTCCATTGGTTTGAACGGGCCTAATTATGGGGCCGCACAAAGGCCTGTCGGTGAATATGTAGAAAATCCTTAGAAATTAACCAAAATGTATGAACGGTCTGTGTTCAACCGCCCCAGTCCTGAACGGCTGATGTTCGACCGTGTATGCTCTTGGACACTTGATTGTCATGAAACACGTTCAATTAATCAAAGCCAAGGTCCATTAAGCCCTGAATTGACACGGACTTCACCAAGGAGGGAGGCTACCCATAAAATGTGCCCAAGATGTGCCACAAAAAATGGCCCAATGAATGATGGACAACTCAAGGCATCAACTAATGAGAGCAGGAGAAGCGACTCAGCTTACCGACGAAAAATGGGTGTCAACATATGCCCCTCCTTAACGTCCTCTTTGCAGGGGAGCGAGCGGAGGTGAAGCAGAAATGACATGGAACATGAAGACGGAGCGAAAATGTAGCGGAGTGAAACGGAAAAGTGGGCGTTAAGGTAAAACGACACCCGTTTTCACCAACAAGCGACATGAATCTTCGAGAAAACTTTGAATCAAACGTACGGAATGATTAAACCAAAAGCAACGCCCGTCTGGAGGAACTAAACTAAATAACAAGACCAACCTCATGGGGGACACAATCCCGCGGTCCAATGAGGAAGCCACAAAAAGAAAAACATGCATCAAAATTAAAGGAAATAGGCTAAAAACTCCAGACGGGGACCTTTCAATTAGCCAAACCAAGCGAATCGATCAAAGAAAACTTTCCAATTCATAGTGGAATTAGTTCTTCTTACTCAAGCATTTGAACATACAGCTGACCATCACTGATAGGACATTCTTTAGGCAAACCATGGGGTAGGAAAGCTCAAAACGGATGCGTATGATGCATGCTGAGCTAAAATAAAAGAAATCGTTAAAACAAATGCGAAGAAAGATTAAAATATAAAGTACTCGAGAATAATATTGCTAAGCTGAGAATATCAGAGTCAAGATACCATCCGCAACCACAGCGTGCAGGGTAGAACCATCCTCCTCGTGACATCCCAACCTAGTGGCCTATCCGAAGATTAAGTACGTGAATCTGGATCATCATTATTTTTTTTGAAGGGGAATGTCAGATCCTGAAACTCGTAGATAACCAACTGGTTCTCGAGATAATATATACTAGTACTATATAACTAATGCAATAAGGGAGGTAGGGATAGAAAGCCACACCTGACTTACCTGTGCAGGCGAAACGGCCAGTGAAAGTTTGGATCGCTGCACGTGAAATTGTTAGCAAGATTTGCAATAATATCAAAATTCATCAATTGAAGTGCAACCAACATTCAAGAATGAACGGTTAATTAACAGCTGTCCTAAGAAGAACGGTCATTTGGCAACCGTATATACCAGGGAATTTGGACCGACTTAAGAAGCTTACCGTTGAGGATAAACGGTCAGGCCCCAACCGCACAAAACAATGAACGGTCTATCGCTAGACCGTGCAACCTTTGCAACTTCGAAAAAAACAAACCCTTCGCCTCCCTCCACCGTAACCGACGGTGGAGGGGACGAAGGAGGGCAACCGAGCCCCATTCCCTCAACCTCACACATTCTCAACTCCACCTTCCCTCTCCACCCTCGCCTTCTCAATCCTCTATGCGCCAGAAACACCAAGCCAGATGCCCCGGGATGGCCGAAGAAGGAGTGACCCCGCCGCCATTGCCGACCGCCGCCGCCGCGGCGAGCACCGAAGGACCACCGTTCGTGGTGGTGCCGACGACGTCCACGGCCGAGGGGGACGCACTCCCGCCACCGCTCGCAGCCGAGGAGGAAGCCGGAGTAGCCGCAGCTGAGGAAGGGGTCGCCGGAGAAGAGCCACCGGCGAAGCAGCCAGCCAAAAAGCCACGGGACCCCGATGTAGGTCCATAAAAAACCCTCCCATTTTTATTTTTATTCCATTTTTAAGCCACGCATGTTAGTTTAGGGGGGGTTAGAGGACTTAGGGGGCTATGGCAGCCTCCTTACCGGCCGGGGAACGTCCACCGTCGTCGGGGAAGACGATGGTGGGACGGTTCAGCAGAAACCGCTCAAACCAAGACACGCGGCCCACATAGGACCGCTCAACCTCATACGGCCTGGGGAAAGGCCGTTCAACATCACACAGTAAACGAACCAAACCAAGCAAGGACGGTGAAGGGGTCACCGTACAAAAAACAATAAACGGGCCACATTGGTCCGTTCAACATCCAACCAATGCAAAACAAAACGGTCCCTATAGGACCGTCCATCATTCATGCGGCCCAGGAGTGGCCGTTCTACCCTAGGAAGATGGGAAGACGGACGGCGCAGGATGGCTCGTCCAAGTTAAGGATGGTCGAAGGCAGACCATTCAAACACCGAACCTGAAGACTCCAACGATGGACCTGGGACCGTTCAATGGACGAGCGGCCTGTGGAGAACCGCTCTTCAAACAGAGAGTTAAATCTTGATGATTTTATTTAAATGAGACAAAATGCAAAATTAAATTACTAAAATGCATGTAAAATGAATGAAATGAATGCAGGGGAAGCATAGGACCTGCACCTCATGGCTGCAGGTCCGCGCAATGTACTTAGCACTGCCGGACTTCCAGAGGGAGCAGTTGGCTACCATGGGGTTCGCCCCATTCCTGAGCATTGAGGTGTGTCACTTCGACGCAGCTCTGCTCTACGCCCTGCACGACTGCTGGGACCCAGTGAGTCGGACGTTCCTTTTCCCGTGGGGGCATATGGTCCCCCACGCTAGAGGATGTGGCCAGGCTCACTGGCCTTCGCGTGCACGGGTCACCGGTTAGCGGGACTACTTTTCCCGATTACCGGGGGTTGGCTCGGGAGTTGCTGGGCTTACAGCTACGGCGCCCCGAGAGGCCGTCGACCCTCCTACCCCAGGCTGCTCTCCAGGACAGCCTGGGATTACGGCGAGCGACAGTTGCAGTCGGTGAGCAGCCGGAGGAGCACCTGGAGTGGCTAATAGGGCTAGCGCGGCCGAGAGTTGTAGCAGGACCGGGAGTAGAGGCGGACCAAGTGCTGAGGCGGTTCTTGATGCTGATGTTCGGGCGACTCCTCTTCTCTACGCGAGCGGACGTGATGAGCTGCCGGTTCCCCCCCTTCTTCCAGGAGCTTGAGCACGTTGGTGACTACGCCTGGGGAGCGGCAGTTCTTGCCTTCCTCTTCGACACCCTGAGTTCGACGGCCCGTTGGACGATGCTCGGGGGCTTCTCCCCCTTACTCCAGGTACGACTCTTACCCTAGACTTAATTATGCGACTCTATATGTTTCCTAAATGCTGACACAATGCTACAATGCAGGTGTGGGCCTACATATACCTACGTGGGCTGGGCAGAGGCGAGGAGACCTGTCCTGGGCTCCTGCCGATTGCACGGAGGTGGACAGCACCTCGGGAGATGGCAGCCCTGAGACGACAGGTCCGGGAGTTGCAGGACGACCTAGACGCTCTACCATATGCGTCGGTGTGCTTCTAAACTTAGACTCTTTAATTAAATGCAATCTTATATGATTATGATGCTGATGAGACTTCCTATTCTATGCAGGTATGGTGGACGCCCTATACGGGGGAGAGCCAGGAGGGCCAGTCGTGGGTGGCTGAGGCCCTTGCCTTCTCTGGATGAGACGTGTGGCTTCACTGCATGAATGTGGTGGAGCCACTGCACTACAGGTTGGTGATGAGGACCATCGGGGTCCATCAGCCAGCCATGGAGTTCTCTGCGCCTGAGAAGGCGGGGGAGCGAGTGACGAGGACGACGCGAGGACTTGGCGACGCATTCGATTGGACAGCGAGGAACGTCGCTCAGGTCGCCGACTGGACCGCACGAGGGTGAGTAGTGACCGCCCGAGCTGAGAACGACAGCGCGTACTACACCGCGTACGCACGGCACTACCGGGACCAGATTTTCTGGGGTGCTCACCGACCGGTACGACTTCTAAACTTAAACTCTCTCTATTATGCATATGATTCCTATATGATGATGCACTGACACATGGACTTCTAAATGCAGCTGGACCCTGTGGGACGAGTGGCGGAGTTGCAGGGACTTCTGCACTCCACCATCAGGGAGTGAGACGAGGCCCGACAGGCCCTGGCCTTACTGGTGAGTCTTCTAAACCTTACACTCTTTAATTTATGCAATTCTATATGATTATGCATGTGACTGACCTGGAGTATTTGGATGCAGCGCGCCGAGGGAGCTCAGAGGATGGGACCAGACGCTCCTTCTTCTTCCTCTACCCAGACTCCTACAGACCGAGCCGAGCGGGAGGCCGACTTCACTCGGATGGTAGCGCGGCCAAGGCGGCTGAGGTGGCACTCACCGCGAGGGTATGAAAATCTCTACACTTCCCCTTCACTTATTTATGCTTATGTCATGTATGAAATGCAATTGACTGACAATGAGGTGCACATGCAGACATCGGAGCTGACCCGCCATAGGGCCGAGCTAGAGCAGAGCCGGGCCGCAGCTCGGGAGGAGGTGGCCCGTGTGCGGGAGGAGGCTGCGCGGAGCCGACCGGCGGATACGTCAGAGATGACACTTCTCCGGGCCGAGCTAGAGCGACACCGGGCCGGTGCGACCGAGGCGGATCACCACCGAGCCGAGTCGGAGCGTTACCGGACCGAGGCGGCTGAGCTACGTGGGGAGCTGCGAGCGTAAAAGGACATCAGTCGGCGCTCACGCAGCGGGACCCCGAGCGTCAGCCACGGTACGCATGGTTCCGTCAAGAGTTACTTCACGAGTTCCTCCGGTCAGCGGAGGAACGAGGAGGACGAGCAGCGTCGGTGACATCGGCGTGATGAGGCGACATCAGCGATGCCTCCCCCGAAGAGGCATGAGGGTGAGGGAGACAGCGACGGGGGCCAGGGAGAGGGACAGGCTTGACTTTGTACTGGGCCCGTCTTTTGTTCATGATGTGATATGATATGATAGTGATATGCATGTTTTTGTTTTGATTTTTGTTTTGTGGATGGATGTATGCATGAATGAATGTGACTTAGCTAATAGAGAGAGTGAGACAAACAGGCGAGATTGAGATATGCGCACGACCTGAGAGAGGGACGCATACGCCGACTTGAGTGAGATGAGTGACATACACGCCGACTTGAGTGAGATGAGTGACGCACACGCCGACTTGAGTGAGATGAGTGACGTACACGCCGACTTGAGTGAGATGAGTGACGCACACGCCGACTTGAGTGAGATGAGTGACGCACACGTCGACTTGAGTGAGATGAGTGACGTCAAATGAGTGAGATGAGTGTGCCAAATGAGTTGAACAGGTTCACAAAGAAGGGTCTGCGGATCAGATAAATGGCTTTGAGGGGACCACTCATAGATAAGAACGGTTCACACTGGACTGTCTAGAGAAGAATCTGCCGGTTGAATGTTGACCATGTTGAATGATAAACGGCTTTGCATACACTGTCCTAGAGGAAGAACGGTCAATATAAGGCTGCTTAAGTCCCAGTCCTCCAGATGTTAAACGGTTGATAATGGGCCGCACAATAGGATGGGCGGTCTATCGTAAGACCGTCCATAAGGGGTACCCTATGAATCCAAAGGGGACTCTCCTGGAGAGTCCTTAACCCGAGGGGGAAAACATCTTGAACCTATCCCAACCTCATCTTAACCTGTCCTAGACTTATCCAACCCAATCTTAAGAGGCCTAGGCTCCCTAACAAGCCCTATAAGTAGGGGGGAAAGCCTATATTCGTATTTCTCACGATCCTCCTTTCCTAAGCCCCAAAATCCTTACAACTCTCCATCCAATCATCACGAAGAGGGCCCTAGAGGGAAGCTCTATGGAGGGAGGGTCTTTTGAAGGACCAAGAGCGGCAAAGAAGGAGCGGGAAGCACTCCAATGGCTATGCTCAATTCCTCGGCATCTCAGTGCCACTCCTATGAGAGAAGTAAGTCCATCATGAGTTTATTCAACTTCCTTTCCCTCAGCTTCACTTATACGTCCTCTCTTTTCTTCTTCTCAGCTCCTTCCGGGCCCGAGGTGCTATTCTGGTTTAAAATGGGTGGTTCCCATGATCCGTGCATTGCCCCTAGGGGTGACTTACCTTCTCAAATCCTGGCACCTACACTCCCTCCTAGTTCTAGGCCAGAACTACCCGAAGCTCTCCTTAGATTGGCACAGCATCTCTGCCTTGATAGAAACATGGCATCCTCAGACCCATACCTTTTTCTTCCCATCTTTCGAGGCCACTATCCTATTAGAGGAGGTAGGGACCTACTTCGGGTTCCCTAGGTCCAAGGTAGGGGAGGAAGACTTGATATGCCATACCGTTGCCCCTATAGACCCAAAACTCATCCTAGGAGGGTTCATACCAGATAGCAGAGACGTTCATACCTTTGTAGGACCGCGTCATATTCACCTTCTTCCTCTTAGTCAGTGGGTAGTGGAGTACTGCAAGAATAAGAGTGGGTGGGATGAAGCCATAGCCAAGGCTGCGTCCATCTGTTTGTGTGGGGCCATCTTGTTTCCTTCGGTTGACCATATTTTAGAGATGCCTCTTCTTAGTACCATTAGCGGACTATGGTAGGGACTTTCCATTTCCCAGGCCGTCTTAGCCTACTTGTATGAGGGTCTTAGCTCTGCGGCCCTAGGAGGTCCTCTTTTTGGCTCTATGATTCTATTGGAGTGCTGGATGGGAGTCAGGATGAAATTGATTCAGAGAGAGAATACTACTTCTGTTAGCAGGATCTTCGGGAGCCACCCCCTTTACTTCATAGGAGGCGCCTTCCGATTCTCTCCACAGGTTGAGTGCAGGACGGCCGAGATGAAGACCAGGGACGAGTGGCGCCCATACATCAGCAGGCTGCCCCTGGATAGATTTGTGATGCGCCCGGACTTCCTCCACGACACCACCATCAGGCTACCTCGGAGAGCAGGCTTGGACTTGAGGCTTGTGAGCGACACTGCCTTGGCGATGTACAGCCCTCACCGCTACTACCTACAGGTTGGATTACCCCGGACCATGCTACCGACGCTACCCCACCTTCCCGTGCTACAGGCGAGGAGGATCAGGACAGAAGAGGACGAGCAGGCGGTCAGGAGCGCGCTGATTATGTGGGAGGTGACCAGGGTGCGTACTCTACCAGCAGAGGTTGAGGAGGCTTCGGAGACACGACAAGCTTACCTTAGGGAGCTGAGAGAGATACGTCCCCGCGGGGATGCCCAGCGGCGGACAGAGTGATTGTTTTATCTTTACATGATGATATAGATATAGAGATGGATGATTTAGAGTTTGATATGAGAATGAATAAGATTTATGGTTGAGATGATTTGAGTTTGGACTTTCTCTGATGTGATTGCACGCGTCCATGGCTTGGCTGTATCTCCAATCTTCTATCTGCCCCTGTGCTTACACAAAACAAATAAAGAAAAATAGGTCAAATCTGTTTTAGGCTTAACCCCTTGCCTGCGGCAAGTTTAGAAAGTGACCAATCCTTGATTTTGGTTAAGGGGGTAAGCCTTATCAACATGGGTGAAAACACAAATGACGAAATGCGATGCATATGATGGAAAAAACCAAATCTTTTTTGAGATTTTGAAATATTTGATTTTTTTTTAGTTTTGAAATATTTGATTTTTTTGGGTTTTGAAATATTTGATTTTTTTGGGGGTTTTGAAATGTTTGATTTTTTTTGAGTTTTGGAATATTTGATTTTTTTTAAGTTTTGGAATATTTGATTTTTTTGAGTTTTGAAATATTTGATTTTTTTGAGTTTCAAAATATTTGATTTTTTTGAGTTTTGAAATATTTGATTTTTTTGAGTTTTTGAAATATTTGATTTTTTTTTTAGTTTTGGAACCAGCTCAAGCTTAATAACAGGGACCCTCTCATCTCGCTACGGACTTCCCAGACCCAGCACGTGCGAAAAAAGGGGGACCGCCTGTGGCCGGGGTCAACTTTGCTCAATGGTGTTTCTGCCGAGGCCATACCCGGGGTGGGATTCGTTCCTTGGGAAATTGAAAACGATTGAGTAGTGGAGTTGGCGGTAGGTGTAGAGGTTTTTTTTTTAGGGCTTGAGTTCTTCCCAAGACACCCCCTTTTTTCAAAGAATCTGGTCTATTACGCCGGGGCTTTTTGTGTCCGTCATCGAACCTACATCCGCTCTAGGCAAGCATACGACCAGGCTCATAATGTCCCACGGGGAAATTATACTGCCACTCTTGCCATGCCTAGTTGTATTATTTGGGGATTTTTAAAATTTTGAGAGCTTCGAGCTTTGTGCCTTCAGCTTCGACTTTTGATTTTGCCCCTTTTCCTTCTTTTTTCTTCTTGCCTTTCCTTTTTCTTTCTTTGCGGAATAAGGTCTTAGCGGACTACCCCTATTTGAGACCTCTTTTGGAGGGGGGATCCAGGTCAGTTCTCGCCCCCTTATTCACCACTTGTCCCTAGTTTCAGCCGAGAGAGAGCAAAGACAAAAGACCTTCACCTTCCCCTAAGCATGGCCAAAGGAGAAACGGTGTCGGGCAAAATAGAAGAGAACCGAACCACAGGCGGTCGTGTAGTGTGTGAGATGCTAGACCAAGGTCTTCCTTTCGCGATCAGGTGGGGTGCACCCTGCCATCGAGACGTTGCTGGCTTTGACTCTATGGATAGAAATATTTTAAGTATAGCCCATTCCACGGGTTTGGCAACTCCTCACCCTCCACGTTGATTAGACGATACGCGTTACCCGGATAAGCTTCCTTGACTACGAATGGCCCTTCCCAGTTGGGTTGCAGCTTAGACCTGGGACCTGCTGATCTGATGAATTTGCGTTTCAAAACCATATTACCCACTTGAAATTTTCTTTCAATGACCTTCTTTTGAAAATACCGCGAGACACGCTTTTGATAAATCGAAACATGATTGGCCGCGTTTAGCCTCTTCTCGTCTAAGAGTTCCAGTTGGACTAGCAATGCCTCTCGACGTTTGTCGAGATTAAGTTCTTTGTCTAGCTGCACTCTTAGGGAAGGGATCAAGATCTCATACGGGAGTACCGCCTCCATCCCATAGGTGAGAGCAAAAGGAGTTTGCCCCGTAGGGGTGCGGACGGAGGTGCGATAGGCCCATAGAGCTTCTACCGGTTTGTCGGCCCAATCAGCAAATTTATGCGATTCGCATGTTTTCTTGATGATTTTAAGAAGGGTTTTATTCGTGGCCTCAGCTTGGCCATTTCCTTGAGGGTAGTATGGTGATGAGTGATGCAAAGCTATATTGAATTTCTTACAGAGGTCTCGGAGTTCTTGTGATACAAATTGAGGGCCGTTGTCGGTGACAATGTTCTTCAAAATAAAGCGGCATACTGTGGTGGCTTTGATCTCTGCATAACCTTCAGCTTCCGCCCACTTGGTGAAGTACTCCGTAGCCGTCAAAATGAAAGATTTCTGCTTGACTGCGGAATTCGGGTCACCGAGGGGTCCGATGATATCAAAGGCCCACATGGAGAATGGCCAAGGAGCAGAAAGAAGATGGAGAGAAGAAGCAGGAGCATGGATTTTGTCAGCATGGAGCTGGCACTGAAGACACCTACGGACATAGGTGGAACAATCTTCTTCTAGGGTCGGCCAGTAATAGCCCTGCCTAAGAATTCTTTTGCCAACGCCTGCCCATTTACATGCCCTCCACATTCGCTGGAGTGAGCTGCTTCTACTATTTTCCAAGCCTCGTCGTCATCTAGACACCTCATTAGAACTCCGTTCAGAGCCCGCCTATATAACTCACCAGCAGCAATTGTGTATCTTGCGGCGACTCTTCTAATGGTCTTTCTTTGTTCGGCATTTGTAGCCTCCGGAAATGTACCATCCTTGCAATATTGCTCAATCTCGTAGAACCATGGCAATTCTTCCTCTTCGATGATTTCCTCAAGCTCAGTTAGCGACACTTCTTTCACCTCTTCCCTTTCTATCTTCCTCTCTACGGACGTCCTAAGGTTGTCGAACCAGGGATCCTGAAGAGAAGGAACATCTAGCCGTTGGACCACAATGGTCTCAGTGGCGCGACTGAGGGGGAACGATAGGGAAGAAGCGAGTGATGCAAGTGCATCAGCCAAGATGTTCTGAGAGCGAGGAGTATGAATATAGATAAGTTTCCAAAACTGCTTAGCCAAGAGCGTGACCAGATCTTGATAGGGCTTAAGCTTAGGGTCACGGGTGCGATAAGTTGACAGAACTTGACGCAGCACCAATTGAGAGTCTCCTATGATGTTAAGGTATCGCGCGCCCATGAGGTAGGCGTGCTTCAGACCGGCAAGGAGAGCCTCATACTCGGCTATATTGTTAGTGGCAGGGAACGAGAGTTGATAAGCGACAGGGATGGTTACCCCTTCTAGAGTGAGGAGAACGGCGCCGATTCCACTGCCCTGAGAATTGAGAGCGCCATCGAAATGGAGAGACCAAAAAGGAAGATGAGTGATCACCGCCAAGTGTTCATCAGGGAACTCGTCCTGGATTGAATCAGTATGAGGGATAGGAGAATGAGCGAGGTGCTCAGCAATAGCATACCCCTTGATTACTTTCTGCACAATGAAGGTGATGTCGAACTGGGAAAGAAAGCTCTGCCAGCAAGCTAGTCGGCTAGAAAGGACAGGCTTTTCCAAGAGATAACGAATGGGGTCCATTCTAGAGATCAGCCTGACCTCGTGGGCAAGAAAATAGTGATTGAGCTTCTGAGCTACCCATACTAACGCTGCACAGGTCTTCTCCATGGCAATATACTTGGATTCGGCATGATTGAATAGCCTCGAGAGGTAGTATGCTGCCATTTCCCTTCCTTCATCGTCTACCTACGCCAAGACAGCTCCTAGGGAGTCCTCAATCATAGAAATGTACAAGATCAGGGGTTTCCCAGGGACGGGTGGTTGCAGAACCGGGGGATTAGAAAGGTAAACCTTAAGCTCCTCGTAGGCCTTCTGGCATTGTTCGTTCCATTCAAATTTCGCGCCAGCCTTTAACAATTCATAAAATGGGCGGCATCTTTACGAATGCTGAGATATGAATCTTCTAATAAATTGCAAACGCCCAATCAAACCTCAGAGTTCGGTAATGTTCTTCGGTGGTGGCGTTTCCATGATGGCCTTTGCTTTATTTGGATCGATCTGAATCTCCTGTTTACTAACTATAAACCCGAGCAATTTCCCCGATGCAACTCCAAATACACATTTCTTTGGATTCATCTTTAACTTATACTCCCTAGCCCTTTGCAACACTTTGGCTAGAATGGCGGGGTGTTCTTATTGAGACCTCGATTTGACCAAGATATCATCCACATAAGCTTCCAAGTAGACGTGCATCATATCGTGGAAGATAGCCATCATCGCCCTTTGATAAGTGGCACCTGCATTTTTCAATCCAAATGACATAACAACATAGCAGTACGTGCCCCAAGGTGTAGTGAACGAGGTCTTCTCTTGATCTTCCGGAGCTAGAAGAATTTGGTTATATCTAGAATAACCATCCATGAAAGAGAGGGCTTCATACCCAGTTGTATTGTCAACTAAGACATCGATGTGAGGAAGTGGAAAATCATCTTTCGGACATGCCTTATTCAAGTCCCTGAAGTCAATACAAATCTGAATTTTACCATCCTTCTTCATTACTGGGACTATGTTTGCCACCCATTGTGGATATAGTACAACTCTGATGAACCTAGCCTTATGCAATTTATCAACTTCTTCCTTAATTTTCAAGGCCATCTGCGGGTAGAATCTTCTTGCTTTTTGCTTAACGGGTGTTACCCCTGGTTTCAGGATCAACTGATGTTCAACCAACGTGGGGTCAAGACCCGGCATGTCCTCATAGGACCAGGCAAAAGAGTCGCTGTACTCCCTCAAAACCTTGATAAGCTCATCTTCGACCTGAGGAGGGAGATTAGCAGAAATAAGTAAGAGCATGGGATCCTCTTCGGTTCCGAGATTAATTTCCTTAGTGGGTTCATCCACTGCCGAGGAAGGTTCATCAAACTTCTTCAAGCCTTATGCGTACAAGTCGGCAGTGTCATCCACCTCATCTTCCTCATTATCAGCTGGGTCCTTCTCATTCACAATCTCATATACCCCTAATCCATCATTGCTCCGTACCCCCTCTAATTCCTCATCATCTTCTAAGACAATCGCGGTCTCTACAAATTCAGGGCACTTCAGAAGGGCGTGGTACCTTTCAGCCAGATCTTGCCGAAACCTACCGGGAATGGTTTTGGGGTGACGCATCATGGGGTGCGCCGCGGATGGGGATGGGCTGACTGGACTGGAACTAGACCCTACTCCTACTGACTCGGCTAACCTAGGAGACTCTGCACACTTTACATCTACCCTAGGAGAGAGGAAATCTACTAGAAGAGAAACAGGGGTCTCGTGCCCCTGGGAACCTGAGCAGAACATAGCGTAATCTTCCACTGAGACCTCCGTTTTGAAATTGGCATTTTTTTTTGGAGGCTGGAGGTGATCACGCAGCAGGAGGAAGAAGAAGACGGAGGAGGAGGAGGCAACTGCATGGGGAACAATTCAGGGAATATGCAGTCAAAGAAAGGATTGGAGGAGGAAAACCACATTTCATGGAGCTGAGCTCCAGGGGGAGGAGGAGTAAATAGGGTTGAAAGATCAATAGGTTGGCAGCGCCCGCAAGCACAGGGAACAAATAAGATTTCAGGTTTCTCCGTGAAGTACGGGTCGACCAGGATTGGAGGAGAACGGGGAACGGACCCCAATTGTTGAAACCAAGAGGCAAGACGGGACGGGGACATAAAATAAGTAATGACAGAGCTCCCCACTTCACGTGGCCCCTGGCGGACCAATGGCATCGGAGGACGCTTCGCCAGCTGCGTCTCCTTCTTATTTGGCTGGCTTTCTTTTTCATGAAACACCTTCGCAAAACAATCAGAAAAATCTTCTAGATCACCAACCAGCCCTTGCAGCGGCGGTGGTGAATCAGCAACAACACAGGCCTCATCTGCCTTTTCTTCAAGACTGGACGGCGATTTCTTCAAGGTACCAGACTGTAACGGGCCTTTTACAAAATGTTGCCGGTAGTGCCATGTCAATGGCCCAGAGTCTCCAAGTACTGACATTGAGGATTCACGGTAGCCGAGGCCTCGGCGGCCCATCTTCCTTCCTTTGGGAATGGGGTTGGTCCGGCCCTGTAACTGTGCGCCGAGACGCAGGCCCGACTGGTAGCCTAGTTTTAGAATCATGTGCCACCCTTTGGAATCTCTCATCTTGGACTTGACTTTTACATTGACTGGTGCAGTGGCGGGCTTGCGTGACGCATATGCCCATGGATAATTCAAGTCCATCACTGACAGAACTGGCCTATTACTTGGCCACAATGTAGGCAGAATCTTGGCTGCTATTGCATCAACATTCTGGACTGTAGAAATGCCTTTTACCTTGACCACCCGCCCTTGAAAGGGGAACTTCAAACATTGGTGGGCGGTTGAGGGGATGGCATTTAAGCTGTTCAGCCATGGACGACCCAGAATAGCTTTGAACACTGGGTCTATGTCTAGCACATAAAATTCCACGTCCATAATTAAAGGCCCTAGCTCGGCCTGCACAGTCACGACCCCGTGACAAGCACGTCTGGAATTATCATAGGCTGCTATTGTAGTCGGTGTTGGCTTGAGCATGTCTTCTGAAATGTTGCAGGCGCGGAGGGTGCTTAATGGACACACATTTATTGATGCTCCCGTGTCCACAAGTGCAGATTCTACGGCCATTTCGTTCAGAGAAATGCTAATGCATAATGGCATCTGCCGTGCCTCAGGGGGTGCTAGTTCTGATTCAGAAAATGAAATGGAAGGCCCCTTGGTAATTGTTGCCAAAACTGACGGCAAGATATCCACTACCACGTCCTCACTCACCATGACCTTCTGCAAAAAAGTCTTCAAGGCATCCTGGTGTAGTGGTGACCTTTTGATCAATTCCAAGACTGAGATCTTGGCCGGCATCCGGTCCAAATGCTGCAATAAATCATATTTCGTGCCCGGCACGGGATCTACTTCTTCTGTCTCAATTGTGGCGGAAGGAACTTGGAGGTTAGGTGCAGACGCACCGGAGGGAGGAAAAATTCTTTGGAAAGGATGCCCGCTCTGAAGGGCACAATTTGGTGCCAGCACGGCCTGATACGGACCCCCGCTTGGCCTGGTAGGGTGGGTAAGGATGGCGGAAGCGGGTCTAATAGGCCCTGGTGGAGGGGAGATGTGCGAGGGGTTAAGCAGAGGGGTGATGATAGAAGGTTTGGGGGGTGGTGGTGCAAAGACTGGTGGCGTGGAGGGGAATGTGACGGGCCTAATGGGTGATGCGGAGGGAACAATGAGTGGTGTAGTGGCTAGAATGGCTGGTCTGAGGATGGAGGGGGTCGCAAGTGCGGGGGAATGGTTGTGGTGGAAGGCCAAAAGGTGTGCGGGGGGTTTCATCATCAAAAGCCCACCCAGCACTGGGGGCTGGGTGCTGGACAATATTCACTTGTGCTGGTGCCGGTGCCGACGGCTATTGTTGTTGCTGAGGAGCGGGTTGATGTTTTGGCATGGGATTCTGATGGATCCCGAGGTCTTGTTGCTGCTGATGTGGTTGTTGTTGCTGCTGGGGTTGCTGCTGCTGCTGAGGTGCCGCCTGCTGTGGCCGGGCTTGTCTCTACCTCTGCTTGATGTCTTCAATCAGCTGGTGCATCTGGGCCCAATCAATCCTCTGGCCCTCATGCAAATCATACACCAGGTCTCTGAACTGATAGCACCTTTCTATCGTGTGCCCGGGTTGCCGATGGAATATGCAGTATCGAGACTGATCGGCTGCCGAATTCCAATTTGGGCGCTCAGGAGGCAACTGAAGATCACCAGTATACATCAAAGCAGAGAAGATATCGGGCAAGGTCTCAGGGAGAGGAGGGTAGTGGGCCCTTTTTGGACTCGGTCGAGCAGATCCATAGGCGGCAGGTGGAGGAACATTGTTGTATTGTGGTGGCCACTGAGGCTGTTGGGGTGGCGGAGGTGCTTGTTGCGGGTATTGTGGGACTTGGAAGGTGGGCTGGGGAACTTGCGGAGTGGCGAACTGGGGGTTGCGCGGAGGTTGCGGGAAGCGAGGTGAAGCGGCCTGGTGGGGGAACTAAACAGCCTGGACCTGCTCGTTAATCTGTACTCCCTCAGTGACAGGGCCCTGGGATTTTCTAGCAACTTTGGGTTTCTGGGCCTCAAATAGGGAATGAATGGCGGAGTCTTTGAACTTGGTTTGTATGAACCGAGCTCTGCTATATAACTGGTGCATGTTTGAAATGTCATTCATTGCTAAGATATTCCTGAATGTTGGCGTAGCATTGGAGATTAACAACTTTACTTTCTCCTCCTCTGGGATCTGCCCGGGCACTCATGAGGCCACCTGCCTCCATCCAAAATCCTCTTCCGACTTCATCTTTTCCGCTACCAGGTCGGTGAAGGAATACTCGGGTCCGACCCGATCTTGGAATCTCTCAATAAACCTCTCTTTGACGGTCTTGAAGTTCTCGGCCTCCTCCATGGGAAAAGTATAGAACCATTCCAGGGTGACCCCTTCCAACGATCGGTGAAATAAATAAGCCATCAGGCGATCGTCCTGTTGGAACTGCGCCGACTCGTATAAGAACTCTCGAACATGGATGAACGGGTTGCCATTCCCGTCATATTTGCGGCACACGGGGAGCTCGGACTGAGAAGGAAAACAAATGTCCCTGAAGTTAGGGATAGGGACGTCAGCCAGAGATTGCGGGCCAACCCACTTGTGGAGAAGATCAATTTGTTGCTGCATAGCAGCCCATTTATCAAGAATCTCCCGTTCCCGGGAGGGAGGAGAAGGAGCAGGAGGAGTAATACCTGGATAGGTGGCCAAAGGATAAGCCGATTGAGGGGGCGGCACGTAAGATGGATAATGGGCCGAGGAAGGGCCCATATCCGCATGAGCCAGCTAGGCGGCCCCTGATTGCAACCTAACAAAATCTGCCGGGGCTACGAGGGCCTGCGGCGATGGAGAAACTGCGGCGTAAGGATCAAGGTAAGGAACATAGGGGATTGGAGACTTTTCCTTATCGAGCTGCTGATGGGCCGAGGTAGAAGCATGGCCCATTTCCACATTGGAATAGCGAAGGATCTGAGGATGGGTAGAAGTAAGGTCGATGGGAGCCCCAGAGGTGGTCCTAACAACGGGAGACGTGATGGCAGCAGCGGTCGTGCCATGAGAAGGAATTGAGGTCGGGGCATCGGCCCCCTGCAAAGCTTGCCGGATGAGATGGAGCTAGGTAGGGTCCAGCTGGGCCATCATATTGAGGATCAGATTGGCCGAATCCTGATTGGTCGGATTTGAAAGAGAGGGTTGGGAACCCTCGCCAAGGACGGTCGGGAGTGGAGGGGCAGTCCCCTCTCCTCCCTACAGGTGGGCGACCCTAGGTGGGTCCTCAAGAAGACCACGAGGAAGGGAGTCCTCGTGAGACTGAGAGAAGTCGTATGACGACATGGAAGATGATGAATCAACAAAGGGTTGGAGTATGAATGGAAATGAGAATTAACCCTAGGAGGTGATCGTGGGGGAAAGAAACAACCCCACATACACCAAGACACCTCGAACTAGGACAAACAAACCTATCTAACCAAACCTACAAAGCAAACAACAAGCATGCAATGGAAGGAAGGGATGAGAGCAGAATCACCCAATTATGCAATCAAGTTATTAGATGATGCTCATCAATTTCTTATGATCTCCTCTTTGAACTTTAGTGGGTTAATGAAAATATAAGTTCTCTCAACCACTAGGAGCCTAACTGGGGTAGGAAATGAGGAACTGTGTGACTCTACAAGGATCTCTCACTCGCGGATGCAAACCCTAGACTGGGGGTGGATGCGGTACAACCTGCTCGGCGTCCGTGTGGGAATCCACGGCTCACGGGGGCTTACGGAGGTCCTCGGCAAGGTCCCTAGTCGGCTCCAAGGAATATGGAGATGA
The DNA here is from genome assembly GCA_022559845.1 of Amorphophallus konjac. Lineage (NCBI taxonomy): Eukaryota > Viridiplantae > Streptophyta > Magnoliopsida > Alismatales > Araceae > Amorphophallus > Amorphophallus konjac. The sequence goes on along the minus strand of CM040119.1, from coordinate 315,343,821 downwards.
GAGGAAACCCTACCTCCGTAGGAATGCAACTACTATGAGAAGAGATGGATGCTCCTATGCGCACTGGAGTGCATGCACAATCTAGCCTAGCAACTATCAATCAATGATCAAGCATACAAATGAGCCATAAAGAAAATGATGATGCAACAATGGTAAGAGAGCAGGGGGGAGATCAACAAGTAGCACCAAGAGCAGCAAACCGCATGGAATATGACAATCAAAATAGACCGTGAGTGCACTATGGCATCAGATGAACGGTCCTTCTGCGACCGCTCAAACAGTAAAACGATCTGTAGGGGACCGTATAAGTCAGGGAGAAAACGACAAAAAAATTACAGAATAGCCACAGAGTGCTGAAAATACGAGGCAGCAGTGGCAGGAGAATACCAGAAGAACGGTCTGCAACCAGCGGCGCAATCTCCTGAGCGGTCTTCCAGCAGCCGCGTGCCTACAATCAAAACACAGTAAAGCGTACCTGTGCCGAAGAGGTGCACGGCTAGATGCCAGCCGCTCAAAATGATGGATGGTATATCAAGCACCGTCTGAAGTAGAGGACAGGAGTGGGACTGGCTCTGGTCACAGGGGATGGACAGTGGGTTATCAGCCGCTCCTGAAGATGGACGGTTCTGGGAGAACCGTGCACGTCCCAGAAGGTAGAAAACGCATCCAACCTGTAAATCACTCCAAGAAGAAAACTTGCACAACGAAAGGGGGTCAGCAACTCAAAAGCATGATGGGCATTAGGGGTCCCACCGTGATCGCCACAAAAGAGGGGTGTAGATATATTTTTCTCCTATACTAAAAATCAATGCATTACGAATAGACCAACATGCAATGAACAAGTGAAAACAATTAGAGGACAACAGAAAACAAATGACCGTGATCGCCACCAAGGTGCCGTACGTGATGAACACGCTGTACCTTGGAAAGGGGGAGGGTACTCGCCTAAGTTGCAGCGCTGGGGAGATGAACGGCTCCTGAAGAACTGCCTATACTATGCACGGTCTTACGATAGACCGCTTAAGTACGCTGCAGAAGGTGCGGGAGGAACTACTGCTGGAGGACGAACGGCTTTCTGTTGACCGCACTAACAGGACGAATGGCCCTCTCTGAACCGCACGTACGGTTGAACGGCTTTAATGAAACCGCACAACTCTACCACGCAGCAAGTTGCAAGGGGTCCAACCTTCACCCTCTCCGGCCGGCAAGAGGGGATGGGCCTCGTGCTGATGATTGCTGACATGCGAAACAACGTAGAAACACACAGAGAAGACCTAGATTAGAACTAAACAGTGTAGTAAATGTCAAAATAGTGAGATATGAACATTAACAAGTGGAAAGGGGGGGGTACCTGGGGGGTTTTAAACCCCTAGGGTGGCAAAAACGTGGGTGGATGTGTGCATGGTAATGAGAAAGAAGGGGGGACATAAGGAGAAAGTGATGCATGCAATGAAAGGCGTAATGAAGGCTATAAAACGAAAGGACTCAAAAATCAAACTACTCCATGAACCGGAGGCTTGTATGGACGTAGAAAGCCTCCCTCCTTGGTGCTAGGTCTCTCAAGAATGCGGCAGGGCTTCGCAGTCGACCAAAATCTCCCCCCCTTTTTCAAGTCCGGCCTCTAAGGTCTATTTATAGAGCCTAGAAAGCCAGCCCCGAAACTAGGGTTTAGAGCCATTTTCGGGACGAGGTTATTAAAGATAAATCGTAGATAATATTATTATCTCTCATCCAGTCGAAACGGCAATAGAAATAATTGATTATCCACAGAGATATTGACAAAATAAGTTGGGGATGAAACCATGGATAAAAAGGATTAAAATCTATTAAAATTCAGCAATCGACGGGATGCACGGTCTCACGATAGACCGCTCAACAGATGGGCGGTTCCCTTTTAACCGTCCAATCCCGTCGGTGGAAATTCAAATAATCAGAAAATCAACCCAATTATCGCTCGAACTGACCGAAACGTCCGCCGTTGGACCCTCAAAGATGCACGGCTCTAATGAGACCGTTCAAATGTAGAGCGGCCAACAACCAACCGTTCTAGCCCTGTCGGTGATAATTCAAATAATTGGATAATTATCTGAGAAAATTGTCACGCGTAGGACTCTGAGATATAGGCGGTTAGAGTCAGCCCGTCCATTGGTTTGAACGGGCCTAATGGGGCCGCACAAAGGCCTGTCGGTGAATATTCAAAAAATCCTCAAAAATTAACCAAAATGTATGAACGGTCTGTGTTCAACCGCCCCAGTCTTGAACGGCAGATGTTAGACCGTGCATGCTCTTGGAGACTTGATTTTCATGAAACACGTTCAATTAATCAAAGCCAAGGTCCATTAAGCCCTGAATTGACACAGACTTCACCAAGGAGGGAGGCTACCCATAAAATGTGCCCAAGATGTGTCACAAAAAATGGCCCAATGAATGATGGACAACTCAAGGCATCAACTAATGGGAGCAAGAGAAGCGACTCAGCTTACCGGCGAAAAATGGGTGTCAACAGTAGGTTGAGTAGAACAACCCCGATGTGGGTAGTCCAAAACGTGAGCCAAGCAAGTCGGTGGGTTTAGGTCTTAGTGGTACAACCTTCCCGGCGTCCTGGTGGGAATCCCAGGCTCGCGGGGACTAACAGAGGTCTCATAATAGTGGTCCTAGTCCAACGGAAGGAGTATCCTGTGGAGAGTTCTAACTATTACAAGTTTGAGGCTTAGAAAACACAGAAAACGTGAACGGTGCGATCAGTCAATACCACCGGAGTGGCATGACTACCAAACAGAACATTATGAACACAATTCAGCAAGTTATAAGTGGCAAAATTTATTTAAATTGACCAAAACTTGTTTATTCTACAAAAAAAAAGTTCACATGGTTGTCTAAGGATGATAGTTAGGAGGGAATAATCATGAAGATGAGGAAAAATTGATTCCAGTTTTCATTATACCAAGTTAACAATACGTTTTGCATCATTACTGGTCAAAAAAACATGTTGGACACTGGCTAATCATCAGTCAAAAATGCAGAAAACAAGCATATGTTTTACTGTGCGAGACCAGAAAATGGTCAGGAGGGAGACCGTTTTATGGAATAAACAGTCAGGCAAGGACCGTTTCATCAATAAATAATTTTTTTAAAAAAACTAGGGTAGCCAAACGGCCTATCGTGTGACCGTCACTTCGCCATGCGGTCACTAGAAGGATCGTTTTAAAACAGAGACCTGCCGACGGCGAACCCCGACAGGCCTTGACTAAAACGACGATTTCGATCAATCTACTCAACGGAATTTGGGCAAATTAGTATCATTGGATAACATGACATGCTTTAATTAAAATTTCATTCAGGGTATACTAATCTAAACAGAGGTAAAGTGAAGACTATGAAACTTTAACACACCCTTCATGAAAACGATGAATACAAATGGTATAGTAAATGAAAATTAGGCAAAATAGCATCATTGGAAAGAGGACATTAACATGAACATGATAGCATGATTTAATTAATGTTTAGCCCAAGAGACACCTATCTTAATTGATGGGAAAGGAAGAGAGAAAATGCGTGCCAGAACCCTAAATTGATATGCTCCTAAAACGCCAAAATTCGCCCAAGTCTGCCCACGATCGACCACACCGTCGGCCAAACGATCAAATGAGGGTCACCGGAGGTCAAAGCCCTCTACTTATAGAGCCTGTGGATGGTTCTAGAGATCGAATCGAGCTATAGAGTCCAGGGGGAAAAATGGCGAAATATTCGGAATCGATCAAATCCACCGCCGCCGCGCCAAATTGAGGAGTCTAGGGTTAGGGTTTATGAATAAGAATCGATCATCAGGGTTTGGGCTAGGGTTAGGCTTCGATTAGAGCCCATTAGGGCGAGAATTAAGGTCCAATTTAGGCGATTTAGGTTGTTCTTTATAAAGCTACAATTTTTAGCCTAAATTTTGAAATTGGGCCTAATCCAATTTTATTCTGGGTTCATTTCTTAAGACAAAGTCACTGGAAATAACGTTTTACATAGGATACATATTTTTCCATATTTTTAATAAAATTTTGAAATTTGAGCCAAGAATAAAATAATATAATAATTAGATAATATTGTAATATTCGATATTTAAAAATTCAGGATGCTACACGCATAGTTCACCCCGCCTAAAGGGGGGAGGTTTAGGAGGGTTGGGTTGAGTGTGGGCCCCACAGGGGGTTTACGGGGGTTGGGTGAAGAGAGAGAAGGCTGGGGCACTGGGTTTCATGTGAGATGGTTCCACCCTACGTAAAGAGGGGGTTTAGGCGAGTTAAGTTGCTAGTAGGCCCCACATGGGGGTTTACAGGGGTTGGGCGCCTCTCTTCTTCCCTTTATTTTTCTTTGTTTTATTTTTTGAGGAAAAATAGGAGGTGGGCCCAAGTATAGGGGGTTGGGTGACCAAGTCGCCTAACCCCACCCCCATGGGGGTTTACGTGGGGCAGGGGCTGCTAGGCTGCCCTGTCCCGCGTAAGCCCCTCCCCGGGGGGGTTTAGGTGCGGTGGACAACAGGAGGAGTAGGGGGAATATTTAAAAACCCCATGGACCCCTCTAGACCCCCATGTGTGCATTTGGACTGGATTTTCTGGGCTTTTGGACTGGGTTTGAACCCCAGATCAAGATTGACGGGGCTGCTCGAGCTTGTTTCTTGTGCCTCGTGCTTCATCTTGGACCTTTCTTGGATGCTCCTTGTGCTGAGTTGAACCTCCTTGGACCAGAACAAATTTAATTTATGCGAGGGGTATGCCGGGACAGACATGTGAGAGAGAGAGAGAGAGAGAGAGAGAGAGAGAGAGGGAGAGCACAACCTCCCCAGAGACCCAGGGCAACATGGGTGTGGGGTGCGCCCCTGACCATAGGGATCAGGGGGGCCACCCCGAGGTGATCCTCTTTGTCCCCTTCTCTTCTTTTGCTAACTGGGGAGGGCTGGTTTGCCTGTTTCATGGCTTGTGTGTTGGCATGAGCTTCAAAGAGAGGTTAACGCAAGGTCACCTTCAAGGTGTTTGGGAAATTTTCCTAATCTTGTAAACGTGCAGTACTAGGCTGAGTAGAGGCCCAGATGGCCCGCTAGGACTTGAAATCTTTGACTGGCATAGCTGCGATGGCAGGAGGGGAGGCGTTGTGGGCGTGAGAGCCCGACCTTAATAAGAGTATGGCATTCTATACGGCGAGCTGGTGTGTAGCCTAGGGTTGGCCCAACGGCTATAATGTAAGCGGCCCATCGCCGCATGTATAAGAGTCGAAGGCAGTCCCCCTCCTTCGTAGTGTCATTGTATGTCGGGGTGAATGTTTTCAGGCTGTGGATCGCCCTCGGTTCTTGGTGAAATGGCTGGAAATGAGAGCACATGCAAGGTGTTCAGGATAATCCCTGACTATCACCCACAGACCGTATGGGCTGGCTAGTGACCCCCGAAGCCCAGATTTGAGTGAGAGACCAAGTCCACTAGTATTAGGTGACTGAAAGGAGGCTTTTTGAGAGAATCCTTGACCCCGTGGCTGGTTCCGCATGTCACGGTGTATTGCTGCAAGCTCCCAGGTTGGCCCGGGTAGCTAAATTATTGGCAGGCAAATGCCGCTTGCTGGAAGGTCGGAGCTGATCCCCACTTTACACAGAGTCACCGTATGATGAGGGAAGTAATCCAGGGTTCCTGGTTGACCCCGGGTTGATGTAGAATAGTTGGAAATATGGTGCCTTAAAGGCGTTCGGGATAATTCCCGACTCTTTGTTAAGAGCCACATAAGCTGGCTAACAGCATCTGAAGCTCGGTTTGATCTCGAGCTCCAAAACCATTAGTGTTGAATTGTTGGGAGGAGGCGTGTTGAAATGATTCCGGGCCTCATTGCTGGGTACCACACATTGTGACTTGTTGCTTGGATCCCATGGGTTGGCCCGGGTGGCTAAGTGGTAGGTGAGCCGACGTGGTGGGTCAGACCATCGGGGATGGCCCCCGCTTGTTGTTAAATTTGTTATAGGCCATGGCTAGCCAGTTCGGGCCCATAATTGAGCCTTGGGTGTTGCAGGGGTGGTGAATAAACAATGCCATTAAGGTGTTCAGGCGTGGTCCCACACCTTTAAATCTGGGTTATTTACTGGGTTATTAACTGGGATAAAATTGTGTCCAACAGCAGCATAGGGAAGACATCTTACTGTCACACCATACGTAGCAACTCATTTCCCTAGGGAGGCTTAGCTTCCATGAGTGCTTAGCATTTAAACTTTACACTGCCTATTTTCAGAGATCCAAAGTGTGGAGTTAGGTGAGATATTAAGTGTCTAAGATACAAGTGAGACATTTAAGTGATCTATTAGTTAGATGATGGCCTAACTGAATACTTCCATATTGTTCGGATAAATCTCGCAGAGGTCACACGATCCATTTCCTATATGACCGAGAATGGTAGACCTTGAGATTGTATATTTTGAGATGAAGGACTGTTGCCCTGTTGGACCCGTCAGGGGTGCAGCCCAGACATGCATGGGTGTGTGCCTGCCTGCTCCCCCCCCCCCTCGAATGCGCACACGCCAAACGCGTGTGGGCACATGGCACGCCCATGGTGTGCTAGCGCCAAGGGAGCCATGAATGTTCACGGGCTACTCCCTCTTCTCTCCCTCTCTCTCATCTATTCTCTCTCTCTCTCTTGAATTCACATAAGAAGCTTGTCATGCCCTCTCTCTTCTTTTCACCACCGTTCCACTGCCTCCTCTTCCTCCTCATCCCTTCCTTGTAGCCCAAGCATTCTTCTCCTCCCCTCCTCCATGACTAACCCCCCAAGTGGGCTTAGCAAGGTGTGATCCATGCTAATGGCATACTATTGAGTTGCTCATACGGAGGTTTGAGCACGAGGACGGTAGATGATACACCCATGCCAGGGAGATCGAGGATGAGATGTTGGGGATCACGTGTTGTCCCACTCCCGTGATGGTTCTGGTTTGCGTCTTTGGGAGAGTATCACCATAATCCCCAGATTTGGAGCATAGACTCTTGGAGCTGACTCTAGTAGCCAACTCTGTGACTCCATGACGATTCACGGATAAGGGTAGACTCTAGTAGTCGGCCTTGTAACCAGATGATGAAGGCACGTATGTGTTTCTATTTTCACTTCCGCTGGTACGTGTGTACGTCCTATTTCTACTGCTGATAATTATTTATTTTTATATGTTTATTTATGTCACACATATTATTTTATGGGTTTTAATGTAAATAATTATGCAATTCTTGTGGCTAATCTAAGTCTCACATCAAATTTGAACTTTCATGAAATTAATTAAATTTTGGTGTATAAAATAAGATGTGAGATTCAAGATATATGAAAAAAATAATTAATGGCATAATCATTTATCATTTAATATTTAAAGATTATTTTATGTTTGGTGGCAGGTGTATATAGGAGCCGCATATGTTGATTTCAAGTGGAGGCATGATTTTCAAAAGGGGAAAAAGATGGCCGACATGTGTAGGCCACATGAAAAGAAAAAAAAAAGAAACAAAAGAGAAGAGAAAGGCGAACGTGCCATGACCTCTCAAGGTCAACCAACAGCAACCTTTGAACAACCCTTACCAGCTGCATCGAGGCAAAGGACTAGTTCATCGACCTATCAAGCTATCTGACCCATTCAAGTTTAGTGATCCAAAGACTGACACAACCACAGATTCAATAACCATCAACCAGCCAATCAACAGCATCAGACCACTGATTTCTCCAGGAAAAACAGCACATGATTTCTTAAACAAACCAGACTCCCCCTCAACCATAGCATCACTTTTCTCAGCATCTCATACACCATACTTGACTCCCCCTTACTCATTGCACAAAGATACCAACAATGACAAAAGAAAAGTGCAAGATTTAATTAAGATGTGCTCATGAAAATCTAAACTAATCTATATGCAAGTTTGACCCATGATACTTGGCGGAGAACGTAGGTCCTAAGACCACCTCACGCATGGTGTGGGTTTCCAGACAGAAGTGATCGACATCGCACCATTTTATATACCATAAGGTCATCCATGATTATGCAGCAATCAAATGTAGTTCAGATTGATATGAGCAACAATTTCAAGAAGGCACAGCAATGCCAAAGAGAGCATGTGAGCAGATTTCTAATTTTAAACATGAATATACAAGGAAAATTCACAGTTTATTTAGAAGCATTAGCTAAAATAGTTAAAACAGTGAGAAGAAATTACTAAAATTCAACCACCAAAAAAGTAAGATGTAGGAATGGGATTTGTCAAACCAGGGTGCCTTGCTTATTTTTCAACCACCTTTATTTTATTTTTCTTCTTTTCTTCAAGGCACACCTACAAAATAAAAATTCTCATTTTTTATTCAGTGGTGCCCAAGATCTCTTGGGTCCTAAAGAGTTAGTTGCACCTTTGAAAGGTGCTTTCCGCATTCTTGCAGCATTAAAATTATCAGATTCTAAGAAATAACAGTCATCCATGATATGTCCTACTTTGCCATAATAATGACAATAAGCGAAGGCATTCATATTTTTCTTTACAGGGTAGGCTTGAAATTTATGTGGGTAAGCAGGGGTTCTGATATTTTTACCATAGAAATTATTATTTCTTTTCAAATGCCAACAGTCCTCGACTGTATGGCCAGACTGCCTGCAATAATGATGATAAGGCCTTTTAGGAATGGAGGCTTTTTTGTAAGCCCTTAATTCATCATTTCCCCAAACAAAGCGATCATGCACTTCATGACCATATTTGTCACAATAAGAACAATGAACTGTCTTTCTATAAAAGTCATGATTTTTTGCATGAGATTTTTGAGCATGCACATGAGCATTAAGAAATGAATCTTTTCTAGTGGAAGGTATTTTGACATTTTTGAAGTTATTATATGGTCAACACAAGGACACTAAGCCCAAGATTGAGGGGACAGTTCTGACGCCTTCAAGCACTCAGTATGCTGGTGACGGCTATGACCACGACTGCTTGCTTGAGTGGCTTATGGGGTTTAAAGCCCATGCATGGTATGAACAGTGGTCGGCTATCCCCTAGCATAGTTATCACCAAGGGGTAAGCGAATGGCTGATGGGCATGCTTCATTTTCACAACGCCATTCTTGACAAAGTGGGGATCTGCCATGCTGTAGCCTTATTCCAATATCCCTACCACAGTAGCCTTTTGCAATGATTGGTTGAAAGGTTCAACTGTCGTCGGAACACTTTCGCCACCGCTGAGGGAGAAACGGACTTGGACTTGTGGGCTTTCTATAGAATCTCTGGTTTACCCGTCTGTGGCCAAGCTTATGATGAAGTGTCCTTGGACGATCTACATCACAGCCACTCTTTCGAGGATGGAAGATATCACCTCCTCTACTGCTATAGGTTTCTCATGAAGACCTAGCGAGATCTGGCCCAAGTTGGCAAGAAGGGGCCATCTCATACTGTTAGAGTGACCCTGAATGCTTGGGTTCAATATTTCTATAATTGGCCCTTCTATTTATACAAAGAGTTTGCGGACCCAATGAAGTCTCTAGATCAATATACTGAGATAGAGATGAAGTTTCGACAACACCCTTGCCACGCATATGCAGCTGAGAAGGAATAGAACTCTCGTGATCTTCCGCCTGTCACCTAGTAGCCTATCTTGTGTATTGGTTGGCAACTTTTGTCATTCCCAGTGGTGAGGAAGGTCTTCTTCGAGTAAATGTCATTTACACAATGTGCTTAATGACTTGCAGGAAAAGGGTGGTAGTTACTCTTACGACATTCGCCAATATATATATATATATATATATCATTCCCTGGGGGCCTTGACCACTCATTCATCGCCCTGGGATAAGAGCATTTTGTTACCCACTCGTCATTTGAGTGCTTGGGCTGGATTACTTTCCCCTGAATTTTCACAGAGATCCGCGTCATCGAACCCCATGGATCCTTTGCTATTTGCATTTTTCGGCAAGTTCGATCAAGATATGTTCACCCAGATGGTTGGCATGCGAAGGGCTTTATCTTTTGTTCCCACCAGAGGCAAGGCAGGGCTAGAATTTGACCATTGCTCCTACCTTTTTTGGTTGTATCTTGTAGCTGAGCATGACTATTATGTTAATAGGCTCATAAGGAGTTTTCACCCTATGCTTACATTGAAGGGGTGCATTGTACTCACCCCAGTGTATTGGTTTTCTGTTGGGCTAGCACAGCTTTTCTTGATCCATACAACTTGTAGATAAGTTTTTCTTTCTCCCTCGTCCCTCCCTTAACTCAAAAGTGAATATGCAAAATGATGAGGGATGAACTAATAGGGGAAGGGGCAACCAATGAGATACTCAAACACAAAAGAATGTTGTGATCGCCACCAAGATACATAGCACAATAGGGGAGTACTACATACCTTGGAAAAGGGAGAAGACAATGAAGACACTCGCCGATGGATGCAGCACTAGTATGACGGACGTGGCCCTTTGAAGTCCGCTTAAGGATGTAGACGGCCGCTCGACTGGCCGCGCACAGCGCTGCTGAGGAACGCGGGAAAGGCCTGATTGGTGCTTAAACGGTCTGTGATAGGTCACTCACAGGTGTGGGATGGTTTTAGGAAGACCGCTCAACCTTGCAGATCGACGGAGATGGACTGTGTATGTCCTCCAGACCCCAAACTGTGGGACTTGCTCCCCCACCCCTTCCGGTCGGCCAGAGGGGATGGGCCTCATGCTTAGACTTCTGTTGACCTGCAAAACACAACAAAAGATAAGAAAACACAACTCAAATTAGCTTTGTGAAGTGCAATATCTATAAAAGCAAATGGGAAACCAAACTCATTAATGGAATGGGGGATACCTCGGGGGTTGGGTTTTTAACCCCTATGGGGCGTGGAAAACAATAGGAAAGGTAAAGAGGATGAGAATGCCAGTGAAAAATGTGGGAAAAAGATGAAGGAAATGAGCATGCAAATGATGAACAACTTACTAAACACCTAGACCAAAACACAAAGAAAACTACTCCCTGAACCAAAGGCCCAAATGCACATAGAGAGCCTTCCTCCCTGACTGAGATCTACTCAAGAATTCGGCGGCACTTCGACGCAAACGCTGGATCTCCCCCCTTTCAAGCTTGGACCAAGGGTACTATTTATAGACCCTTGAAAGTCCACTCGAAATTGAGGATTTTCCTGTGGTAATTAGGCCAAGATTCTGAAGGATAAATCAAAGATAATACTCCCAGCTTTCGCTAGGATCCAACGGAATCGAATTTGGTTGAGAATCTGCGGAGAAAATCAAGGACAACGGAGCTCATTCGACCACGGATGGAGAGAGGAAAATCAACCAGCCCAAGGATCTTGAACATATAAGCGGTCAATCGATGGGCTGCCCATAGTCATACGTGGTCCATTGCTAGACAGCTTATGAGTGTCGATGATAAATAGAAAATAAGATAAATAAACCACATATCGCAGCAAACATATCGAATAGTTCGGCGTAGGACTCTCAGGATAAAAATGGTCTATCTATAGACCACTCCAAAAGCCATACGGCCCATTGCAAGACCGCGTACCAGATGTCGGTGGTAAATCAATAAAAATAGGATAAATAGATAATTATCTAAAAATCATCTCATTTAGGACTCTGGCAAATAAATGGTCCAATAATGAACCGCCCGACCATTACAAATGGTCTAAGGTAAGACCGTCTATAAGGATGTCGGTGGAAAATAAATAAAGAAAGATAAATATGGCTATTTATCCAAAGACCACGTCCAAATGGTCTATCAATGGACTGCCGACTCACGGGACGGCCTATTGTTGGACCGCTTAATAAAATGAAGGTCGATGCCACAGGGGTGAGGTCGACGCTAGTGAAGAGTAAGGTCGATGCTAGTGAGACTAAGGTCGACGCTAGTTCACTAAACAGTCTTCCAATAGGCCGCCCAACTTGAATAAACGGTCTAATGGCAGACCGTTTATTAGGTTGCCAGTGGAAAAATCAAAAAATAGCCAATTAACAGCGATAGATCTGAGCAATATAAACGGTCTCCAAAAGGACCGCCCAACCTTCCAAACGGTCTATCACTAGACTGTCTTTCTACTAGGCAGTGGAAATTAATAAGAATGGGATAAATAAGACCAAATGAAACCAAGGCCCATTAAGCCTGAATTCTAAGAGCAAACTTAGCTAGGGAGGAAGTAACCATAAAAAAAGCCCAAAGACATGCCTGAAAATGGTCCAATGAGCAATGGGCAACTTGAGGCATCAAAAATAGAGATAAGAAGAATGACTCAACTCATAGGTAAAAAATGGGTGTCAACAGATACCCCTCCTTAACGTCCTCTTTACAGGGGAGCTAGCGGAGGTGAAGCGGAAGCTAAATGGAACATGGAGATGAAGCGGAGCGGACTGAAAAGCAGACGTTAAGGTAAAAGACACTCGTTTCCTCGCCAACGAGCGATAGGAATCTTCCGAGAAACTCCGAACAAAACACAAGGAATGACCGAACTAAAACGATGCCAGTCTGGAGAAACTAACTAAATAAAAAGGAGAAGAAACATGCCACCTCATCAGGGGACACAATCCACAACCAATGAGGGAATAAGCAGCAACGAAAAGTAAAGAAGCATACTAAAACTCCAGACGGGGACCCTCAGTCAATCAAACCAGGTGAACAGACCAGAGAAAACCTTCCAACTCTAAGTGGAATAGTTTCTCTTACCCAAAACCATGAACGCACAATTATCCATCACTAACGAGACACTTCCAGACAGACCATGAGTCGTGAATGCTCAAAAGATGTGCATGATGCATGCTGGGCTAAAATAAAAGAAATCATTAAATCGAATGCAAAGAAAGCCATAAAAATAGCAAATACTCGAGAATAGTATTGCTAGACTGGAACAATTAGGGTCAGGACACTATTTACAACCACGACGTGTAAGATAGAACTGTCGTCCCCTAATCCTCCCAACCTAACAGCCTATCCGATGATTAAACACATGAACCTAGATCATCATCGTTTTTGTTATAGAGGAACGTCAGATCCAGGACCACGTGAATAACCAGCCAGTTCTCGAGATAATGTAGCATATATACCATATAGTAATGCATTAAGGAACTAGGGTACGAGATATTTACATGACTTACCTGTCGGTAATGGAAGTGGGGTGGAATAATGCTGCAAAAGAATCATGAACAAGGTTTTGCAATTGATATATCATGAAATAAGTTAATTGAGCACAAAAAGGTTTCATTAATTAAGCACATGATGCAGCAAGATAAGGCTTAAAATCATCTTTTATCATTTCAACCATACAAACGGTCTGTTCACGACCGCTGAGTTAAAATAACAGCTCAAAGGAGACTACTCAGGTAGTGGAAATTTAAATTTCCACCATAGCACGTACACAGCCCTGTATAAGACCATCCAAAGAATTAACGGTCAAAGAATGAACGCTTAATTACAGTGGAGTCATTACATAAAACGGTCTTTTGTGGACCGTCCAAAGATCAAACGGTCTATCGATAGACCGTGTTTAGATCGTCGGTTTCAAAAAAAATAAACTGGCACTTCCCTTCAACTTCTTCCTCCATCTCTCCCTCTCATTCCCCTCTTCTACCATAACAGATGCTTCCACCTCATTTCCCCCTCGTTCTCTCATTCTCTCAATCCCTCTACACCCCATCTCCCCTAGTTCTCTCACTCTTTTATGCGCTTTAAGAGGCAATCTCTACACCGTCGGATGGCTAAGGAGAGCACCGTGTCGCCGCCGTTGAACCCGTCGGAGGAGGAGACGGCACCGCCGTCAGAGGCGGCCATGGAGGCGCCTCCACCGCCTGTGACCGAGGCTGAAGGAACCATGGTGGCCACCGGGGCGTCTGAGGAAACAGAAGTGCCACCGGAGGTGACACCGGCGGTGGAAAGGCCCATGAAGACCTCCGAGGTAGGCACCCCCAAAACCTCCCCATTTGAATCATTTTAGTGGATGCATGTTGCCCTAGGGGATAGTAATGGGGCATACGACCCCCTTAGGAACCTTTGCAAGGCCCTAGAGCCATCACCAACCGAGGGGATGGGGTTGAATGCCGTCGGGCACGGTGGGTAGGACGCGATTCAATAGTGACCGCCTACAAGAACTGAACGGTTCACTTAGAACCGTCTAGGTATGGAACGGTCCATGGGTGACCATTCAGGGGGAGTTTAATAGTCGGGGAAGGGGAAACACCACGGTCTGAGGAAAATCATGTAGGTTTAAACGGTCCATACCGGACTGCTCAGAGGCTGAACTGTTGAGAACCCAACGGTCTTTAACAGACCATCTAGTAGGTAAACGGTCTCAGGAATGACCGCAAAGACTGAGATGAACGGGGCTTGAGAGGGATGATAAACGGTCAGATGAGGACCGTTAGGTACCCAAACGGCCAGAAAGCTGTGGTTATTGGGATAGACTCGTGACGAATCAAACAGTCCCCAGTGGGCCGTCTAAGAGAGCGAGCGGCCCTCCACGGGCCGTCTACTAAACATAACGGTCAGTGAATGATCGTGCAGCTTTAGATCCGAGGGAGAGCTATTCTAGGAGTGAAGACGGTCCAAAAACCAACCGCTATGGGTGCATAAACGGCCTAGTGGGGACCGTTAACCTGACTGACAGCATTTTTTATTTTTTTTTATTTTTTTATTTATTCTGCAATGCATGACTTATTATGAAATAAGTGATTGATGCAAATTGCTTAAATGTATGCAAGGAAAGCGCAGGACCCGGATCTCATGGCTCCAAGTTCGAGCAGTGTACCTCGCACTGCCTGACTTCCAGTGGGAAAGGCTGGCAGCCATGGGGTTCGGCGAGTTCCTCACCATGGAGGTGACTCGGCCGGACACAGCGCTCCTCTACGCCCTGCATGACCGGTGGGATCCGGTGAGCCGGATGTTCCTCTTTCCTTGGGGCCACATGATCCCAACGTTAGAGGATGTCACGCGCATCACCGGCCTGCACATGCATGGAGCGCCGGTGAGCGGGAGGACTCTAGTGGACTATCGGGAGCTGGCCCAGAGGCTGCTGGGCCTAGAGCTGCTGTGACCGGAGCGTCAATCGACGACGCTACTGAGGGCGAGACTGCAAGAGAGTGTCAGACTACGAGGAATCGGGATCGCTATTGGAGAGCTACTCGAGCAGCACCTGACACGGCACGTGGACCGAGCACGACTGCAGGTGGCAGCCGCACCAGGACCGGAGGCAGATGTGGTGCTGAGGCGCTTCTTGATGCTGCTTTTCGGGAGGCTTCTCTTCGCTACTCGGGGTGACGTGGTCAGCTGCCGCCTGCTGCCACTGCTAGAGGAGGTGGACCGCGTCGGCGGGTACTCATGGGGAGCGCCGGTCCTCATGTTTCTCTTCGACACCCTCATCTCGATGAGTCGACGCACGATGCTCGGCGGGTTCTCACCCCTGCTCCAAGTATGACTTGATTATGCAATTGCTATATGAATTCTCTAAATGCTTATGTGCTAACATTTAATGCAATGCAATGCAGGTGTGGGCCTATGTGCACCTCCCCAGACTGGGGAGAGGAGAGGAGACGCACCCAGACCGGCTGCCCATCGCAAGGCGGTGGACGACACCATGGGAGGTCGGCTCCCTATGTCGCAAGGTCCGGGCGATCCAGGATGACCTCGACACCCTGCCCTACGCATCGGTAAGGTCTTCAACTTAAGCTTTGTGAATGCAACTATATGCCTATTATGTTGATGCAATTGCTCTTTTTGACAGGTCTGGTGGACGCCCTATCAGGGAGAGGGGTACGAGGGCCAGCCCTAGGTGGTGGCTGCCCTGGACTACGCCGGATGGGACATTTGGCTCCATGTGGACGCACTTTTCATTCACTTATTATGTTGTTCGATTATTCGGGAATGGTCGATTCATCTATTAAGTGTGTGAGCGTGCCAGTCACAAAGTGACGATTTATTCTACGCTCGATCTGACTAATCAGACGATTGTGTGGTTCGTGTCGGGACCCAAACCCGTTGCGCCATAAAGGTCACGACGTCATTTACATCCCCTCTGAGAGGGGAACACCCTTGATTAATCGCCGGTAATCAGGGCCTCAGGGCCAGGAAATTATATCAAGAGAAACAAGACGTTAGTGATCTCGAATCAATCAGAAAGCCCTATATCTAGGGAAGCAAGCATTCGAAATATGTCGGTCACTCAAGGGACCATTTTGATGTTCGGACGAACGTCCGGCTACAGGATATCGTAATCGTCATGGAGGAAACAGGAGCATATGTATGCCGGGGCACGGCAGATTTATTGTTCGAAGCGATGGGAGACATTCGGTTAAATCCCAGTTAGAGTAATATGTCGGTCGCTCAGGGGACCGTTTAATAGTCTGACGAGCGTCTGGCTTCAGAAAATCGTAATCGTCACGGGCAAAGTCGGAGCGTATGTATGCCGGGGCACGGCAAATTTATTGTTCAGGGGAACGGGAGACGTTCAGCTAAATCCCGGTTAGAGCAGTCGGGAACCAATAAGTTTGTCAGCCCGATGCAAGATCGAGTCAGGACCATTCCGGGGGCGCCTCCCGCGGTCCAAACAAGGCTTGCGTGGGTATCGTTAATATTTCCGGTGCCGAAGAGCTGCGGGAAAGAGTCCCGGGACTAGATTCTAAATCGAAGACGCGTACAGAGACAGCTGGCTATAGGCCGAGGATGTGGGTCAGGCAATGACCATGATTAGGGAGAACCCGTGGTCTAAGCGTGACCCACGAAGGTCTTATCGATATTCCCATGCGTAGGGCTCGGAGATGACGAGAGCCTTCTCGTCCCATTCAAATTTTGTCGGTCATTCATGGACCGCTTTATGTTCGGACAAAAGTCCATATTGAAGGTACGACGTAAACGGAAATAAACCCGCACAAATGTATGCCGAGTTTACGGCAATTTCAATGAAAGAGTGGAAATGTATCCCAATGGGAACAAGTCCGGTTTGATAAACTATCGGCCCAGAGCAATGTCGGATTACGGCCATATTGGGATGGCTCCCAAGGTCCGAACCCGAATTGGAGCGGCGGCATTAATGTTCCCTTTACACTGGGTCTTGAGGAGAAATGAGGCTGCGGAGCAAACCTCATCGTTTTATTACTGTTTGAACTTTTATTATTATTTTTTTGTTAGTTTATGCTTTTTTGGTGAGTTTGTTATTATTATTTATTTATTATTATTCTTCTATTATTATTTACTTATTTATTTATTTTTCATTGAGTTGGTTATTATTATTACTTATTTCTTTATTATTATTAGTTATTTATTTATTTATTGAGTTTGTCATCATTATTACTTACCCCTTTTTATTATCATAATTTTATTGTTATTATTATTGTTTATCCCCTTTTTATTGTGAGTCCGTTATTATTATTATTATTTGTGGTATTTGGCACATGTGTGGAGAGAGTGGTGGGGAGTTTGATAGTGTACCGCTAGGGGAAGGTGAATTGAGGGTGTACCATTGGAAGCAGTGGAAGGGTGTACCGCTGGAAGCAGTGGAAGGGCGTACCGCTGGAAGCAGTGGAAGAGTGTACCGGCCAGGGGGTGAGCTGGGGGGTAGTGTACCGCTGGGAGAGGTGGATTGAGGGTGTACCGCTAGAAGCAGTGGAAGGGTGTACCGCTGGAAGCAGTGGAAGGGCGTACCGCCGGAAGCAGTGGAAGAGTGTACCAGCCAGGGCGTGAGCTGGGGGGTAAGACTGTGCCGGATAGAGGCACACGAAGTGTGCCGGAGGAGGAGGCACGAGTGTGTCGACAAGGAGGAGGGTCTGCCAAGGTCAATGCAGCTGTGAGATGTGTGAGGGGCCAGTTGGCCAACGATCAATGCAGCTGGGGCTGGATCAGAGGCAGGGTCTATGCCGATGGGTCCTGAGGGGTTGAAGGAGATTCTTTGATTCATGAGATGCATGTGAGGAGTTTTCCTTTTCTTTTATTCAAGAAATGCAAGCGTAGGGTTTTTGATTCGGTCTTCTTTTATTCATGTGGATTATGTTCGTGGTTATGTTTGGTAGACCGTCATAAAGACGCCAGTGTCCGGTTATTCGGGATCTCTGGGGTTTCTTTGTTATTTTGGCAAAGCTGTTTCATTGGTGTTTTATTGTGTTTATTTGTTGTTTCCTGTTGTCTTTTAATGGATTCATTAGTTCTGACAAAAATTTGGAAGCATCTCCCCTTGACCCGGATAGTAAGGGAGTAACAAGGGACATGTCCACAAGGAGTGACATGACCCAACAATTTGAGGTGTGTGTCGGGGCAGTCACCCTTGAGAAGACTTCGTAAAACTCAGAGAAAACACCAAATGAGAAGCCACTAGACTAACTCAAGTCACAAATGCACTGGGGAAACAGTGGCTAGGGTGTGCCGGGCTAGACTGACCAGGGGTGTGCCGCTGAGGCACAGCCAGGGGGGGTGTATCGGCCAGGGCAGACGCCAAGGGGTGTGTCGGGTATGAAAATAGGGAAGTGTGCCGGCCAAAGCACACAGAGTGTGTTGGACAGGAAAACATTAAGAGTGTGTCGTTGGGGCGCCTCTAGAGCGCAACGGGGCAATGGCAGGCAGGGTGTGTAGGTGGGAGGCCCAAGCAGGTGCATACGCACCATAGGCTTTGAAAGAGAGGCAAGGGGAATGAGGCGGACTGTGGGTGAGTCCCAGGTGTTGAATGGAGTGATGGGTTGTAACAAGCCCGTGTGGAGGAGAGAGGGATGACTATACTGGGGGGAAGACCATTAAAAGAGGAGAAGGCCAACCCTGTAATACCAAGCCATGGACACCACGCGTTGGGCTGAACCGGCGAGCACCATGGGAGGGCAAGTAAAACACAGAGTTAGAAGGTTGAAAGGTAATGTAGATCACACAACAACAGTGAAGAGGAAAGGAAAGCAACACAAGAGCAACCACGAGAGGAAAAGAACAAATGGATATTTCATTCATAGAGGAGCTCAGTAATGAAGCTCATGGCCGCAAGGCCAAACAAGATACAAAGCACCCAAAACAAAAGGGATGGGGGAGAGACAATAACAAAGAAAGAAAGAAAATAGTTGGGGAGGAGGTTGGAACGAGGGAGGAAGATCATCCCCTTTGCTGCAACCCCCCCCCCTCTGCTACACACACAGCACGTTCTCTGCTTCTCTTCCTCTACCTTCTTCTTCTCTTCCTTTTTTGTTGATCCCATCGCGGACTCTCCTCTTTGTATCTCGTCTCCCTCTTCTTCTCTTTGTAGGGGTCTTTTATATGTGTGCCATTGGGGGGGGGGGGAATCTCATGATGGCACTGCCATCCGAGGTTGACCCGAGTCCCATCTTCATTAGGTCGAAGTCACCATGGCCGAACCAAAAGACGACACCTAGGCAGGGGATTAGCTGCCGTTGAGGTGCCTGGGCTACGCGTCAATGGGCTCACCTAATAACCGCTGTGTTTCTCTGTCGGCCTGTGCCGTTCTGATGGTTTTAACGATGTGCCGTTGGAGGCTCATCTGAAGTGTGCCGCCGAAGCACCTAAAGAGTGTGCCGCTAGGGCCACGAAGGCTGTGCCATTAAGAGGGCATCGATGGGTTGTGCCGCTGAAGGGGCCTTCTAGTGAGCGTGTTGTTGGAAGGGCCTGTTGAGTGTGCCGTTGAGAGGCTTCAAGGGTGTGCCGCTGGAGGCACTTGGAGTGCGCCGCTGGGGGGCATTCGGCAGTGTGCCACTGAAGGGCCAAGGCGAGCGTGTCGTTGACGGGCTCGGGGAGCGTGCCGTTGAATGGCACTTGAAGGTGTGCCGTTGAAGGTCATGTTGAGTTATTGTGCCATTAGAAGGGGAACACTGAGTGTGCCATTTGCCAGAGGCACTTGAGGGACTTCCTTTTCTTCTTTTCTTCTTTTCTTCTTTTCTTCTTTTCTTCTTTTCTTCTTTTCATCTTCTCTTTGTCTTTTCTTCTCTTCTTTATTCCCATGCACGTAAACATAAAGTGAGAATTTTTTAGTGTCCATAAATGCCCCCCGCCTGCAGGCGGCGCAAGCGAGGGATGAGAGAGCGGGGCCTACGGGTGTAGACCGACTGAGAGATTCATCAGCATGATGAGGGGAGCAGGTCCACGGACCGGAATTAAGGTTGTGAAACCAGGCTGCGTGGGTCGGAATCGGGAAGTGGGCCGCGAGGGCCAAGGTTAATTCCTTTTTGGGAGAGCAAGCCATGCGGGCCCGGGCAGAAGTCAAAGAGAAAGTAGGTTGTAAGGGCCAAAGCTGAGTTCAGACTTTAGAGCCGGGAGATATTAGAAGCACGGTGGGACTGGGAGAAGAGTTTGTTGATTCAATGACTTGGGCGGACGGTCCAAAACAAAGGGGTATTCATCATCCGAAGGGACGGAGAGGAGAGTTTGTTGGTTAAAAAAGGTGTTCGTCGCTCGAAGGGACGGAGGGGAGAATTTGTTGATTCAAAAGGGATATTCGTCGTTCGGAGGGACGGAGAGAAGAGTTTGTTGATTCAAAAAGGTGTTCGACGCCCGAAGGGACGGAGATGATAATTCGTTAATTCAAAAGGGATATTCGTCGCCCGGAGGGACGGAGATAAGAGTTTGTTGATTCTATGATCTAGACGGCAGGTCCAAATCGAATGGGTTATTCGTCACCCGAAGGGACAGAAGGAGAGATTACTCCTTTAGAAGAGGTATTCACCGCCCGAAGAGACGGAGAGAAGAATTCATTCCTTTAATGATCTGGACAGCATGTCCAAACCAAAAGAGGTGATGTTCGTCGCCAAAAGGGGACGGAGAGATGGTCAAGTCATTGACACGGGCTAGTGTCAACGCAGGGAAAGAGGGTTGATTCCTCACTCGAACTGAAGGCTCGAGTCAAGGTGAAAGGGTGTTTTGTTCTTTAATGCGTCGGGATTACTGGCTACGAAATCCAAACCCGGGAAAGTGGACCGCAAGGGCCAGGATCGGTGTTGCAGAAGTAGGCCGTGAAGGTCGAAATCGGGGGAGCGGGCTACAAGAGCCGTAATCGGGAAGTTGGCTACAAAAGTCAAAATTGGGGAGCAGGCTATGAGAGCCCAAATTGAGGAAGCAGACTATGGAAGCCGCAATCGAGAAGTTGGCTACAAAAGCCATAGAGAAGCGGGCTGCAAAGAGCCAAAGTTGGGAAGAAGGCTGCGAGAGCTGAGATTAAGGAAAGCAGGCTATAAAGGCCAAAGTTGGGAAGCAGGCTGCAAAGAGCCGAAGTTGAGAAGCGGACTATAAAGAGCCGACGTTGGGAAGCAGGCTGTGGGAGCCCAAATTGAGGAAGCAGGCTATAAAGGCCAAAGTCAGGAAGCAGGCTACAGGAGTCAAGATTGGGAAGCAGGCTACAATTGCCGAAGTTGGGAAGCGGGCTACAAAGAGCCGAAGTTAGAAAGCAGGCTACAAGAGCCAAAATTGGGGGAGCGGGCTATAAAAGTCAGAATTGGGAAGCAGGACGCAAGAGCCGAAACTGAGAAGTAGGCTACAAGAGCCGAAGGTTGGGAAGCGGGTTGCCAGAGCCGAAGGTTGGGAAGTAGGCTACGGGAGCCAAGATTGGGGAGTAGGCTATGAGAGCCCAAATTGAGGAAGCGGACTACTAGAGCCGAAGTTGGGGGATTAGCGAGCCGCAAAGGCAGGAAGTAGGTCGTGAGGGCCAAGATTGGGCCGTACGAGCCAGAAGTGGGAAAGCAGGCTACGAGAGCCAAAATTGAGTTTATTTTTTTATTATTATTATTTATTTCTTTATTCAAGCATGCAGGCATTCGTCAGCAGGCATAACGTAAATATAAATAAGGCAGCTCCCTCTATAGGGGATGGGATAGGGACATCACCCATAATTCGCAGACACGGTGCGGGCCAGAAGGCACATCTAAGGGGTGGTGCACCCGTCAAGAGGATATCGCATGTCTTGCATGCATAGCTTAAATTCACACATTTCACCCAAGGTAACTTTTATGGAGTGGAGGAGCAGACGTGTTAGCAAAAGGCCCTAAACATAGGGATATGCAGGTTTTCTAAGCAACACTCGAGGGTTACTATAGCGCCTACACATGGGTTTCGAGCTCTCGATTTCGGAAGCTTCGCACAGCCCCCATCTATTTATTTTGGTAGCGGATTTCACTGTTCGGCGCGAGTCTCCTCATGTGTCTCAATGGGGATTCCCGACTACTAAGATTCCTCCTTATTATAGTTCTATCGCGGATTCCACCGTTTGACGCGAGTTTCCTCATGTGTCTCAATGGGGATTCCCGGCTACTAGGCTTCTTCCTTATTAAAATTCGTTTCACCATTTCACGCGAGTCTCCTCATGTGTCTCAATGGGGATTCCCGGCTACTCAGATTCACGTTTCTCTCTCTCTTTTTTGCATCATTTTTTTCTCTCTTTTTTTTAAGTGGGGGTAGGCAGCTTTTTCCTCACAATTACCTTTCACGCGAGTGCAAAAATTCAAGTCTCCGTAGAGTGCTAAGAAGAAAGAGGGGAAATCCTTATGGTTGCACACCATTGGACACACTAAGCGTGAAGTAGGAGAGTGTTGCTTCGGGTTTATTTTGTGAGTTAGGCTTAGCAATTTAGCCATGACTCTTCCCCTTGACGTGTGCACCCGCCATAATTGGGTTCCCTTCGAGTGCGTGCCGTGACGAACATGCATCCGGAATCGGGGCGATATTATTTAGCAAGGAAGCACGGTCCTAGAAAATTCCAAGGAGGTGTACTATTCTATATTAAGCAAACATGCAAGTAGGGCAGCCAAGCAAATTTTTTTGTCTCTTTTGTTTTGCTCTCTTTTTTCTCTCTCTTTTTTAGCGTAAGAACATACTGTCGTTACGTATATGTATCTTGTATGTGCGTATAGAATCAAAGCAGCAGCCAAGGTGCTGAGGAAGGAGACCGCGAAGGGCCGAAAGAACATTGGGGAAGTGAGCTATAAAAGCTGAAGTTGATATTGGAAGTGGGCCACAATAGCCAAAAATTGAGGAGAGCGGGCTACGAGAGCCGAAGTTATTGGAAGCAGGCCATGAAGGTCGAAGATATTGGGAAGCGGGCTGCAAGAGCCGAAATTATGGGAAGCAGACTACAGAGGCCAAATCAGTGAAGCATGCTACAAGAGCCAAAGTTGGGAAGCGAGCCGTGAAGGTCAAAATTATGGGAAACAGGCCAGGGAAGCCAAAGCTGAGAAGCGGGCTGCAAGAGCAGAAGTCGGGAAGTAGGCTACGGGAGCCGAAGTTGGGGAAGTAGGCTACAAGAGCCAAAATTGGGAAGCATGCTATAAAGCCAAAGTTATGGGAAGCAGGCCGTGAAGGCCGAATTTTGGGAAGTAGGCTCGGAGAGCCGAAATTGGGAAGCAGGCTATGAAAGCCAAAGTTGTGGGAAGCAGGCCGTGAAGGCCGAATTCTGGGAAGCATGCTATAAAGGCCGAAATTGGGGAGCGGGCTGCAAAGAGCCGAAGTGGGGAAAGCGGGCTGCAAGAGTCAAAGAGAAAAGTTTCTTTTTTTTATTCTCTGGCCGGGGAAGGATCCGAACCAAAGTGAAAGGTCTTTTCTTTTGTGTTCCGGTCGAGAAAGGGTCCGAGCCAAAGTGAAAGGGTCTATTCTTTTGTTCTCTGGCCGGGAAAGGATCTGAACCAAAGTGAAAGGTCTCTTCTTTGATTCTTTGGCTGGAGGAGGGTTCGAGCCAAAGTGGAAGGTTTATTCTTTGATTCTCTGGCTGGAGAAGGATCTGAGCCAAAGTGGAAGGCTTATTCTTTGATTCTCTGGCCGGAGAAGGATCCGAGCCAAAGTGGACGGTTTATTCTTTGATTCTCCGGTCGAGAAAGGATCCGAACCAGAGTGAGAGGTTGATTCTTTAATTCTCTGGTCGGGAAGGGATTCGAACCAAAGTGAAGGGTTGATTCTTCAATTCTCTGGTTGGGAAAGGATCTGAACCAAAGTAAAAGGGTTGATTCTTTAATTCTCTGATCGGGGGAGGATCCGAACTAGAGTGAAGGGTCGATTCTTTAATTCTCTGGTCGGGGGAGGATCCGAACCAGAGCAAAAGGTTGATTATTTGATTCTCTGGCCGGGGAAGGACCCGAACCAGAGTGAAAGGTTGATTCTTTGATTCTCTGGTCGGGGGAGGAACCGAACCAGAGCAAAAGGTTGATTCTTTGATTCTCTGGCCGGGGAAGGACCCGAACCAGAGTGAAATGTTGATTCTTTGATTCTCGGGCCGGGGAAGGATCCGACCCAAAGTAAAAGGGTTGATTCTTTAATTCTCTGATCGGGAGAGGATCCGAACCAGAGTGAAGGGTCGATTCTTTAAATCTCTGGTCGGGGGAGGATCTGAACCAGAGCAAAAGGTTGATTCTTTGATTCTCTAGCCGGGAAAGGATCCGAACCAAAGTGAAGGGTTTATTCTTTTATTTTTAGCGGCCCAAAGGCCGAAGGTAAGATATTTGTCTGTTTAGATGGCGAGAGTGCCACCGGTAATGGGTTTATGCGCCAACCTAGACGAAGGAGTCATGATGCTGACAATGTGTTGATGCATCGGCTTAGATGGAAGGTCATGGTGCCGACAATAGGAAAGGTCTCTTGATTTTGTTGGGTGGCCAAAGGCCGAAGGTGGAAAACCATGTCTATATCAAGGCTCACTTCCTTTTCTTCTCTTCTTCTTTTATGTAAAGAGGCGGGTTTGAAGACCACGTCTGCCTCATGTGTCTTTTCTCTCTTTTCTTCTCTTCTTCTTTTGTGTGAAGAGGCGGGTTCAAAGATCACGTATGCCTCGTAACTCTTCTTTCTGTTCTTCTCTTCTCTTTTTTTTGTGGAGAGGCGGGTGCGAAGGCCACGTATGCCTTGTAACTCCTCTTTCTGTTCTTCTCTTCTCTTTTTTTTATTGAGAGGCGGGTGCGAAGACCACGTCTGCCTCATGACTCTTCTTTCTGTTCTTATCTTCTCTTTTTTTTTGGAGAGGCGGGTGCGAAGACCACGTATGCCTCGTAACTCTCTTTCTTTTCTTCTCTTCCTCTCTCATTGATACCCCTGGATTGGGGTGTGCTTTTCTTAATGTGTCCCCAGGTTGGGGTGTGACTCTCCTTTATCTGCCTCCCCTAGGTTCGGGGGGTATGCCTCTTTGCTTCTGTGCCCTCAAGGGGGGGGATGGTGTTCACAGCTTCTATGTCCCCAGGCGGGGTGTATGTTTCTTCTTCAAATACCTCTGAGTTGGGGCGGACTTCCCTTCATTATGCACCTAAGGCGGGATGTAACTTCTTCAAATGCCCCTAAACCGGGGCGGTTCTTCATGGCTTCTATGCCCCCAGGCGGGGTGTATGTTTCTTCTTCAAATGCCTCTGAGCCAGGGCGGACTTGTCTTTTTTTTAACTCAAAATGAATACTTGCAAGGTGAGTCGAGGATTCCCACACACCCCTTCATTGCGGAAGGAAGTGAATGTTCCACCCGGACGACCAGACAAGCAATTTTATATATGAAAGCAGGAAGATACAGGAAGAGGGGAGGTGAGGGGGAGGAGCAGAGGCACCCAAAATTATAGAGACTGAAGGGGCCACAAACAACGAAAAGAAACCAAAGGCTACATCAATAGTCACGGTCCCGCGAAGAGGAGGTGGAATTGGAGTGCCTATGAGATCGCCTTGGAGCACCGGCATCGGTCCTGAGAGGCGGTCTTGAGCGATCCGGGGCCAAAGTTCCCACGAAGGCCACATGGGCGGCCGTAGAGAAAGGTAGACCCGTGTGCGGCTCAAGACCGGGCACAGTAAGCGCCTGGATGAGCAAAGGGAACTGGAGCCGATCCTCAGGAGACGGGGGGAGACCCCACAGCATGGCACACAGGGGAAGAGGCCGGCGGAGAGTCATCGGACGGACCGGGCGGCGCACGGTTTCTTATTTTCATTATGCTCCCAAGGCGGGATGTATGTCTCTTTGTTTCTATGCCCCCAGATCGGGGTGTGTTCTTGCTCTCTTTTCTTTTACATGCCCCTATGACGGGGGATATTTCTCTTCATGTGCCCCCAGATCAGGGTGTAACTCTATCGCTTGTTACGACCCCAGATCGGGGTGGATTCTTCTGCTTCTTTTGTCCCAGAATGGGGTAGATTCCCCTTCGCATTTCCCTAAGCCGGAGTTTATTCTTTTTGTTTCACATGCCCCCATACGGGATAGAGTCTTTGCTTCTTATGTCCTCAGACCGGGGTGGATTCTTGCTTTTAGTGCCCCTGGGCGCGGAGCGTTTCTCTTGCTTCTTATGCCCCTAGATCGGGGTGGATTCTTGCTTCTAGTGCCCCCTCACGGTGGGGCGTGTCTCTTCTTCAAATGCCCCTAAGGCGGGGTGGACTTCTCTTCATGTGCCCCCAAGGCGGGGTATGTCTTTATGACTTCTAAGCCCTCGAGGCGAGGTATGCTTCTTCTTCAAATGCCCCTAGGGCAAGGTGTATTCTTCATGGCTTCTATGCCCCCCTGGCGGGGTATGTCTTTTCTTCCAATGCCCCTAAGGCGGGGTGTATTCTTCTCTTTCTTATGCTCCCGAGGTAGGATGTAACTCCTTCAAATGCCCCTAAACCGGGGCGTATTCTTTATGACTTCTATGCCCCCAGGCGGGGTATGTTTCTTCTTTAAATACCCCTAAGAAGGGGTGGACTTCTCTTCATTATGTTCCCAAGGCGGGATGTAACTTCTTCAAATGCCCCTAAACCGGGGCGGGTTCTTCATGGCTTCTATGCCCCCCGGGTGGAGGTGTATGTCTTTACGGCTTCTGTGCCCCCGAAGCAGGGTATGTTATTTCTTCAAATGCCCCTTCGGTGGGGTGTACCTTTCCTCATATGCCCCCAGGTCGGGATCTATGTCTCTTCGCTTCTGTGGCCCCCGGGTGGAGGTGTATTCTGCCTCTTTGCTTCTGATGTCCCCTGGCCGGGGTGGATTCTTCTGCTTCTTATGTGCCCAGGGCAGAGTGTATCCCTTTTTTATGCCCCCAAAGTGGGGTAGATTCTTCATCAAATGCTCCAAAGCCGGGGCGTGTTCTTCTACTCTTTATGCCCCTAGGTCGGGGTGAAACTATGTTTCTTCTTATGCCCCCCCCCCCCCCCCCGAGGCTGGGTGGATTCTTCATCAAATGCTCCTAAGCCGGGGTGTAACTTTTACTTTATGTGCCCCCGAGTCGGGGTGGATTCCCTTCATGTGCCCCCTGGCCGGGGTGTAGTTCTTCTTCAAAGTGCCCCTGGATCGGGGTAAAATTTTGAATACCCCCAAGCCGGGGTGAATTCTTCATAGCTTTCATCCCCCTCCGTGGTGGGGTATGTTGCTTCTTATGTCCCCATGGCAGGGGTGGATTCTACTACTTCTTATGCCCTAGAGCGTGGTATACTTCTCTTCATATGCCCCTGAGTCGGGGTGTATTCTCTTCATGTGCCCCCATGAGCGGGGTGTATTCTTTCTTGCCTCTTATCCCCCTATGGCGAGGTATATTTTTTCTTCTTATCCCCCATGGTGGGGTACATGCATGCTCTCTTCGAGAGTCGTGGCCGTGCTTGGCCTTATCGCTACAAAGCATTCCCCATAGCGGGCAGAAATTCATCAAGCTACAATTGCGGCTTGTTGGATCTTCAAACAGTCACTCGAGGGACCATCTTGTGCCAGATAGGGGCAGAAGGGAGGTAGAACGGACCGGGGCATTGCACCACGGACTTGGACCCTCCTAGAGTTGGGCGGGATGTCGGCCTCCTTCTTGTTCTCTTCGTTGGCGATGCTTGCCAACTCTTCTTCCTCTTTTTTGTCCTTTCTTTTCTTTCTTCTCTCTTTTCTCTTCTTGTGCGTAATAGACCAAGGTGGGTACGCAGGAGAGCGCTCACCCCCTCAGAGAGGGGATGAGTGGTTCGCTCCACCGCATCAATCCCACAGTGGTAATCATTATTCAGCACGGATGTCGACGGATGCGACCGTACAACCCTCTCTCGCCAATTCTTTCTCTTCCTTTTTTGTTTCCTTTTTTTTGGGAAAGGGGGTTTGATTTCCCCTCCCTTCTTCTTAGCAGCCTCCATGATTCCTAGAAGATGTAGGTGCCTCGGAGTAGCATCTTTGAGGCGACAAAGATAATTTCGCCTAGTCCAACTTTTCTCCCCATAGGGTTGGGGAAGTGAGTACCTACAATTCATCAAAACAGGCAAACATCGTTTATTCGGAAGCCATGAGGCCCCAAATCCTGGCGAAGAGATGAAGGGTGGTTCCAGTCCCACCGGGCGTGCCAGACTTGTGGACGCACTTTTCGTTCACTTATTATGTTGTTCGGTTACTCGGGAATGGTCGATTCGTCTATTAAGTGCATGGATGTGCCAGTCACAAAGTGACGATTTATTCTGCGCTCGATCTGACTAATCAGATGATTGTGTGGTTCGTGTTAGGACCGAAACCTGCCACGCCATAAAGGTCACAACATCATTTACATCCCCTCTGAGAGGGGAATGTGGACGCACTTTTCGTTCATTTATTACGCTCGTCTATTCGAGCATGGTTGATTCATATATTAAGTGCGTGGGCGTGCCAGTCATTGAAATGACAATTTGTTCAGGCTCCGAAGAGCCCATGGTGCGCTCGATCTGACTTCGGCAGACGATTGTGTGGTTCGTGTCGGGACCAAAACCCGCCGCGCCATAAAGGTCACGACGTCATTTACATTCCCCATACGACGAAACACCCTTGATTAATCACCGGGATTCAGGGCCTCATGGCCAAGAAATTAATTACATGAAAGGTCTATTACGAGGTATTGAAATCCTCATGCGAGGGCGAGAAGGAAACATTCGAGATCGTGTCGATCATGTGCTGACCATTTAATCTTCGGACGAATGTCCGGCTCGAGAAAAGCGCGATCGTCGCGGGGAGACCGGAGCATATGTACTCCAGGATGTGGCAATTTATTGTTCAGAAGAACGGAAAACGTTTGGCTAAACCTCGATTAGAGCGGTCGGAAACCGGTAAATCTGTTGACCCTGTGCAAGGGCAAGCTGCGACCATACTGCGGTGGGCCCCCCGCGGTCGAAACGAGACTTGCATGAGCGTCATTAATATTTCCGGTGCCAAGGGGCAACGAGGGAATATCCCTTGAATCAGCTGAAAGGCCCTGTGTCCGGAGAAGCGGGCGTTCGAAACATGTCGGTCATTCGGGAGACCATTTAATATTCGGACGGGAGTCCGGCTTGAGAATATTGTAATCGTCAAGGGAGGACCTGGAACATATGCATGCCGGGATACGACAAGTTTATTATTCCGAGACACTGAAAATATTTGGTTGAATCTCGGCTAGTGTAGCAGGAAGCTAGTGGATTTATTAGCCCAGTGCGAGATCGAGTCAGGACCATGCCGGGGGCGCCTCCCGTGGTCCGAACGAGGCTTGCGCGGGCATCATTTATATTTCCGGTGCCGGAGGGCAACGGGGGAGAGTCCCGGGACTAGACTCCAGAACAGAAAACGTGTTTGAAAGGAGCGGGCTTTAGACCGAGGATATGAGCCAGACGATGACCATGATCGGGTCAGGCCCGAGGTCTAAGTGTGGCCCACGGAGGTCTTATTGATATTCCCATGGAAGGAGTCCAGGGGTGGCGAGAGCCGTCTCGTTCTATTCCTATTCTGTCGGTCACTTGCAGACCTTTTCATGTTCGGGCAAGGGCCCATATTGAAAGTGCGACGTTGATGGAAACGACCCCGTACGAATGTATGCCGAGTTTATGGCAGTTTCAATGAAAGGACGGGAACGAATCCCATTAGAATGAATCCGATTTAACGGGCTATCGACCCGGAGCAATGCCGGCTCACGACCATGTCGGGGAGGGAGCCGTCGGTCATATTGGTTGCTCACGGGTCTTTTCATATTCAGACACAGGTCCATAATAGAAATGCGGCGAAAACCGAGGTGAACCCGTTCAAATGTCTGCCGAGCGTGCGGCAATTTTAGTAGCGGCTCGGAAGGGATCCGGCCGAAAAAATGAATCCGATTTAATCGGAATGTCAGCCCGAGGCGAGGTCGGGTCACAGCCAGTTCGGAATGATTCCCGAGACTCAGGCCCAACCTGGAAGGGCGACATTGTTGTTCCTTCGGCACCGGGTCATGAGAGAGTCGGGGCTGCAAAGTGGATCTCATTGTTTTGTTATCATTTGAAATTTTATCATTATTATTCATTAATTTATACATATCTTTGAGTGAATTCTTTATTACTATTTATTCATTTTTCTTGTGATTTGTTCATTTACTATTGTTATTATTAGGTTTGTTATTATTTTTGTTCGTTTTATTATCATTCATTTACTTGTCATTTTTTGTTAAGTTTGTTATTATTATTTATTTATTTTTGTTATCATTTATTTATCGATTTATCATTATTATTATTTCTTTTAAGCTTATTATTATTATTGCTTATTTCTTTATCATTCTTATTTATTTTTTAACCTTTTTGAATTTATTATCATTTATTATTATTGTTTAACATTATTGTTTGCTATTATTTCTCTATTTTCTTTTGAGTTTGTTATTATTATCATTATTTAAGTTTTGTATCATTATTTGTTTATTTATTATGTTTTCTTTTAGCTTATTATCTTTATTAATATCATTATTTCAGGTGTACCGCTGGGTCATGGGAATGCGCCGCTGGAGGGCCAAGGGAGTGTGCCGTTGAGGGCCAAAGGAGTGTGCCGCTAGAGGGCTAAGGGAGTGTGCCGCTGAGGGCCAAGGGAGTGTGCCGCTGGGGGCCAGGGGGTGTACCGCTGAAGGGTTAAAAGGGTGTGCCGCTGAGGGCTAGGGGTGTACCGCTGGAGGGTCAGGGAGTGTACCGCTGGAGGGTTAAAAGGGTGTGCCGCTGAGGGCCAGGGGGTGTACCGTTGGAGGGCCAAGGAGTGTGCCGCTAAGGGCCAGGGGGTGTACCGCTGGAGGGTCAAAAGGGTGTGCCGCTGAGGGCCAGGGGTGTATCGCTGGAGGATCAAGGAGTGTGCCGCCGAGGGCTGAAGTAGGAGCGTGCCGTTGAAGGGCTGAGGGAGTGTACCGTTGAAGGGCTGGGAGTGTGCCGCTGAAGGGCCTGGGGCTGTGCCGCTGAAGGGCTGAGGGAGTGTACCGCTGAGGGGCTAAAAGGGTGTACCGATGAGGGCCCACTCTCCCTCTAATTCTTTTAAGGCTTTTCTTTTCTTCTTTTCTGATTTTATTAAGTGTGCATGTGTTTGTCTCTCTCTTTCTCTTGATTATCTTTCATTCTTTCTCTTGTGGGGACGAATGTTCGAGTTGTCTAGTTACCGTTCGGTTTGGTTCTCTTTGAGTTGATTACGGTTCCCTTGCCTTGGTGAACGCGTTTCACCGTTGTTCTTTTCGTTTGTTTGTTGCTTTCTTTTAGTCCTTTTTAAGGTGTGGTTGTTCCATTTGTTTGTTGCTTCCTTTTGTCTTTTAATATGTTATCGTTTCTAACGAAAATTCGACAGCATCTCCCCTTAACCCGAGCGTAAGGGAGATACAGGGAACGCGCCCACATGGAGTGGCGGAACCCGACAACTGGAGGTTGGCGCTCGAGAGCGGCAACACCTTTATAGACCTCGGAAAACTCGGAGGGAACGGCGAGTGGAAGACTACTCCTAGGACTAGCCAAAGAGGGAGTGCACCGGGCAAGAAGGAGGGGCGAGTGTGCCGGGCAAGGAAGGCACGAGAGGGCGTGCCGTTGAAGGCTTAGCCAGGGTGTGCCGGGCAAAGGTCCAAAGGACCGTGCCGGGGAAGGTGTCCAAGGGCGTGCCGTTGAAGGCACGGCTGGGGTGTGCCGCTGAGGGCACGCAGGGGTGAGCGAAGGCAAAAATGCCAAAGGGGAAGCAAGCCCTAACAAAAGAGGAAAGGGAAAGGGGCGTAAAACACCGAAGGATGCAAACACAGGAGAAATGTTTGAGGAAGACGTCCAAAAAATATTTGCAAGACTTCTACTTCTATTCTCATAAGAGGAGTGCCCCAAGGGGGCTAATACATCGCAATGATGGTAAAACAAGAAATGAAAGGAAAGAGGAAAAGAAAATACAGTGGGGGGGACGGAGCGTGGACTCCTCCCCTCCCGGACCTCACTCCCTCTCTCCACCCACTCTTCTTCTCTTCTTCTCTTCACACAGACGGTGGTGGTAGGTGGAGCGACGAGCTCCTCTTCTTCTCTTCTTATCCTTCTTCTCTTCGCGCGGACGGCGGTGGCGGGTGGACGGAGCAGCAGAAAGGGGGAGGCGGAGCCTCCCCTCCTCTTCTTTCTTCGCTGCTTCTCTTCCTCTTCTTCTCTTCTGCATGTCTCTGTCTCTTCCTCCCCCCCTCTTTTCTCGAATGGGAGTGGTTTTATACTCCCAGCAGCGGGAGCTTTTGAGCACGGCAGTCGGAGGCGGGATGCAGCTTCATCATGATGACGTTTTACCTCTCCCGTCCTGGCTGTCAGGGGAGTAGCCTGCGTGGCCCAACCGTTGGTTGACACCTCGGACAGCTCACTGCGCGCCAAGGATATGTAGGGCATGGGCTTCACGTCGTTTGGCCGTTGAAAAACCTTCACGCTGTACCGCTGGCGGGCTGAAGAAGTGTGTCGCTGTAAGACACTATAAGCGTGCCGCTGAAGAGCGCAAAAGGTGTGCCGCTGAAGGCCCAGAGAAGTGTGCCGTTAAAGGGCCCTTCATAGTGTGCCGCTGGGGGCCCTTCACAGTGTGCCGCTGGGGGCATAAAAAGTGTGCCGTGGAGGGCACTTCATAGTGTGCCCCTGGAGGGCACCAAAGAGTGTGCCGTTGAAGGCCCACTGGGCATGCCGCTGAAGGCAAATGGGCGTGCCGCTAAAGGCCTGGGTGTGCCGCTGGGGCTCCCAGGGGCTGTGCCGCTGAAGGCCACCACAAGGGTGTGCCGCTGAAGGCAACCCTGGGTGCGCCGTTGAAGGCCACCAGGGTGTGCCGCTGGGGCTGACTTGGGCCCGTTTTGTGCTCAAAATTATGGTTTGTTTGATCTTCTTCGGGGGCCACGGGTTGTGAGCTTCCCGGGGGTTGGTTTCTCTTCGCCGTCGTGACTCCGGGGACGGCTTCACAGCAGTGTGCATATTTGGGGAGTCCGGATGACCAGTCTCTACGGGGCTTCTTCACTTGGTATCGTTGTTAGTGCTGGGCCGAGTAGGACATCTGGATGTGCAATTTTTGGTGTCCACAGGGAACACCCTTGATTAATCGCCGGGAATCAGGGCCTCATGGCCAGGAAAGTATATCGAGAGAAACAAGACGATAGCGATCTCGAATCAATCAGAAAGCCCTACGTCTAGGGAGGTAAGCATTCGAAATATGTCAGTCACTCAAGGGACCATTTTGATGTTCGGACGAACGTCCGGCTTCAGGATATCGTAATCGTCACGGAGGAAACAGGAGCATATGTATGTCGGGGCATGACATATTTATTGTTCGAAGGGATAGGAGACATTCGGTTAAATCCCGGTTAGAGTAATATGTCGGTCGCTCAGGGGACCATTTAATAGTCGGACGAGCGTCCGGCTTAAGAAAATCATAATCGTCACGGGCAAAGTCAGAGCGTATGTATGCCGGGGCACGGCAAATTTATTGTTCAGGGGAACATGAGACGTTCGGCTAAATCTTGGTTAGAGCGGGCGGGAACCAATAAGTTTGTCAGCCCGATGCAAGATCGAGTCAGGACCATTCCGGGGGCACCTCCCGCGGTCCAAACGAGGCTTGCGTGGGTATCGTTAATATTTTCGGTGCCGAAGAGCAGCGGGAAAGAGTCCCGGGACTAGATTCTAAAACGAAGACGCGTAAAGAGACAACTGGCTATAGGCCGAGGATGTGGTCAGGTAATGACCATGATTAGGGCGAACCCGTGGTCTAAGCGTGACCCACGAAGGTCTTATCGATATTCCCATGCATAGGGCTCGGAGATGACGAGAGCCTTCTCGTCCCATTCAAATTTTGTCGGTCATTCATGGACCGCTTTATGTTCGGACAAAAGTCTGTATTGAAGGTACGACGTAAACGGAAATAAACCCGCACAAATGTATGCCGAGTTTACGGCAATTTAAATGAAAGAGCGGAAACGAATCCCAATGGGAACGAGTCCGGTTTGATAAACTATCGGCCCAGAGTAATGTCGAATTACGGCCATATTGGGATGGCTCCCAAGGTCCGAACCCAAATTGGAGGGGCGGCATTAATGTTCCCTTTACAATGGGTCTTGAGGAGAAACGAGGCTGCGGAGCAGACCTCATCGTTTTATTATTGTTTAAACTTTTATTATTATTTTTTTGTTAGTTTATGCTTTTTTGGTGAGTTTGTTATTATTATTTATTTATTATTCTTCTTCTATTGTTATTTACTTATTTATTTATTTTTTATTGAGTTGGTTATTATTATTACTTATTTCTTTATTATTATTAGTTATTTAATTATTTATTGAGTTTGTCATCATTATTATTTACCCCTTTTTATTATCAAAATTTTATAATTATTATTATTGTTTATCCCCTTTTTATTGTGAGTCAGTTATTATTATTATTATTTGTTGCATTTGGCACATGTGTGGAGAGAGTGGTGGGGAGTTTGATAGTGTACCGCTAGGGGAAGGTGAATCGAGGGTGTACCGCTGAAAGTAGTGGAAGGGTGTACCACTGGAAGCAGTGGAAGGGCGTACCGCTGGAAGCAGTGGAAGAGTGTACCGGCCAAGGCGTGAGCTGGGGGGTAGTGTACCGCTGGGAGAGGAGGATTGAGGTGTGACGACCCGAGGATCCGAGTATCGAAAAGGAACCGACGCGTCTCGAATCTCGGCCCGCCAACCCACGAGCCCGAAGACTCAGAAGGGTAGAAAGGAGTGGTGTGGGGGTACAAGGGAAGCTGCAACGACCACAGAGATAGCACAATAATCCAAAATAAAATACACATAATAATATAAATAAATAAACTGCTACAAGGTCCACAGTGTCTCATGTCCAAAAGAAAGTACAGTCAATAGGAAAGAAAGTACAACTACACGGGGCATCCCCCAGAGTACAACTACACGGGGCATCCCCCGGCTCTGGCAGACTGGCGACTAACCCTGGCTAGAAGAACCGCGCTGAAACTCGGCCGCGCCTCTCGAAGACCCCGCCTCACCTGAAAAGCAGGGGTGAGCCTCATTTCATTGGCCCAGTAGGGATCCCGCGAATCCCCACCTCGCACGAGGAGCGAGAAGGCAGAAGGTAACCCTACCTAACAGGAGTACGGTAGAACCAACAAGCTGAAATAAATAAATGGAAAAGCCATCTACTCTAACAGTACCGTACTACAGAACCTCGGTCCAACAAAACACGAGTCCACGCCTGCCAGTGAACAGGAGCACTATCCACAAGAAGAATGACCGGATGCATCCCCTGACGTCTTACACCGCGTCACAAGTGTCTAGCTACTACGCCCCGGGCGTGAGACTCAGACACTCAACAAGTACCACAATAAGGACTAGCTGGGGTCGCGCTCGTCAGCGCGCGCCCTAAGCCCCCAACTACGTGTGCACACACAGACCATCTGCTCTAGGTCGGGTCCTCTAGCTGGTTTTCCCCCCCACCGGACTCTGGTGGCAAAGGCAAGGGGCCCAACGGTAACTAGCCTAAAAACCGCGTCACACTGGGTCTCGCTCTCCACCACTCCCAGGTGGGTCCACACACGCGTGCGCAGGGAGCTACGACTAGTGGACAGGTCACTGGAAGTAAGGACTAATCCATGGAAACCACCGACCAACACTAGCAAGGTGCAGAGGTCATCCTCTGTACCACACCGACTCTCAGTAGCACCAGCCGACGCATCACATCCCGGGATCCCCGCGGCACCCTCGTACAGTCCCCACATGATGCCAAGCATCAGTCGGACCGTAAGACAACACAAGGGGTCAGAACCCACTCACCCGGGCTCGATCGGCACGAAATGGCAGACGCGGTCACCGGAGGACCGCCTCCGGTGGTAGCGGTCTGCCCTGGACCGCGACCACGTGGTAGCGGTCCTCTTGGGACCGCGACCACCCTGGCACCAGAAACATGAAGGCGGTCGCCTGATGACCGCCTTCACACAGTAGCGGTCCCTAGGGGACCGCGACCAGGAACCAACGGTCAAAAAAATGCCTCGAGGCCCGTGTCGGTCCCCACGGTGATAGCGGTCGTCCCCAGACCGTGACTAACAGTCGTGGTCTGTCGCAAGACCGCGACCAGCCACCAACACTTAAAGGCCTAACGGTCAAAAATCTGATGAAGGCGGTCCTCACCTGACCGCTACCATTGATAGCGGTTACTGGTGAACCGCGATCACCCCGGAAAACTGAGAACGACGGGAAATGGCCGAAAACTCCATTCCACGCCCCAATCACCCTCCGATGATGGGGAAACAAAGGGGGAACCCTCCCCAACCCTCCTAGCATGCATCTACCGCCTCGGATCGGCCAAAAACGTGGAGAAACGGCGGATCGGCTCACAAACCCCAAAAACATGGTTTCACCCAAACCCGCTCAAAAACACCCCTCTCGACCTCCCCTCGGCCTACAAGGCACGGGGAACGATGGGATGAGCATGGGGGTTCGTCTCCCTACCTCAATGGAGCGAAAGCTCCGCCGAATCACCGCCGAAATCAAGGATGAAACTTTTACTCCCATGAACGCCCCGCCTCTCGCCGCGAAAAGCACGCCACCTGGACCGCCTCTCCGCCGCCGCCGCTGCCACGCCGTTGCCGGAGTGAGAGGGGCCACGTCTCGGTCGCCCGGGGAGAAGAAGATCGGCCGCGGGGGAGAGGGGGAGCTCTCACGGTGGAAGGAAGGAGGAAGAAGAAGAAAAGAAAAAGGTAAAAAGAAAAGAAAAAGAATTGATATATATAGAAAATCCAGAAAATTGGAAAAATCCCAAAAAATAGAAAAATACACCTCCTCGACCGTCTCGACGCGCCGATCGCAATGGCACCACTCGCGGGTTGGTGAACGACCCAGTTCACCCGCTACAGGGTTCTGAAGGACTCGCCGAAACCCGTACGCGGAAATCAGAAAACACGCACGAAAAAGCCGCGGACACACTCCGGGCCTCCGAAACGACTCCGGATCGCGCCGATCCGAACACAAAGATGTCCGAAATAAAATTTCAGACACAATAAGGTCGGACACCCTGATAAACCAGATCCGAGACCCACAAAGAAGGATCCGAAAGATCCGGGACATTACAGCCCTCCCCCCTTAAAGGAATTTCGTCCTCGAAATTCAAGAACAAAGCACAAGGACGGGGGACAGACTCACACAAACAAATACGGATATAACTCTCGCATCTCATCCTCGCGTTCCCAAGACGCCTCGCCGCCAGAATGACGCTGCCATACCACCTTAACCAGAGGGATAACCTTGTTTCGCAGGCGCTGCTCTCGCCGATCCTCAATGCGAACAGGAAACTCCGGAAGGGACAGATCTGGGGTCCAATCAGGCCAAACGGCATCCTCGAGAACATGAGAGTCATCGGGCATATACTTCTGAAGCATCGACACGTGGAACACATCATGCACTGCGGAAAGCTCCGGAGGTAGCTGCAACCGATAAGCAACTTCCCCAACGCGCTCAACGATGGGAAAGGGACCAATGTAGCGGGGACTCAGCTTCCCACGCCTACCGAAGCGCATCACACCCTTCATGGGAGACACTCTCAAGAAAACTCGATCTCCGACAACAAAGCTGAGAGGTCGCCTCCTACGATCGGCATAACTCTTCTGCCGGCTCTGAGCTGCCAACATCTTCTGCCGAACGAGATGCACCACCTCAACACACTGCTGCACCAAATCTGGCCCGGTCAAGGCACGCTCGCCTACCTCGAACCAATCAAGCGGAGTCTGACAAGGTCGCCCATACAATGCCTCATAGGGAGCCATACCGATGCTCGAATGATAGCTGTTGTTATAGGCAAACTCCACTAATGGCAAATGGTGGGTCCAACTCCCCTGCCATTCCAAGCAACACGCTCGCAACATGTCCTCCAAAGTCTGGATGGTCCGCTCAGACTGACCGTCCAACTGAGGATGATAGGCCGAGCTGAATGCCAACTCAGTGCCTAGAGCCTTCTGGAAACTCCTCCAGAATCCAGAAGTGAAACGGGGATCACGATCCGATACAATGGAGATAGGGACTCCATGCAACGGGACTATCCGCTCCACGTACAGACAAGCCAAACGCTGCACGCTCCAACTGACCTTGACCGGCAGCAACCGCGCCGTCTTCGTCAGTCTATCCACTAGCAACCAGATACTATCTTCCCCACTGGATGTCCTCAGCAATCCAACCACGAAATCAGTGGTCACGTGGTCCCACTTTCACGCAGGAATGTCCAAGGGCTGAAGTGTGCCTCCTGGTCGCTGGTGCTCAGCCTTCACCTGCTGATAGGTCAAACACCTGGCCACAAACTCTGCAACATCTCTCTTCATACCAGGCCACCAAAACTGTCTCTTCAGGTTCTGGTACATCTTAGCTGATCCGGGGTGCACGGCATACCGACTCCCGTGAGCCTCACGCAATACAGTACACCGTACCTGCCCCTCGGACGGCACATACAATCTACCTCTGAACCTCACAGCTCCATCCTCGCCAAACTCCACCTCGGCCATCGACAGAATACGGGGTAGCTCGGGGTCCGCTCGCTGAGCCTCAGTCACCTGTCGACGCACCGCGGGTGTGACAGTCAGACTCGCAAGGACAGCCGAACCCTGGTCCTGCGGGACCTTGAGTCTAAAAGTCATGGCCGGAACCTACTCCCAAAGCCTCCACTTCCTCAACAACATCTGACTGACCAATACCCTCCTACTCAGGGCATCAGCCACGACGTTCATCCTGCCAGGCTGATAAGACAGAGTAACATCATAATCCTTCATGTATTCCATCCACCTCCTCTGCCTGAGGTTAAGATCCTTCTGCGTGAACACATACCTCAAACTCTGATGGTCAGTGAAAAGCTCAAACCTCTCGCCGTACAAATAATGTCTCCAGATCTTCAGAGCGAAAATCACCACTGCCAACTCAAGATCATGAGTAGGGTAGTTCGCCTCATGTGGCTTCAACTGCCGCGACGCATACGCCACAACTCTCCCATGCTGCATCAACACAGCTCCGAGGCCTACCCCGGAAGCATCCGTACACACCACGAAACCACCCGAGCCAGATGGCAACACCAAAACCGGAGCAGTGGTAAGCAATCTTTTCAGCTCCACGAAGCTCCACTCACACTCCTCCGTCCAGACGAACGGCACGTCCTTCCGCGTAAGCCTGGTCATCGGGGTTGCAATACGAGAGAAATCCTGAATAAACCTCCGATAATAACATGCGAGCCCCAAGAAACTCCGAATCTCCGTGACAGAACTCGGCCTCGGCCACTGCACCACCGCCTCGACCTTGGCCGGGTCCACGGAAACACCATCACCAGAAATAACATGCCCCAGAAAGTGCACCTCACGAAGTCAGAACTCGCACTTACTGAGCTTCGCATACAACTGGTGACCACGCAGGGTCTGCAACACCACCCTTAAGTGATGCACATGCTCCTCAGTAGACCGCGAATACACAAGGATATCGTCCATGAACACGACCACAAACTGGTCCAAGTACGGACGAAACACCTTATGCATCAAGTCCATAAACGCTGCGGGGGCATTGGTGAGCCCAAACGGCATCACCAAGAACTCATAATGCCCATACCTCGACCGAAACGCTGTCTTCTCCACGTCCGACTCTCGGATCCGCAGCTGATAGTAGCCCGATCTCAAATCGATCCTCGAAAACACTCGAGCCGACTAAAGCTGATCGAACAAGTCATCAATCCGAGGCAATGGATACTTGTTCTTAACAGTCGCCTGGTTCAACTGACGGTAGTCGATGCACAGCCTCAAACTACCATCCTTCTTCTTCACAAACAACACTGGCGCACCCCACGGGGAATAACTAGGACGAATATACCCCTTGGCCAGCAACTCCTGCAACTGCGCCTTCAGCTCTCGCAACTCGGCAGGCGTCATCCGATAAGGGGCCTTCGACATAGGCGCCGTGCCCGGCACCACCTCAATCACGAAATCAATCTCTCGCTGCGGTGGCAACCCTGGTAGCTCCTCGGGAAAAACGTCAGGAAACTCGCACACGACATGGATGTCCTCTACCTCAGGACCCTGTCGCTCGACCAAAACCATGGATGCGAGAAAGCCCTGACAACCTGCATCAATCAAACGACGCGCACGGATAGCCAAAATAAACAAGCGAGAAGAGGAAGACCGAATACCTTGGAAATAGAAGGTGGGTCCACGAAGCTGTCGGAAGTAGACCTTCTTCGAGCTGTAATCCACCAAGGCATGATAAGCCTCGAGCCAATCCATGCCCAAAATCACATCAAAGTCCTGAAGCGGTAACGCGTAGAGTCTAGCCGACAAGTTCCGCCCTTCCACCCATACAGGTACCTTCTCAAAGCAGTACGGTATGATCATGAAGTCACCAGTAGGCAACTCTACCGCCAAGTCACAGGACACCTCGGTCACCGGGTCCTCTACGCTCTGAGCAAAATCCTCCGAGATGAACGAATGAGAAGCACCTGAATCAAACAAAACACGAGCCGCACAACCCAAAATCGAAAGAGTACCTTCCACCAGATGCGACGCCTCAGCCTCTGCTCTGGTCATGTGAGTCACTCTGCCTCGAGATCTCTGCCTCCCCACAGTAGCTGACCGCGATAACTGAGGAAACTATCCTTGCTGCTGGTACTGTTGCGGCTGTGCTGACGACTGCTGGGGCCGAAACTGCTGCTGCTGCTGAAACTCGTGCGGCTAGCGCGGTCTCTGCGGACAGTCACGTGCCATGTGCCCCGGCTGGTCGCACCTGAAGCAAATCACGGGGCCGAACACGGTCTGCCTGGATGAGAACCACCACACTTGGGACAACCGCCCCGAGCACCTGACACTGAACCCTGACGCTGGAAAGTCACCGGCTGCTGAACACTGCCCATCGACTCCTGCCTCGACTCCTTACGATCCTGACGCCTCTTGCCAAAACCAGCTTCCTTAAGCAACTTCTTAAGCTTCGACTTGAAGGATGAACCTGGCACAGGAGCCGCAGTCTGCGTCGCCACTGATCCACCTACTGAGAGCTGGACGGTACTCTGCTGTTGCATCCCCGTTGGCTGGCTGAAATCTGCCTGCACCTGACTAGCACTGCCCTGCCCTCGAACCTTCTACAAATCTCTCTCCAGCGTCGCTGCTGTCTTACATGCCGCATCCAAACTGGTCAAACCCGACGCAAGAAGATGATGCCTCAGCTCTAGCCTCAGACCACCAACAAACTGATCGGTCTTCACCTCCTCATCTGCCATGATATGAGGAGCATAACGGCCCAACTCGATAAACCTGGCACGGTACTGCATCACCGACATGTCACCCTGAGTCAGCTCCATGAACTCACGCAACCTCTGCGACCTGACAAAGGATGGACAGAAGGCACACTCAAAAGCCGTGACGAACTCCTGCCACGCAATCTGTCGAAGAGGACGAGACTGGAACACTGAACCCCACTCTGACGTCCACCAAGTACGGGCCGGTCCCTGAAGATGATGAGTAGCCAACGCTACCTGCTCCTCCTCGGGACACTCCATC
Source organism: Amorphophallus konjac (assembly GCA_022559845.1). NCBI lineage: Eukaryota > Viridiplantae > Streptophyta > Magnoliopsida > Alismatales > Araceae > Amorphophallus > Amorphophallus konjac. Next base: position 315,302,239 of record CM040119.1, on the reverse strand, counting down.
GCACTGAAAATCCGTCGGATATCATCCAGCCACTCTCTGGCCACCTCAGGATCTGGCTGCCCACCGAAAGAAGGAGGCTGGAACAGTAAAAACTCCTTCAGCACACGACCATGACCACCACGAGCCCGGTCCTCACCAGCATCGCCACCCTGCTACTGATGATCTCCCTACTGCCGCTGAAACACATACTCAAACATGCCTCGGAAGAAATCGTCCATCCCTGGAGCTCTCGCATCTCCAGATACTCCCTCGGAAACTGAAGCCCTGCTCTGCTCCTCCGGACCACCACTAGACTCTCCCTGCTGGGCACGAGTCCTCCTCCGTGGCGCCATAACACACCTGGCATCAAGGAAAAGCAACCGGAAATCAATAAAACACACGACCCTAAGCCAGTCGCTGATTGTACAGGACATTCATGGACCTTCTGGACCACTGCAATTCGTTCCAAGTTCTGATATACCTCCACAACCTCGCTCTGATACCAGCTGTGACGACCCAAGGATCCTAGTACCGGAAAGGAACCGACGCGTCTCGAATCTCGGCCCGCCAACCCACGAGCCCGAAGACTCGGAAGGGTAGAAAGGAGTGGTGTGGGGGTACAAGGGAAGCTGCAACGACCACAGAGATAGCACAATAATCCAAAATAAAATGCACATAATAATATAAATAAATAAACTGCTACAAGGTCCACAGTGTCTCATGTCCAAAAGAAAGTACAGTCAACAGGAAAGAAAGTACAACTACACGGGGCATCCCCCGGAGTACAACTACACGGGGCATCCCCCGGCTCTGGCAGACTGGCGACTAACCCTGGCTAGAAGAACCGCGCTGAAACTCGGCCGTGCCTCTCGAAGACCCCGCCTCACCTAAAAAGCAGGGGTGAGCCTCATTTCATTAGCCCAGTAGGGATCCCGCGAATCCCCACCTCGCACGAGAAGCGAGAAGGCAGAAGGTAACCCTACCTAACAGGAGTACGGTAGAACCAACAAGTTGAAATAAATAAACGGAAAAGTCGTCTACTCTAACAGTACCGTACTATAGAACCTCGGTCCAACAAAACACGAGTCCACGCCTGCCAGTGAACAGGAGCATTATCCACAAGAAGAACGACCGGATGCGTCCCCTGACGTCTTACACCGCGTCACAAGTGTCTAGCTACTACGCCCCGGGCGTGAGACTCAGACACGCAACAAGTACCACAACAAGGACTAGCTGGTGTCGCGCTCGTCAGCGCGCGCCCTAAGCCCCCAACTACGTGTGCACACACAGACCATATGCTCTAGGTCGGGTCCTCTAGCTGGTTTTCCCCCCCACCGGACTCTGGTGGCAAAGGCAAGGGGCCCTACGGTAACCAGCCTAAAAATCGCGTCACACTGGGTCTCGCTCTCCACCACTCCCAGGTGGGTCCACAGACTAGTGGACAGGTCACTGAAAGTAAGGACTAATCCACGGAAACCACCGACCAACACTAGCAAGGTGCAGAGGTCATCCTCTGTACCACACCGACTCTCGGTAGCACCAGCCGACGCATTACATCCCAGGATCCCCGCGGCACCCTCGTACAGTCCCCACACGATGCCAAGCATCAGTCGGACCGTAAGACAACACAAGGGGTCAGAACCCACTCACACGGGCTCGATCGGCACAAAACGGCAGACGCGGTCACCGGAGGACCGCCTCCGGTGGTAGCGGTCCTCTTGGGACCGCGACCACCCTGGCACCAGAAACATGAAGGCGGTCGCCTGATGACCGCCTTCACGCAGTAGCGGTCCCTAGGGGACCGCGACCAGGAACCAACGGTCAAAAAAATGCCTCGAGGCTCATGCCGGTCCCCACGGTGATAGCGGTCGTCCCGAGACCGCGACTAACAGTCACGGTCTGTCGCAAGACCGCGACCAGCCACCGACACTTAAAGGCCTAACGGTCAAAAATCCGATGAAGGCGGTCCTCACCTGACCGCTACCATTGATAGCGGTTACTGGTGAACCGCGATCACCCCGGAAAATCGTGAACGACGGGAAATGGCCGAAAATTCCATTCCACGCCCCAATCACCCTCCGATGATGGGGAAACAAAGGGGGAACCCTCCCCAACCCTCCTAGCATGCATCTACCACCTCGGATCGGCCAAAAATGTGGAGAAACGGCGGATCAGCTCACAAACCCCAAAAACATGGTTTCACCCAAACCCGCTCAAAAATGCCCCTCTCGACCTCCCCTCGGCCTACAAGGCACGGGGAACGATGGGATGAGCATGGGGGTTCGTCTCCCTACCTCAATGGAGCGAAAGCTCCGCCGAATCACCGCCGAAATCAAGGATGAAGCTTTTACTCCCACGAACGCCCCGCCTCTCGCCGCGAAAAGCACGCCACCGGGACCGCCTCGCCGCCGCTGCCACGCCGTTGCCGGAGTGAGAGGGGCCGCGTCTCGGTCGCCCGGGGAGAAGAAGATCGGCCGCGGGGGAGAGGGGGAGCTCTCACGGTGGAAGGAAGGAGGAAGAAGAAGAAAAGAAAAAGGTAAAAAGAAAAGAAAAGGAATTGATATATATAGAAAATCTGGAAAATCAGAAAAATCCCAAAAAATAGAAAAATACACATCCTCGACCGTCTCGACGCGCTGATCGCAACGGCACCACTCGCGGGTTGGTGAACGACCCAGTTCACCCGCTACAGGGTTCCGAAGGACTCGCCGAAACCCGTATGCGGAAATCGGAAAACACGCACGGAAAAGCCGCGGACACACTCCGGGCCTCCGAAACGACTCCGGATCGCGCCGATCCGAACACGGAAGATGTCCGAAACAAAATTTCGGACACAACAGGGTCAAACACCCCGATAAACCAGATCCGGGAAGGATCCGAAAGATCCGGGACATTACATGAGGTGTACTGCTGGAAGCAGTGGAAGGGTGTACCGCTGGAAGCAGTGGAAGGGCGTACCGCCGGAAGCAGTGGAAGAGTGTACCGGCCAGGGCGTGAGCTGGGGGGTAAGACTGTGCCGGATAGAGGCTCACAAAGTGTGCCGGAGGAGGAGGCACGAGTGTGCTAGGCAAGGAGGAGGGTCTGCCAAGGTCAATGCAGCTATGAGATTTGTGAGGGGCCAGTTGGCCAAAGGTCAATGCAACTGGGGCTGGATCAGAGGCAGGGTCTATGCCGATGGGTCCTGAGGGGTTGAATGAGATTCTTTGATTCATGAGATGCATGTAAGGAGTTTTCCTTTTCTTTTATTCAAGAAATGCAAGCGTAGGGTTTTTGATTCGGTCTTCTTTTATTCATGTGGATTATGTTCTTGGTTATGTTCGGTAGACCGTCATAAAGACGCCAGTGTCCGGTTATTCGGGATCTCTGGGGTTTCTTTGTTATTTCGACAAAGCCGTTTCATTGGTGTTTTATTGTGTTTATTTGTTGTTTCCTGTTGTCTTTTAATGGATTCATTAGTTCTGACGAAAATTCAGCAGCATCTCCCCTTGACCCGGATGGTAAGGGAGTACAAGGGACATGTACACAGGGAGCGACATGACCCAACAATTTGAGGTGTGTGTCGGGGCAGTCACCTTTGAGAAGACTTCGTAAAACTCGGAGAAAACACCAAACGAGAAGCCACTAGACTAACTCAAGTCACAAATGCACTGGGGAAACAGTGGCTAGGGTGTGCCGGGCTAGACTGACTAGGGGTGTGCCGCTGAGGCACAGCCAGGGGGGGTGTATCGGCCAGGGCAGACGCCAAGGGGTGTGTCGGGTAGGAAAACAGGGAAGTGTGCCAGCCAAAGCACACAGAGTGTGTCGGACAGGAAAACATTAAGAGTGTGCCGTTGGGGCCCCTCAGGAGTGCAACGGGGCAATGGCAGGTAGGGTGTGCCGATGGGAGGCCCAAGCAGGTGCATACGCACCATAGGCTTTGAAAGAGAGGCAAGGGGAATGAGGCGGATGGTGGGTGAGTCCCATGTGCTGAATGGAGCGATGGGTTGTAACAAGCCTGTGTGGAGGAGAGAGGGCTGACTATACTGGGGGGAAGACCATTAAAAGAGGAGAAGGACAACCTGTAATACCAAGCCATGGACACCACGCGTTGGGCTGAACCGGCGAGCGCCATGGGAGGGCAAGTAAAACACAGAGTTAGAAGGTTGAAAGGTAATGTAGATCACACAACAACGGTGAAGAGGAAAGGAAAGCAACACAAGAGCAACCACGAGAGAAAAGAACAAATGGATATTTCTTTCATAGAGGAGCTCAGTAATGAAGCTCATGGCCGCAAGGCCAAACAAGATACAAAGCACCCAAAACAAAAGGGATGGGGGAGAGACAATAACAAAGAGAGAAAGAAAATGGTTGGGGAGGAGGTTGGAACTAGGGAGGAAGATCATCCCCTTCGCTGCAATCCCCCCCCTCTACTATACACACATCACGTTCTCTGCTTCTCTCCCTCTACCTTCTTCTTCTCTTCCTTTTTGGTTGATCCCACTGCGGGCTCTCCTCTTCGTATCTCGTCTCTCTCTTCTTCTCTTCGTGGGGGGATTTTATATGTGTGCCGTTGGGGGGGGGGATCTCATGATGGCACTACCATCCGAGGTTGACCCGAGTCCCATCTTCGTCAGGTCGAAGTCACCATGGCCGAACCAGAAGATGACACCTAGGCAGGGGATTAGCTGCCGTTGAGGTGCTTGGGCTGCGCGTCAATGGGCTCACCTAATAACCGCTGTGTTTCTCTGTCGGCGTGTGCCGTTCTGATGGTTTTAATGCTGTGCCGCTGGAGGCTCATCTGAAGTGTGCCGCCGAAGCACCTAAAGAGTGTGCCGCTAGGGCCACGAAGGCTGTGCCATTAAGAGGGCATCGATGGGTTGTGCCGCTGAAGGGGCCTTCTAGTGAGCGTGCTATTGGAAGGGCCTGTTGAGTGTGCCGTTGAGAGGCTTCAAGGGTGTGCCGCTGGAGGCACTTGGAGTGTGCCGCTGGGGGGCATTCGGCAGTGTGCCGCTGAAGGGCCAAGGCGAGCGTGTCGTTGATGGCCTCGAGGAGCGTGCCGTTGAATGGCACTTGAAGGTGTGGCGTTGAAGGGCATGTTGAGTTGTTGTGCCATTAGAAGGGGCACACTAAGTGTGCCATTTGGCATAGGCACTTGAGGGACTTCCTTTTCTTCTTTTCTTCTTTTCTTCTTTTCATCTTTTCATCTTCTCTTTCTCTTTTCTTCTCTTCTTTATTCCCCTGCACGTAAACATAGGGTGAGAATTTTTTAGTGTCCACACTCCACTGCATGAATGTGGTGGAGCCCCTCTACTACCGACTGGTGATGAGGACCCTTGGGGTCCATCAGGCGGAGGTGGAGTTCCCAGCGCCCGAGAAGCCGGAGGAGCGGGTCGGTCGGCACGCGCGAGGACTAGCGGCGGAGATTGATTGGACCACCAGAGTAGCGCAGCAGATGTGCGACTGGATGAGACTCGGACGAGTGGTGCATTCTCGTCCTGAGAGTGACGAGGCGTACCTCACAGCTTGCGCCAGGTGCTACAGAGACCAGGTCTTCCATGGCACTTGACGACCGGTACGACTTTAACCCCATGCTTTCTATTATGCTTTATGATTATGATGCACTGACATCTGACTTCTATATGCAGCTCGACCCCCAGGGGCGGATTGCCGAGCTCCATGGCCTCCTCCATTCCACAGTCCAGTAGCGGGACAAGCTTCAACAGGCGCTGGACCTCCTGGTGAGTTTCACTGAACCTTAGACTTAATTGTGCATATGCTTATGACTAACCTGGAGTTCTAAATGCAGCGGGCCAAGGGGACCCAGCGTCAGGGAGCTGACGCACCTTCTTCCTCCTCCCAGCCGTCTGTAGACCATGCCGAGCGGGATGCAGAGTTTGCGAGGATGGTGATGCGGGCCGAAGAGGCCGAGGCGGCACTCGCCAAGAGGGTAAGTAAACACCTGCACTTTCCCTTTTGATCATGATTACGAAATGCAACTAACTGACTATGATGCATGCACATGTAGATGACTGAGCTGATAGCGGCTTTGAGCGAGGTCACCTGGCTGAGGGGGGAGATGGAGCGCAGTCGACCAGTAGACCTGACTGAGGTGGTGCTCCTGCGGGTAGAGCTGGAGTGACTCCGGGCCGAGTGGGATCGATCCTGGCTCCAGGTGGCGTAGCTGGAGGGTGCTGTGGAGGCCTACGAGAGGATGAGCCGAAGGTCGGAGCGCAGCGGAGCTCCGAGCGGCACACATGGCTCCTACAGGAGTTACTTCACGAGTTCCTCTGGTCGCCGGAGGAACGAGGAGGAGGAGGAGCGCCGACGGCCCCGAGAGGTGGCGAGCTCAGTGATGGCCCCGCCATCGAAGAGGCGCGAGGGCTCGGGTGAGAGCGGGGGCCAGGGAGAGGGAGCGGCATGATGTACTTGTGACTTATGTACATATGGATGTTATGATATGCTATGATGGTTTTGAGTTTTTGGTTTTACAAATGAATGTGTGTGTGCTTGATGCTAACCGACTAACAACGAATCCTAACCTGACACGAGAGAGTGAGAGAGAGAGACGACATGCTTTGAGTGGACTTGGTGCAAGAAGGACAAGAATTGAGGCTTCAGGTAGATAAGCGGTCATCCAAACGACCGCTCCATAGCTCAGACGGTCCCATTGTGGACCACGGATGCTGGTTCGGCCATGGCTATAAAGAATAACATAAACGGTCTCCGTTGGACTGTGGATTATAGAAGACGGTTTACTCTTGACTGTTGGTATTGACAAACAGCCTCCCATAGGCCGTCTAGTACACCAAGAGGTGAAGTGTGTAGAAGATACGTAAACGATCCATGTTAGACCGCTTACACTCATCTGTGGTCGCTCGATAGACCGCTTACGAGGAAACTGTGATAGCTTCGAACGGGACTTTCTTGGAGAGTCCCAACCCAAGGGTAAAGGGGCCTAACCCGTGTCAAAGCTTATCCTACCCCAAGTTGGAGCTATCCTACCTCAATCCTAGTGGTATTAGGCCACAAATTAGACTCTACAAATAGGAGGGTGCTCCAAATTCGTTCTTCACACAAATCCCCCCCCCTTAGGCCTTGAAAACTTTGCAAAAAACTCCCCAAACGCCATGAAGAGGGCCCTTGAAGGAAGTTCTATGGATGAGGCCACCTACCATGGGCCAAAACCGACTAAGAAGGAGCACGGGGTGCTGCAAAGGTTGACCTCCATCCCCAAACATCTCAGCTCCAGCCCTTTGAGGGAGGTAAGTTAATGCAATTTCTTTTATTTCATTCAATTTCTTCAAAAATGCTCATATCTTTCCTCTCTTCTTCTCTTTTTCTTTCTTTTCTCCTCCATCATCTCAGCTTCTCCCTGGTCCTAGGCGTTATTCCACCTTGAAGTTGATGTCTCCCATGATTCGTGAGCTCCCTATAACAGTGATATCCATCCTGAAGGCCTGGCACTTGCACCCTCTCTTAACTCTAGCCAAGAACTTCCCCAAGCTTTCATTAGATTGGCATAGTATCACGGCCTTGATAGAAGTGTGGCATCCATAGACACATACTTTCATCTTCCCTTCCTTCGAGGCCACCATCTTGTTAGAGGAGGTAGAGACCTACCTATCCCTTCCTAGATCCAAAGTTGGGGAAGAGGACTTGGTTTGCCACACCGTTGCCCTTGTAGATCCTGCCCTCATCCTAGTGGAGTTCCTACCTAGCACAAAGGACATCCGTACTATGATTGGCCCAAACCACATCCATTTGCTACCCCTGAGCCAGTGGGTCATAGCTCATTGTAAAAATAAGTGTGGGTGAGATGAAGCCATAGCCAAGGCTGCTTCTATCTGCTTATGTGGTGCCATACTCTTCCCTTCTGCCGACCATGTTTTGGACATACCCAACCTTAGCACCATCAGTGGCCTGTGGCGGGGTCTTTCCATCTCTCAGGCCGTTCTTGCTTATCTCTACGAGGGTCTTAGCTCAACAGCCTTAGGGGGCCCACTCTTTGGCTCTATGCTTCTTCTTAAGTGCTGGATGGGTGTCAGGTTAAAGTTCATACCTAGGGAGGATATCACTTCGGCCAGCCGGATCTTTGGGAGCCATCCACTGTTCTTCATTGGTGGTTCTTTCAGGTTTTCTCAGCAGGTGGAGTGCCGGACCACGGACAAGAAGACCAGGGGTGAATGGCACCTCTACGTCAACACTCTGCCCCTGGACCGGTTCGTGATGCGCCCGCTCTTCCTCCACGGTACCACCCTCAGGCTGCCTAGGACGCTTGGACTCGACTTGAGGCTTGTGGGAGACACCACCCTGGCGATGTACATCCCCCACAGGTGTTTTATACAGGTCGAACTCTCTAGGACGACAGTTCTAGCACTACCTCACCTTCCCGCACTACAGGCGAGGAGACTCGGGACAGAGGAGGATGAGCAGGCGGTCACAAGCGCGCTGATCATGTGGGAGATTAGCAGGACACGCGTCCTACCTATGGAGGTGACAGAGCTTCAGGAGGAGTATCAGGCTTATGTGAGAGAGTTGCGCGAGATTAGGCCTCGCGGGGATGCCCGGCTGAGGCTTGAGTGATTTATCATTTATGATGTATAGAGCCCATGGATTTCATCTTGATTTGCTTGATTTTTTAAAATAAAGGAATGGGATGCTTGATTAATGAGATTGGCCTTTGTCTCTTATGCATTTGTGGATTGAGGTGGTTCTCTAGATAGGAAGCGGTCCATAATTAGCCGCTGACAGTGTTAAACGGTCATCAAGTGACCGCGGATCAAAGCCAAACAGTCTTAGACCACTCAATTAACGGATGTGAGAGGTTCAGAATGAGAGTAGGCGGTCTATCGAGGGACCATCTAGAATGCTGGAGCGGTTGGTGAGAGACCGTGGGAAGAATAAGCGATCAAATTCAAACTGCGGAACCCTGGGCGCAAGGAAGAGCCACTGGGCTGGAGAGATAACATGAAGGTGGCCTCATGAAGACCGTCTAGAAGACTGAAATGGTCACATTATGACCGCTTAAAAGATTGAAATGGTCTTCGAGAGTTCGCGTACCTGTAGCTGCCAGCATCATTTGTAAAACCTGTCCCTGCACACGCACTCAGACAAAAAATATGTTAAATCTGTTTTAGGCTTCATACCTTGCCTGTAGCAAGTTAGGGAATAACCAATCTTTGATTTTTGGTCAAGGGGGTAAGCCTTATTAAATAGGCAAAATGACAAAAGGAAAAGGATGCAATGCTTGCCATGAAATGCAAGTGATGATTTTGAAAATATTTTTATAATTTTGAAGATATTTGATTTTTTTAGATTTTGAAATACTTGATTTTTTTTTGGATTTTTAAAATATTTGTTTTTTTTTATTTTGAAATGTTTGATTTTCTAGATTTTTAAAATATTTAATTTTTTATTTTTGAAATATTTGATTTTTTAGATTTTAAAATATTTGATTTTTTTAAAATTTTGAAACATTCAATTTTTTGGATTTTTAAAATATTTGATTTTTTTAGATTTTGAAATATTTGATTTTTTTTGAATTTTTGAGCCAGCTCAAACTCGGCGACGGTATACCTTCATATCTCATTAAGGGTTTCCAAAGTACAACGTGCGTTATGGGTGACCATCCATGGCCGGGGTCCAACTTTGCTTAACGGTGCCTATACTGAGGCCATACCCGGGGTATGATCCAGTCCTTGGAAAATTAAAAAGAGAATTCGATAGGAAAGTCGGTAATATGTATAGAGGTTTTTAGGGCTTGAGTCCTTCTCATGACAATCCCTCTTCAAGAGATTTGGTCTGTTGCGCCGGGACTTTGTGTCTGTCATCGAACCTTCGTCCGCTCTAGGCACGCATACGGCCAGACTCATGACGTCCCGCGGGAAAACTGTACTGCCACTCTTGCCATGCCTAGTTTCATTCTTTGGAGCATTTAGACTTTTGAGTTTCGAGCATTTGAATGAGCTTTTAGCTTTTGCCTTGATTTTGCACCTTTTCTTTTTTTTTCTTTTTTTTCTTTTGCTTGTTAATGCGGAATTAGGTCATAACGAACTGTCCCTATTTGAGACCTCTCTTTCATTGGGGTGTCTAGATCGATTCTCGCCCCCTTATTCACCACTTGCCCCTATTCTCAGCCGAAGAGGAGGAAAAAAAAATAAGGATTTTCACCTTCCCCTAAGCATGGCCAAAGGAGAAACAGTGTAGCGCGAAAAGGAAAACCCAACCTTGGAGGTCGTGTAGTGTGTGAATGTCGTGCTGGGAATCTCCCTTCATGATCAAGTAGAGGAACACCCCGCCACCAGGCCGTTGCTAGCTCGACTCTTAGGATAAAAACGTTTGAGGTACAACCCATTTCACAGAATAGATAACTCTGCGCCCTCTATGTTGACTAGATGGTACGCATTCCCATGATAAATTTCCTTGATTACGAACGGGCCCTCCTAATTGGGTTGCAGCTTGGACCTAGGACCTGTTGTCATGTCCCGAGTGCGGAAGCTTACCCGTGGCGTGACAGTTCTTTATATAGAACCAAAGCAAGCTAGAAAATTAAAGAATTTCTTCCTTAGACAACTATAAGAGTGCGCAAATATCTAAGTTTAACTTGAATTTAATACAAATGGTTCGAGCTAACAATTGTCGAATACACATATCCTTTATTGGTTTTGACTGACATGCTAGAGAATATAACTGACATTAGGGTACAAATTAACACCAACAACGGAATTACAATAACACAATTGATAACAATTGGTGACTCTATCTCTACACTCATCACTCAGATTCATTCCCCTCCGAGTTCTGGTCGATATCCAAATCACCTGAAAGGTTAGAAAACGACTAGATGAGCGAATCGCTCAGTAGGATTTACATCTCAAGTTTTAACATGCTTTAAGTAAATTACGAGTTCATTTAAGATAAGTGATCAATGCATGTAGACACGTAGATATCAAGGAATTGTACAATCGACGAGAGCAGGATTACAATTGAGAGCGTATAGAATTCAGTCTTCGAGCAGAAGCAGCAAGTAGTATCAAGCACGTGATAACTAAGGAATAACAAATGGGAATTCAAAAGCAGTAGCAACAAGTGATATTAAGCACGTGATAACTGAGGAATAACAATTGGAATTCAAACAATAGTAAGCAAGGAAATTCCAAGCATGTGTAGCAAGAATTGGCTATTTATCAATTTATTCAAATAAATACTTTTACCCTTCTACGGGTCTCAACCAATCAATCAAGTACATATCACGAGAATGAGTGGAATGCCTAAAGTCTAGCAAGCAAGTACTCCGGTGTAATGCCAAACACCGTGGTCAATAAACTCCCATGGGCACAAGTACCTTCGGGTGCTCCTCCAGGACCAGACCGGGCCCTATATGCACAACATTAGTCATGTTTTCGACATCCACTCTCATTTATAGCCAATAAGGAATTTCAAGGCTTGACCAGTAGGAATATAAGGTGGATTTGGAATGGAATCCAAAGGGCGAATTTATATGTAGAGTTGTACTAGGGTAAAACCACTGACGGGTAACACACAGAAAAATTGTACGAGATTGGTACCTAGTAGAATACTTAACATTTTCAGAAATGACACCCTAATTAGAATGCACATTCCTGGAATTTCACATGGATTTTTTTTTTTTGTGAATTGGCGCCCTCGAGTTGACTAGTCCTTTAAAGTATATATATATTTAAATTGGCGCCTCCCGTTAAGTCTTCATTTAATTGAAGACTTTCTGACAGACGCTATTTAGGCTTTTTTTTTGAAATTTCTAAATTATATATATATATATATATATCAAATTGGCGCCCCCCTTTAAGTCATCTCTTATGAAATTAGCGCCTTCCAGCAAGTCATCTTTTAATTCGCGCCTTCCAGAAAGTCATCTTTTAATTCGCGCCCCCAGAAAGTCATCTTTTATCAAATTAACGCCTTCCAACAAGTCATCTTTTAATTAGCGCCTTCCAGCAAGTCATCTTTTATCAAATTAGCGCCTTCCAGCAAGTCATCTTTTAATTCGCGCCTTCCAGCAAGTCATCTTTTAATTCGCGCCCACCCAGCACGTCTTCTTTTAATGGAAGGTAGGCCAGAGTTTCAGAATGCAATTGGCGCCCCGCTGGGAGTCGTCATTTGATAAATTGGTGCCTTGGGTGCCGTCGTTATTTCTGTAATTGGCGCCCTGGTCTAGGGCGCCATTTACAGATGGCTATTCGACGGAAGAATTGACGACATGGAGTGAGGGCGTCCATTCTGTAATTGGCGCCTTGGTCAGGGGCGCCATTTACAGGCTAATCAAATGTCGGTGCCTTCAATTTATAAAATGACGACCCCTATATGGTCGTCACTTTTGTAAATGACGCCTGCATCTAGGGCGCCATTTAATTGGGCTATTTATAATTAAAGTCTAAGACAGGGGTTTAATCTAAGTTAAAATTCAAGACGGGTTGTTTAACATGCTGTAACATGGACTTCACTTTAACCGGTTAACAAGGTTACGTTGATATTTTTAATTAGCATGTTCAACAGTTGGCTAATCATAACTTAACCATGGAGATTTTCTTCATTTAGCTAAAGCATGTTGGGTTACAGGTTGCTTAAACATGTCATTACTTGAGCACATTACTAATTACTAACCAAACATGATAGATCATAATAGATCTAGTCTAATTTCATATGGAGATGAGTTAATTACAAATGTTACGTGCTAATACACCCTAATTAGTTACAAGTTTGGTGATAAAGCATGAAAAACCTACTAAGCATGCTATGTAATCACCTAGATTAACTACGGTTTAGCCAAAGATTGAGAAAACCTACTAACATGCTGTGTAGATTAACTACTAGTTTAGCTAAGGTTGACTATTAGTTTAGCTAAAAGTTGAGACAACCTACCTCTTGGAGCAGAAGGAAGGGTGCGTGGACAGAGGAGAGGTATGCACCTCTCTGCAACCTTCACAGAGCTTGTCTGTCTGCAACCTCCCTGCAACCAGCTAAAGCTAACGAGCTAACGGGTTTGGCTAGAATAGGGGTGTGTATTATAGCATTAGGGTCGACAAGATAGGGGGCAAGATCCGCGAAAAGCGGATCTGGGTGGCATGCCAGCGAATACAGGCTGGATAATAGCCAGGAAAAAGAGAAAATGGCGGCTTAGGTAGTGTCGTCTCTTAAGTAAATGACGCCTTAGGTGGTGTCATCTCTTAAGTGGCGTCTTAGGTGGTGTCATCTCTTATCAAATTCGCGCCTTAGGTGGCGTCACCTCTTATCAAATTCGCGCCTTTGGTGGTGTCACCTCTTATCAAATTCGCGCCTTAGGTGGTGTCACCTTTTAATTCGCACCTTAGGTGGTGTCACCTCTTATCAAATTCGCGCTTTAGGTGGTGTCACCTTTTAATTCGCGCCTCCCTGGGAGTCATTTCTTAAGGAAATGACGCCCTGGTAGCTGGCGTCATTTAAGATTGGATTTTCTTTTTTTTTATTAAACATATCACCTACTTAATTGATTTTTATCTTTAATATTCGATGGAGTCTGACTACCAAATTTTATGGATAAGGTCCTTTTATTTCTTTGCTATTTTTACATATAATCTTTTTTTAAAATTCTTTTTAAATAAAAAGTGACACTATTCCCCAATTCTATTCATAATATTCATTTCTTATGAAATGACGACCTTTCCATGGTCGTTAGTTTATAAACCTCGAGATTTGGTCCGAAATTATATATGTATCCTTCGATTCTTAGGTATCTACTTTAATACTCTTTAGGGGAAATATTTTACCTTCTATATAATTGAACAATTGGGTTAATAAAGAAAATGAATTATAAGAAATGTCTTATTTATTAATAAGGCAAATGAATTATAACTTATAACTTAATAATTAGAAAATTATGAGAATTGTATTATTAAATTTTATAATTCATGTAAATATGGTTTGGCATATAATATCTCTTTATTTAAAAAGTTTTTTTTATTTTTAATTATTCGTAAATATCAAAAATGATTAATTAAATAGTAGTAAATTCTTTTATCTCTATTTAAAAAAATGTCGAGTGTTACACCCTCCCCTACTTAAAAGAATTTGGTCCCCAAATTCAACTGCATGAGGATAATTCTGTTATGTAAGAGAAATGCAGAGCGTATAGGACACTTACAGTCTAAAATAGCTCTGGGTATCTTTCCTTCATAGATTCCTCGGTCTCCCAAGTTGCTTCCTGCTCTGAGCATCGATTCCATCGAATTTTCACCATAGGGATCGTCTTGCTCCTTAGAACTCGGACTTCTCGATCGAGGATTTGCATCGGCCTTTGTTCGTAAGTAAGATCCTTTTGAATTACCAAATCGGCATAGTCGATGACATGAGAGGGATCGTGCACGTATTTCTTCAACATGGAAACATGAAATACGTTGTGTACTTCCGAGAGTTGAGGAGGTAAAGTGATATGGTAAGCTACCTCACCCACTCTTTCCAACACCTCAAATGGACCGATGAATCTTGGTGTAAGCTTGCCTTTAACACCAAATCTTCTGATACCTCGGCTGGGAGATACCTTGAGAAACACATGATCACCAACTTGAAATTCCAAGTCTCTCCTTCTGTTATCAGCATAAGATTTATGCCTGCACTGAGCTACCTTGAGTCTCTCTCTGATAAGGAGTATCTTTTCAATTGAATCTCTGACCATATCAGGACCTAGGAGTTGTCTTTCACCGACTTCCTCCCAGCATACTAGAGATCTACAACTTCTACCATAGAGTGCCTCGAAAGGTGCCATTTGAATACTGGCTTGGTAGCTGTTATTGTAGGCAAATTCGGCTAGTGGTAAGTGGTCATGCCAACTTCCGCCGAAATCTATAATGCATGCTCGCAACATGTCCTTAATAACCTGATTGGTCCTTTCCGTCTGACCATCTGTCTGGGGATGAAAAGCAGTACTAAAATTGAGCTTCGTTCCCAGATAGTGTTGTAGACCCATCCAGAAATGAGATGTGAAGCGTGGATCTCGGTCAGATACTATAGACACAGGAATTCCATGTAGTCTAGTAACTTCCTTAATATACAAGGCGGCAAGAACATCAATCGACCATCGGTTCTTAATAGGCAAGAAATGAGCCGATTTTGTAAGGCGATCGATGATTACCCATATTCCATCATATCCGCCCCTAGACTTGGGCAAACCCATGATGAAATCCATGCCGATTTCTTCCCATTTCCACTTGGGAATATCCAGCGGATGCAGTCTCCCTGCGGGTTTCTGATGTTCGGCCTTCACCTGCTGGCAAGTCAAGCATCGAGACACAAAATCCGTTATCTCCCTTTTCATGTTGGGCCACCAAAAGGTCCTTTTTATGTCTTGGAACATCTTAGTGGCTCCCGGATGGATTATGTATCTCGATCGATGAGCTTCTTCAAGAATATTCTTCTTCAGCTCAGGACAGTCGGGCACACATGTCCGTTCATGCAATAGTAGTCTGCCATCAGGTGCCAGCTTGAAATCAAGTCTCTCGTCCAATTTGCTCTTTATCTCCACTAGTGAGGGATCTTCTTCTTGCAACTTTTTGATTTCAGGTAGCAAATCTGGATGTAAGCTCATATGAGATAGAATAATACACATGTTCTTCTCATCCGTGCTGATATCAAGCTCAGAGAATTTCTCCAACAGTTTCCATTCTTGTATCATGCAGTTGGCCAATATTGTTCTCGACTTTCGACTAAGGGCATCAGCTACGGAATTACCCTTACCAGGATGGTACTGTATAGTGAAGTCGAAATCCTTAAGATACTCGAGCCAACGCCTTTGCCGCATGTTTAGCTCCTTTTGGGAGAATAAGTACTTGAGACTTTTATGATCGGAGTATACAGTGAATTGTTCTCCGTAAAGATAGTGCCTCCAAATCTTCAAGGCAAATACCACCGCGGCTAGTTCTAAGTCATGAACCGGGTAATTCTCTTCATGTTTCTTCAATTGACGGAAAGAGTATGCAATGACTCTTCTGTTCTGCATCAATACACATCCGAGGCTGATACCAGAAGCATCGGTATATACCTCGTATTTTTCTCCTTCAATTGGAAGAGATAAGACCGGTGCAGTAGTCAAGAGATCCTTCAAAGTCAGGAAACTCTTCTCACAATCTTCATTCCACTCATAAGGCACTTCCTTGCGAGTCAATATGGTAAGAGGAACAGCAATCTTGGACAAGTCCTTGATGAAACGTCGGTAGTAACCAGCTAAACCCAAGAAGCTACGAATCTCCGTTGCATTCGTCGGTCGTTCCCAGTTTTGCACGGCTTTGACCTTTGCAGGATCAACAGCAATCCCATCCTTTGAGATAACATGTCCTAAGAAGGACACTTCCTCCAGCCAGAACTGGCATTTGCTGAATTTTGCGTATAACTTATTGTCTCGCAATATTTGTAATGCCTTCTTGAGATGTTCCGCATGATCTTCTTCAGTCTTTGAATAGATCAATATATCGTCAATGAAGACCACAATAAATTGGTCTAAATAAGGCTGGTAAATGCTATTCATTAACTGCATGAAAGCTGCATGGGCATTAGTTAGTCCAAAAGGTATAACAGTAAATTCGTAATGCCCATACCTGCTTTGAAATGCAGGTTTGTAAATATCTTCTTCCTTGATCCTCAATTGGTGATAACCAGACCAAAGATCTATTTTGGAGAAATACTTTGCTCCTGATAATTGGTCGAACAGCTCATCAATTCTCGGCAGTGGGTACTTGTTCTTGATTGTAAGATGATTTAACTGCCGGTAATCAATGCATAATCTTAATGTGCCATCCTTCTTTTTAACAAAGAGCACCGGTGCCCCCCATGGGGAAGTAGTCGGTCTAATGAATCCTTTCTTCAGTAAATCCATCAACTGCTCCTTCAGTTCTTTTAGTTCCGCATGAGACATTCTGTAGGGTGCTTTAGAAATAGGACCGGCACCCGGAACAATATCAATTGTGAATGACACTTCTCTTTCCGGGGGTAAACCTTGCAATTAGTCTGGAAATACATCAGAGAAGTCCCGAGTCACTCGGATGTCTTCAATCTTTGTCTTCTCAGCTTCTGTGGTAGTTACAAAAGCTAAGAAAGCCATACATCCTCTATTCACTAGTTTACTAGCTCGGAGAGCTGAGATAAGTAGCGATTTATCCCGAGGTTTGATATAAACTAACTCGGGATAGTCCACAAAAGTTATCTTGCCATGCCGACAATCTACCGTTGCTTGGTAGGTCGATAACCAGTCAGCTCCCAATATGACATCATAATATTCCATATCAAGACATATCAGGTCGGCCGGTAGATTATTACCTTGAACCATAACCTCACAACTTGGGTAGTGATGCGTAATATCCGATTTGTTTCCAAGAGGTGTAGATAGAATTAAATCTAACCATTCAGGTTCTTTAGAAAATGAGGCAGTAAATTTCTTGGAAACAAACGAATGAGTTGCTCCAGTATCAAATAGAACTCTATTAGGTTTAGAGCAAACAGTCAATGTACCTTCCACGATTCCTCCTTCCATAGGTTCCGTCCCTTGAAGAGCTTGCAGACGGCCTTGCTTTTTGACTGGACGCTTCTCGTCCTTGTTGACTTGTTCCTTCATTAAGGGGCAATCGGGAATTCGATGCTCTCGACTCCCATATCGGAGACACGCTCCTAGTTTCCTTCAGCACTCCTCGGTCTTATGACCAGCTTTTTCGCAATATTTGCAAATCTTCTTAGTAGGTGCAATATCGGAGAAGGGCTTGTTGCTGATAGTGAGGAACGGCTTGTGACTTTTCTAGGATCTCTTCTCCTTGGAAGACTCGCCTCCATTAAAGACCCGCTTCTTGCCAAATGGTGGTTTGAAGCTTCCTGGACTTGTAACATGTTCCTTCTTGTCCTTGCCTCGAATCCTTTCAGAAAATTCGGTGGCGTCTTCCAGCAGCTGAGCACGACGAACCATTTCCGAGTAGACTTGGATGTCCATCGGTGCAAGCTGGGTAATATACTGGGGCCGTAGCCCGTTGAGAAATCTCCTCGCCTTCATCTTTTCCGTACACACCAAGTGAGGTGCATAACGGGAAAGCCTTGAGAATTAGGCCTCATATTCAGCTACCTTCCGGGTCCATTGCTTTAATGCAGCAAATTCCGCAGCCTTCTTCTCTTGCACACGGTCCGAGAAATACTTGTTGTTCAAATGCTCGACAAATTCCGTCCATGTGACATGATTGTCGGGCAGTGTTGCTTCCACGGACTCCCACCAGCATCGAGCGTCCCGTTCTAGTTGAAATGTGGCCAGTAAAACTTTTTCTTCGTCCGTGCATTGCATTACACGGAAGATCCTCTCGGTCTCCTTCAGCCAATGCTTGGCGTCATCGGGGTCCACTGATCCCGTGGCGCGACAGTTCTTTATATAGAACCAAAGCAAGCTAGAAAATTAAAGAATTTCTTCCTTAGACAATTATAAGAGTGCGCAAATATCTAAGTTTAACTTGAATTTAATACAAATGGTTCGAGCTAACAATTGTCGAATACACATATCCTTTATTGGTTTTGACTGACATGCTAGAGAATATAATTGACATTATGGTACAAATTAACACCAACAACGGAATTACAATAACACAATTGATAATAATTGGTGACTCTATCTCTACACTCATCACTCAGATTCATTCCCCTCCCAGTTCTGGTCGATATCCAAATCACCTGAAAGGTTAGAAAACGACTAGATGAGCGAATCGCTCAGTAGGATTTACATCTCAAGTTTTAACATGCTTTAAGTAAATTACAAGTTCATTTAAGATAAGTGATCAATGCATGTAGACATGTAGATATCAAGGAATTGTACAATCGACGAGAGCAGGATTACAATTGAGAGCGTATAGAATTCAGTCTTCGAGCAGAAGCAGCAAGTAGTATCAAGCACGTGATAACTAAGGAATAACAAATGGGAATTCAAAAGCAGTAGCAACAAGTGATATTAAGCACGTGATAACTGAGGAATAACAATTGGAATTCAAACAATAGTAAGCAAGGAAATTCCAAGCATATGTAGTAAGAATTGGCTATTTATCAATTTATTCAAATAAATACTTTTACCCTTCTACGGGTCTCAACCAATCAATCAAGTACATATCACGAGAATGAGTGGAATGCCTAAAGTCTAGCAAGCAAGTACTCCGGTGTAATGCCAAACACCGTGGTCAATAAACTCCCATGGGCACAAGTACCTTCGGGTGCTCCTCCCAGGACCATACCGGGCCCTATATGCACAGCATTAGTCATGTTTTCGACATCCACTCTCATTTATAGCCAATAAGGAATTTCAAGGCTTGACCAATAGGAATATAAGGTGGATTTGGAATGGAATCCAAAGGGCGAATTTATATGTAGAGTTGTACTAGGGTAAAACCACTGACGGGTAACACACAGAAAAATTGTACGAGATTGGTACCTAGTAGAATACTTAACATTTTCAGAAATGACACGCTAATTAGAATGCACATTCCTGGAATTTCACATGGATTTTTTTTTTTTGTGAATTGGCGCCCTCGAGTTGACTGGTCCTTTAAAGTATATATATATTTAAATTGGCGCCTCCCGTTAAGTCTTCATTTAATTGAAGACTTTCTGACAGACGCTATTTAGGCTTTTTTTTTTGAAATTTCTAAATTATATATATATATATATCAAATTGGCGCCCCCCTTTAAGTCATCTCTTATGAAATTAGCGCCTGCCAGCAAGTCATCTTTTAATTCGCGCCTTCCAGAAAGTCATCTTTTAATTTACGCCCCCCAGAAAGTCATCTTTTATCAAATTAGCGCCTTCCAGCAAGTCATCTTTTAATTCGCGCCTTCCAGCAAGTCATCTTTTATCAAATTAGCGCCTTCCAGCAAGTCATCTTTTAATTCGCGCCTTCCATCAAGTCATCTTTTAAAAAATTAGCGCCTTCCAGCAAGTCATCTTTTAATTCGCGCCCACCCAGCACGTCTTCTTTTAATGGAAGGTAGGCCAGAGTTTCAGAATGCAATTGGCGCCCCCCTGGGAGTCGTCATTTGATAAATTGGTGCCTTGGGTGCCGTCGTTATTTCTGTAATTGGCGCCCTGGTCTAGGGCGCCATTTACAGATGGCTATTCGACGGAAGAATTGACGACATGGAGTGAGGGCGTCCATTCTGTAATTGGCGCCTTGGTCAGGGGCGCCATTTACAGGCTAATCAAATGTCGGTGCCTTCAATTTATAAAATGACGACCCCTATATGGTCGTCACTTTTGTAAATGACGACTGCATCTAGGGCGCCATTTAATTGGGCTATTTATAATTAAAGTCTAAGACAGGGGTTTAATCTAAGTTAAAATTCAAGACGGGTTGTTTAATATGCTGTAACATGGACTTCACTTTAACCGGTTAACAAGGTTACGTTGATATTTTTAATTAGCATGTTCAACAGTTGGCTAATTATAACTTAACCATGGAGATTTTCTTCATTTAGCTAAAGCATGTTGGGTTACAGGTTGCTTAAACATGTCATTACTTGAGCACATTACTAATTACTAACCAAACATGATAGATCATAATATATCTAGTCTAATTTCATATGGAGATGAGTTAATTACAAATGTTACGTGCTAATACACCCTAATTAGTTACAAGTTTGGTGATAAAGCATGAAAAACCTACTAAGCATGCTATGTAATCACTTAGATTAACTACGATTTAGCCAAAGATTGAGAAAACCTACTAACATGCTGTGTAGATTAACTACTAGTTTAGCTAAGGTTGACTATTAGTTTAGCTAAAAGTTGAGACAACCTACCTCTTGGAGCAGAAGGAAGGGTGCGTGGACAGAGGAGAGGTATGCACCTCTCTGCAACCTTCACAGAGCTTGTCTGTCTGCAACCTCCCTGCAACCAGCTAAAGCTAACGAGCTAACGGGTTTGGCTAGAATAGGGGTGTGTATTATAGCATTAGGGTCGACAAGATAGGGGGAAAGATCCGCGAAAAGCGGATCTGGGTGGCATGCCAGCGAATACAGGCTGGATAATAGCCAGGAAAAAGAGAAAAATGGCGGCTTAGGTAGTGTCGTCTCTTAAGTAAATGACGCCTTAGGTGGTGTCATCTCTTAAGTGGCGTCTTAGGTGGTGTCATCTCTTATCAAATTCGCGCCTTAGGTGGCGTCACCTCTTATCAAATTCGCACCTTAGGTGGTGTCACCTCTTATCAAATTCGCTCCTTAGGTGGTGTCACCTCTTATCAAATTCGCGCCTTTGGTGGTGTCACCTCTTATCAAATTCGCGCCTTAGGTGGTGTCACCTTTTAATTCGCGCCTTAGGTGGTGTCACCTCTTATCAAATTCGCGCCTTAGGTGGTGTCACCTTTTAATTCGCGCCTTAGGTGTTGTCACCTTTTAATTCGCGCCTCCCTGGGAGTCATTTCTTAAGGAAATGACGCCCTGGTAGCTGGCGTCATTTAAGATTGGATTTTCTTTTTTTTATTAAACATATCACCTACTTAATTGATTTTTATCTTTAATATTCGATGGAGTCTGACTACCAAATTTTATGGATAAGGTCCTTTTATTTCTTTGCTATTTTTACATATAATCTTTTTTTAAAATTCTTTTTAAATAAAAAGTGACACTATTCCCCAATTACTATTCATACTATTCATTTCTTATGAAATGACGACCTTTCCATGGTCGTTAGTTTATAAACCTTGAGATTTGGTCCGAAATTATATATGTATCCTTCGATTCTTAGGTATCTACTTTAATACTCTTTAGGGGAAATATTTTACCTTCTATATAATTGAACAATTGGGTTAATAAAGAAAAATGAATTATAAGAAATGTCTTATTTATTAATAAGGCAAATGAATTATAACTTATAACTTAATAATTAGAAAATTATGAGAATTGTATTATTAAATTTTATAATTCATGTAAATATGGTTTGGCATATAATATCTCTTTATTTAAAAAGTTTTTTTTGTTTTTGATTATTCGTAAATATCAAAGATGACTAATTAAATAGTAGTAAATTCTTTTATCTCTATTTAAAAAAATGCCGGGTGTTACACCTGTTGATCTAATAAATTTGCGGTTCAAAACCATATTACCCACTTGAAATTTTCTTTTGATGACCTTATTTTGAAAATGACGCGAGACACATTTTTGATAAACAGAGACGTGATTGGCCGCATTAAGCCTCTTCTCGTCCAAGAGTTCCAGCTGGACTAGCAACGCCTCTCGACATTCATCGAGATTAAGTTCTTTGTCGAGCTGCACCCTTTGGGATGGGATCAAAATCTCATACGGGAGTACCGCTTCCATCCCATAGGTGAGAGCAAAAGGAGTTTGCCCTGTGGGAGTACGGACGGAGGTGCGATAAGTACATAGAGCTTCTACTAATTTATCGGCCCAATCAGTAAATTTATGTGACTTGCATGTTTTCTTGATAATTTTAAGAAGAGTCTTGGTTGTGGCCTCGGCTTGGCCGTTGCCTTGGGGGTAGTATGGTGATGAATGATGCAATGAAATATTGAATTTCTTACAGAGGTCTTGGAGTTCTTGTGACACGAACTGAGGTCCGTTGTCGGTGACGATGTCGCTTGGCACTCCGAACTGCGAAATGATGTTCTTGAGGATGAACCGGCAAACTGTGGTGGCTTTGATTTCTGCATACACTTCAGCTTCGGCCCACTTGGTGAAGTACTCCGTAACAGTGAGGATAAAATATTTTTGTTTGATTTGAGAGTTTGGATCACCTAGTGGGCCTACAATATCAAAAGCCCACATGGAGAATGGCCAAGGAGCAGAAAGAGGATGGAGAGATGATGCAGGAGCATGGATTTTGTCAGCATGGAGTTGGCACTGAAGACACCTACGGACATAGGTGGAACAATCCTCTTCTAGCATGGAGAATGGCCAATAATAGCCCTGCCTAAGAATCTTCTTCACCAAAGACTGACCATTGACATGCCCTCCACACTCACTCAAGTGAGCTACTTCAACAACTTTCTAGGCCTCATCATCGTCTAAACATCTCATAAGAACTCCATTAAGAGCCCGCCTATACAACTCTCCTGCAACGATGGTGTATCTGGACGCGACTCTTCTTATGGCCTTGTGCTGCACGACGTTGGCTGATTCTCGGAATGACCCGCCCCTGTAATACTGCTCGATTTCGTGGTACCAAGGCAATTCCTCTTCTTCTAAAATTTCCTCGAGCTCAGTTAACAACACTTCTTTCAAATCCTCCTTCTCAACTTTCTTCTCTACAGACTTCCTAAGGTTGTCAAACCACGGATCCTGAAGGGAAGGAGCGTCTAACCGCTAGACCATAATGGTCTCAGTGGAGCGATTGAGGGGGAAGGAGAGGGAAGAAGCGAGCGATGCAAGCGCATCGACAAGAATGTTCTGAGATCGAGGGGTGTGAATGTAGATCAGCTTGCAAAATTGCTTAGCCAAGAGCGTGACCAAATATTGATAATGTTTGAGCTTAGGGTCACGGGTGCGATAAGTGGAAAGAACTTGATGCAGCACCAATTGAGAATCTCCTATGATGTTTAAGTATCGCGCGCCCATGATGTAGGCATGCTTCAATCCAGCAAGGAGAGCCTCATACTCAGCTATGTTATTGGTAGCAAGAAAAGAGAGTTGGTATGCAAAGGGAATGGTCACTCCCTCTGGAGTGAGAAGGACGGCGCCGATCCCTCGGCCCTGAGAATTGAGTGCACCATCAAAGTGCAGCGACCAAAAAGGGTGATGAGTGAGCACAGCCAGGTGTTCATCAGGGAACTCATCCTGGATAGAATCTGTACAAGGGATAGGTAAATGAGCGAGATGTTCGGCAATAGCATATCCCTTGATAGCTTTCTGAACGACGAAGGTAATATCGAATTAAGAGAGAAAGCTCTGCCAGCAAGCTAACCTACTAGAAAGGATGGGTTTCTCTAAAAGATAGCGAATTGGGTCCATTCTAGAGATCAACTTAACCTCATGGGCAAGGAAAT
Source organism: Amorphophallus konjac (assembly GCA_022559845.1). Classification (NCBI taxonomy): domain Eukaryota; kingdom Viridiplantae; phylum Streptophyta; class Magnoliopsida; order Alismatales; family Araceae; genus Amorphophallus; species Amorphophallus konjac. Next base: position 315,278,267 of record CM040119.1, on the reverse strand, counting down.
AATGTTTCAATTTCTGGGCTACCCAAACTAAGGCTGTGCAGGTCTTCTCCATAGTGGTATACTTAGATTCAGCAGGATTGAACAACCTAGAAAGGTAGTAGGCTTCCCTTTCCTTCCCTTCGTCATCCACTTGTACAAGGACAGCTCCTAGGGAGTCATCAATAACCGAAATGTATAAAATCAGGAGTTTTCCGGGAACAGGGGGTTACAAAATCAGGGGATTAGATAAATAAACCTTAAGATCCTCATAGGCCTTTTGACATTGTTCGTTCCATTCGAATTTGGCCCCCGCCTTCAACAATTCATAGAATAGACGGCACCTTTGCGAATGTTGAGATATAAACCTCCGAATGAACTGCAAACACCCGATCAATCCTCTAAGCTCAGTGATGTTCTTAGATGGTGGCATTTCCATAACGGTCTTTACTTTGTTTGGATCAATTTGAATCCCCCGCTTGCTAACTATAAAGCCTAGCAACTTCCTTGATGCTACCCCAAACACACATTTCTTCGGATTCATCTTTAATTTATACTCCCTAGCCCTTTGTAACACCTTGGTCAGGATAGCGGGGTGCTCTTCCTTTGACCTTAACTTCACCAGAATATCATCCACATAAGCCTCCATATAAACGTGCATCATGTCGTGGAAGATTGCCATCATCACCCGTTGATATGTGGCACTCGCATTCTTCAATCCAAACGGCATGACCATGTAGCAGTAGGTGCCCCAGGGCGTGGTGAAAGAGGTCTTTTCTTGATCTTCGAGAGCGAGATGAATTTGGTTATACCTTGAATATCCATCCATAAATGAGAAGGCCTCATACCCGTCCGTGTTGTCCACCAACACGTCAATATGAGGAAGCGAGAAATCATCTTTAGGACATGCTTTATTCAAGTCCCTAAAATCGATGCAAATTCAAATTTTTCCATCCTTTTTCATCACAGGGACAATATTCGCCACCCACCGAGGATACAACACAACTTTGATGAACTTGGCCTTATGTAACTTATCCACTTCTTCTTTTATCCTTAAGGCCATTTGGGGGTGGAATCTTCTTGATTTTTGCTTAACGTACGGGTGTTGCCCCTGGTTTGAGTACTAATCTATGTTCTACCAGGGCGGGGTCAAGGCCCGGCATGTCCTCGTAGGACCAGGCAAATTAATCCATATACTCCCTCAAAACCTTGACTAGCTCCTCTTCAACCTGAGGAGAGAGATTAGCATAGATAATTATAAGCCTGGGGTCCTCTTTAGTTCCAAGATTAATTTCTTTCGTGGGTTCATCCACTGCCGACAATGTTCATCAAATCTCTTCAAACCCTGTGCATACAAATCGGCAGTGTCATCCATGTCGCTATCCTCATCATCAATAGGGTCCTTCTCATCTATGATCTCATAAACACTCGATCCATCATTACTCCAAACCCCGTCTAGCTCCTCATCATCCTCCAAGATGATGGCTGTCTCTACAAACTCAGGGCACTTAAGGAGGCTGTGGCAACGTTGAACAAGATCTCGAAGGAATCTATCAGGAACGGCTATAGAATGACGCGTCACTGGACGCGTAGAAAGCGTGGAAGGGTTGGAGACATTGGAACAAGACCCTAATTCACTAGACTCAACCGACTCTACTTCTATAAGCTCCACAAGTCCTACATCTAACCTAGGGGATAGAAAATCTACAGGAAGGGAAATAGGGGCCTCGTGCCCCTGGGGAGAACACTGACAAAACATAGTATAATCCTCCATTGAAATCTCTGTTTTAAAATTGGCATTTTTTTGGGAGATTGGAGAAGATCATGCAGCAAGAGGGGTTAGAGGAGGAAGGAGGAGGAGGAAGTGTAGTAGGGAAGAGAGATGGAAAAAGAACATCAAAGAAAGGGTCGGAAGAAGAAAACCACATGTTTGAGAGATCGGATAAGGAGGACAACATGGTGGAAAGATCAATAGGTGGGCATTGCCCACATGCACACGGCACAAACAAAACCCCGAATAGCATTTTCGTAAAGAACGGATCGATCATGATTGGAGGTGAGCGGGGAATAGATTCCAACTGTTGAAAAAGGGAGGCAAGGCGGGAATTGAAGGAGACCAAGAAAAAGCAATGAGGGAGCTCCCCTCTTCCCGCGGCCTCCGATAAACTGGCTCTGCCGGAGAGCACTTCACAAGCTACATCTCTGATTTCTTCGAACAAACTTCTTCTTTACAAAACATCTTTTTAAAGCAATTACAAAAAAATTTCATATCACCCACCAGCCCCTCCAGCGGCGACGACGGGTCAACAACGGTACAAGTGGCATCACTTTTCATATCAAAATAGGGCGGCCTCTTCAGCATACCTGGCTGCAACGGGCCCTTCACAAAGTGTTGGCGATAGTCCCAGGTCAACGGCCCTGAGTCTCCCAGAATTGACAATGCTGACTCTCGGTAGCCGAGGCCTCTTCTGTTCATTTTCCTGCCCCTTGGGATGGCCGTAGTCCGCCCCTGTAACTGGGCTCCAAGACCCATGCCTGGCTGGTAACCTAGTTTCAGAATCATGTTCCAGCCCTTGGAATCTCTTATCTTGGACTTGGCTTTAACATTAATAGGTGTAGTGGCGGGCTTGCGTGACGCATATGCCCATGGAAAATCTAAGTCCATCACATAAAGGACCGGCTTATTGCTAGGCCAAAGAGTTGGCAAAATCTTATCGAAAATAGCTTCAACGGTTTGCACCATGAAAATACTCTTAACCTTGACCACCCGCCCCTGAAATAGAAATTTGAGGCATTGGTGGGCGGTAGAAGGTATAGCATGAAGACTATCGATCCACGGTCGACCCAAGATGGCTTTAAACATTAGATCTATGTCCAACACATAAAATTCCACAGCCATTGTGAAAGGCCCAAGCTCGGCCTGAACAGTTACCACCCCGTGGCATGCTCTCCTGGAGTTGTCATAAGCAACGATGGTCGTTGGAGTTGGCCTTAGCATATCTTCAGAAATATTGCAGGCACGCAGAGTGCTCAAGGGATAGACATTTATCGACGCTCCGGTGTCCACTAGAACCGCGTCAACTGCTACCTTATTTAATGTGATTGAAATACAAAGTGGCATCTGGCGTGCCTCAGGGGGTGCTAATTCTGACTCTGAAAAAGAAATGGACGGCCCCTTTATAATTGTGGCCAATGCCCATGGTAAACTCTCCACTGCCATATCCTCGCTGACCATAACCTTTTGAAGGAAAGTTTTCAAAGCATCCTGGTGCGGTGTGGACCTCTTGATCAACTCCAATATTGAAATCGTGGCCGGCGTCCGGTCCAAGTGTTGCAGTATATCATATCTTGTGCCTGGTAGGGGGTCGAATTCTTCTTGCTCAACTGTGGGTGAGGAAACTAGAGGGTTGGGTGCAGGTGCACCAGTGGAGGGATAGCTTCTCTGAAACAAACGCCCGCTCCGGAGGGCAAGGTTCTGCGCCGGCACGGCATTGGATGGAATCCCGACTTGCTCAGTGGGGTAAGCAGAATGAACAACGGTGGGAGAGGCAATGGTGGAGGCGGGTCTGACAGGCCCTGGCGGAAGGATGATAGGCGAAGGGTTAGGCAAGGGGGTCACAATGGAGGGTATGACGGGTGAAGGTGCAAGGATTGGTTAAGTGGTGGGAAAGGTGGTAGGTGCAATGGGGGATCTGGAGGGAATGGTGGGTGTTGCGGAGGTCAAAATGGTGGGCGAGATGATGGAGGGGACAGAAGGTGAAGGGGAGTTAGTGTAGGTATGGTGGAGGGCCAAAAGATGAGCAGGAGTCTCATCGTCATAGGACCACCCAGCGTTGGGAGCTGGGCGGTGAATAATATTCACCTGGGCCGGTGCCGGCGGCTGCTATTGAGGAGCGGGCGGGTGGTTTGGCATTGGAATCTGATGAATCCATAACTCTGGTGCAGGCTGCCATTGCTGCTGGGGTTGCGGTTGCTGCTGGGGTTGCGGTTGCTGCTGATGCGGCCTCGGTGCCTGTCTTCTTCTTTCTTTCATGTCTTCAATCAACTTATGCATCTGTGCCCAATCAATTCTCTGTCCCTCATGGAAATCATAAACAAGATCACGAAACTGATATCACCTTTCTATAGTGTGCCCGGGTTGCCGATGATATATGCAATATCTGGACTGGTCGACGGCCGAATTCCAATTCGGGCGTTCCGGAGGGAGATGAAGATCATCAGTGTACATCAGAGCTAAGAAAATGTCTGGGAGAGTTTCAGGAAGTGGGGGGTAGTGGGCTCTCTTGGGACCCGGTCGAGTAGTTGTGTAGCCATTTGGTGGCGGGACATTATGGTACTATGGCGGCTGTTGTGGCTGTTGTGGTGGTGGTGGTGGTTGTTGTGGCGGCTGAGGAGTGGGAAATGATGGTCGAGTAGCTGGTGGAGCGGTGAACAAGGGGTTGCGGGGAGGTTGCTGGAAGCGTGGTAGAGTGGATTGGTTGGGAAAGTGGATAGCATGTACCTGCTCGTTTGTTTGGACTCCTTCAGTGACAGGGCCCTGAGATTTTCTGGCGATTTTGGGCTTCTGAGCCTCAACAAGGAATGAATGGGGGAGTCCTTAAACTGGGTCTAGATAAATCGGGCCCTGCTGAACAACTGGTGCATGTTGGAAATGTCATTCATAGCTAAAATGTTCCGGAAGGTGGGGGTGACATTGGAAATCAGCAATTTCACTTTCTCTTCCTCCAGAATCTGCCCGGGCACACGGGAGGCCATCTGCATCCATCTGTCAGAATAAGTCACAAAGTCTTCTTCGGCCTTCATCTTTTCGGCCACTAAATCAGTGAAAGAATATTACGGGCCCACCTGGTCTTGGAATCCTTGAATAAATATTTCTTTGACAATAAAACTCTCCGCCTCCTCTAGTGGCAGAGTATAAAACCACTCTAATGCTACCCCATCCAGTGAGCGGCGGAAAAGATACGCCATGAGACGATCATCATGTTGAAATTGCGCCGACTCATATAAGAACTCCCTGATGTGAATAAAGGGGTTGCCATTCCCATCGTACTTGCGGTACGTGGGGAGCTCCGACTAGGGAGGAAAATGGATACCACGGAAATTAGGGGTGGGGATGTCAGCAAGGGATCGTGGGCCGACCCGTTTATGAAGGAGGTCAGTTTACTGTTGCATGCCAGCCCACTTGTCAAGAAGTTCCCGTTCCCGGGACGAAGGAGGCAAAACTGGGAGGGCGGACCCGATGTAAGGGGCCGAAGGATAAGCGGACGGAGGGGGTAGCCCGTAAGAGGGATAATGGCCCAAGGATGGGCCCATATCCGCATGAGCCAATTGGGCAGCCCCTGCTTGGGTGCGTAAAAAGTTGGCCGGGCCTATAAGGGCCTGTGGCGCTGGAGGGATGGTTTCATAAGGATCAGCATAGGAAGATGTGAAGAGCGGGGTCTTCCCCTTATCAAGCATCTGATGGGCCGAGCTAGAAGCTTGGCCCACCTCCGGATTGGTGAAGCGGAGAACCCTGGGCTGGACATGGGTAAGATCAATGGGCGCAGTAGACGAGGCCCCTAGCCCACTAGTCAAAGATATAGAAGTGGCGACAGCAAGCCCGCCCTTAGGAGGAACTGAAGATGGGGCATCCGGCCCCTACAAAGCCTGACGAAGAAGGTGGAGTTGGGTGGGATCCAACTGGGCCATCATGTGAAGAACATGGTTGGCCGAATTATAAGAAGAGGAATCAGAATGAGTGGGTTGACTATCCTCAACAACAATGGTCAGAAGAGGAGGGGCAGGCCACTCTCTCCCCTGCACAGTGGTGACCCTAGGTGGGTCCTCCAAAAGTCCCTGCAGGAGAGAGTCCTCGCGAGGGTGAGAGAAATCATGGAAAGACATGTTGGAAGGGGAATCGGACAAGGGATTTAGGTAAGAAATGAATAAGGAATTGCCCCTAGGAGAAGATCTTGTTCTTACACCAAGTGATCCAGCTCACTCACACATCAACATTTTCTGGCATGGTCTCCCTTCTCATTATCTTTCTTTGGTTGTGGGAAGTTTGGTGTGAAAGAAATAAAAGAAAATATGATGGCATTGTTAGCTCGCCCAAATCCATCTACTACAAAATCATGCATATCATTAACTCCACCAAATTCTCGACCTGCAGATCGGCTGGTGAGCTACTATCCTTGCTCTGCTACCTAAATTCTCACAGACCCCTACCGTTGTTCAGCAGACCAAGCCTCAAATTGTGAAATGGTCTTTTCCCCCTATTCATTGGTTCAAACTCAATGTGGATGGTGCGTCGAAGGGCAACCCGGGCCCTGCTGGGGGAGGTGGCTTAATCAGGGACCACAAAGGCTGTATTGTCCTGGCCTTTAGCCATTTCTATGGTCCCTACCTCAGGTTGGTTGTTGAGGCACGTGCTTTGCTAGATGGCCTTCGCCTTGCAGTTTGCTATGGTATTCAGCTGCACTCTATGGAGTCTAACTCTCAAGCTCTTGTCCACATCATCAAAAATGCCTCCTCCTGTCCATGGAGACTGCTCCCTTTCATCAATGAGATCAGAGCCCACATTAATTTTCTAAACACTGATATTGTACATATTTATAGAGAAGGGAACCAAGTGGCAGATGGCCTTGCCAATTTTGCATGTGAATGCAGATCCTTTTCTTTCTTCCATGGCAGTTCAGATTTGCTCCCTTCTCTTGTCAAAGGGGCGTGCATGTTGGATAGATTGGGTATCCCCAATATTAGATTTTAGCATCTCGACTCATTGTATGCAGGGGATATGCCCTGCTGATCTATGTACCTTTTCTTATTAATATTCTTTAAAAAAAAAAGAAGATCCTGTGGGTGTAAAGAAACTCCACACACAACGGACACCTTGAAATGAGAGAAACAACATCTAATAAGCACCTAACTAGAGACAGCTAACAAACATGCGCAATCAAAGAGGAGAGGAGAGGCAACCAATTATCAACCAAGTTATGATGATGCGTGAAAGTTTTTATGTGTTCCCCTTTAAGAACCTTAATGGATTGAATTAAATGAGGTTCTCTCAACAATAGGGATCCTAATAGGGGTGGAATAGGGACTTGGTTGGCTATAGATTTAGTCTCTCTCACGGATGTAACCTAGACTGGGGGTGGTAAGGTACAACCTGCCTGGCATCCGTGTGGGAATCCACAGCTCACGGGGGCTTACGGAAGTCCCGGGTAAGGTCACCTAGTCGACTCCAAGGAATATGGAGACAAGAGGATCCCCTACCAAGGTAGGAATGCAACTAGTATGATAAAATGTATGAACCTATGCGCACCGGAGTGCATGCAAAGCCTAGCCTAAAACTAACAAGCAATGATCACACAATATGGTAATGTATGGCAATAACCATGCAAAAATAAATGACAACCAGGGGAGATGAAAAGCACCAAAACAATCGTGAAATGATATGAAATAATGCACAAAATATCAATCCCAGGTGTACTGTAGCAAAATAAACGGTCTGATGGGAGACCGCGCAGGCAATATAGACGGCCCTAGATAGGACCGCTAAACGATAGGGAGAAATGAAAGCAAAAACATAAAACAGAAGTAAACTGTAGCAGTGAGAACTGTGGCATACTTGAACGATCTGGGCGGTCTAACAAACGACCGCGACACTTGAGAGATGGCCCTGACAAGACCGTGTAAGCATAGCAAATCACAAGAATATGAATGGCAGGGATGTACCTGAGGCAGTAGTGGACGGTCTATCGACCGATCGCCCGGTGATGTAAACGGCCTTTTAGAGAACCGCTAACAACCCCGTTAACAAAAAACAATAATCACCGCAACGGCAAACCCAAGAGGACTAACAAATAATACAACCACACAGAGAAGAACAGCTCAGCAAAATCAGAAGCACGATGGGCAGTAGGTGTCCCACCGTGATCACCAAAAAAGGGGGTGTAGATAAGTTTTTCTTTCTCCCTCGTCCCTCCCTTAACTCAAAAGTGAATATGTAAAATGATGAGGGATGAACAAAAGGGGGAAGGGGCAACCAATGAGATACTCAAACACAAAAGAATGATGTGATCGCCACCAAGATACATAGCACAATAGGGGAGTACCACATACCTTGGAAAAGGGAGAAGACACTCGCCGATGGATGCAGTGCTAGTATGACAGACGTGGCCCTTTGAAGTCCGCTTAAGGATGTAGACGGCCGCTCGACTGGCCGCGCACAGCGCTGCTGAGGAACGCGATAAAGGCCTGATTGGTGCTTAAACGGTCTGTGATAGGCCACTCACGGGTGTGGGATGGTCTTAGGAAGACCGCTCAACCTTGCAGACGGACAGAGATGGACCGTGTATGTCCTCCAGACCCCAAACTGTGGGACTTGCTCCTCCACCCCTTCCGGTCGACTAGAGGGGATGGGCCTCGTGCTTAGACTTCTGTTGACTTACAAAACACAACAAAAGATAAGAAAACACAACACAAATTAGCTTTGTGAAGTGCAGTATCTATAAAAGCAAATGGGAAACCTAACTCATTAATGGAATGGGGGATACCTGGGGGGTTGGGTTTTTAACCCCTATGGGCCGTGGAAAACAATAGGAAAGGTAAAGAGGATGAGAATGCCAGTGAAAAATGTGGGGAAAAGATGAAGGAAATGAGCATGCAAATGATGAACAACTTACTAAACACCTAGACCAAAACACAAAGAAAACTACTCCCTGAACCAAAGGCCCAAATGCACATAGAGAGCCTTCCTCCCTGGCTGAGATCTACTCAAGAATTCGGCAGCACTTCGACGCAAACGCTGGATCTCCCCCCTTTCAAGCTTAGACCAAGGGTACTATTTATAGACCCCTGAAAGTCCACTTGAAATTGAGGATTTTCCAGCAGTAATTAAGTCGAGATTCTGAAGGATAAATCAAAGATAATACTCCCAGCTTTCGCTAGGATCAAACGGAATCGAATTTGGTTGAGAATCTGCAGAGAAAATCAAGGACAAAGGAGCTCATTCGACCACAAATGGAGAGAGAAAAATCAACCAGCCCAAGGATCTCGGGCATATAAGCGGTCGATCGATGGGCCGCCCACAGTCATACGCGGTCCATTGCTAGACCGCTTATGAGTGTCGGTGATAAATATAAAATAAGATAAATAAACCATTTATCCCAGCGAACAGACCGAATAGTTCGACGTAGGACTCTCAGGATAAAAATGGTCTATCTATAGATCACTCCAAAAGCCACACGGCCCATTGCAAGACCGCGTACCAGATGTCGGTGGTAAATCAATAAAAATAGGATAAATAGATAATTATCTGAAAATCATCCCGTTCAGGACTCTGGCAAATAAACGGTCCAATAATGAACCGCCCGACCATTACAAACGGTCTAAGGTAATACCGTCTATAAGGATGTCGGTGGAAAATAAATAAAGAAAGATAAATATTGCTATTTATCCAAAGACCATGTCCAAACGGTCTATCAATGGACCTCCGACTCACGGGACGGCCTATCGTTGGACCGCTTAATAAAATGAAGGTCAACGCTAGAGGGGTGAGGTCGACGCTAGTGAAGAGTAAGGTCGACGCTAGTGAGACTAAGGTCGACGTTAGTTCACTAAACGGTCTTCCAATAGGCCGCCCAACTTGAATAAACGGTTTAATGACAGACCGTTTATTAGGTTGCTAGCAGAAAAATCAGAAAATATCCAATTAACAGAGATGGATCTGAGAGATATAAACGGTCTCAAAAGGACCGCCCAACCTTCCAAACGGTCTATCGCTAGACCGCCTTTCTACTGGGCGGTGGAAATTAATAAGAATGAGATAAATAAGACCAAATGAAACCAAGGCCCATTAAGCCCGAATTCTAAGAGCAAACTTAGCCAGGGAGGAAGTAACCATAAAATAAGCCCAAAGACATGCATGAAAATGGTCCAATGAGTAATTGACAACTTGAGACATAAAAAATAGAGGTAAGAAGAATGACTCAACTCATAGGCAAAAAATGGGTGTCAACACTACTAGCACCGATTTGCTCAAAACTCCGGGTACAATCATGGGATTCCTCTGATTTTTGAATTCCCCATAACTTCAAGACTGTATAATTGCAGAGATATGCATTTGGTTTCAGCCGCATGGTGGGACTCTACTCTTGTATTAGAAATTAGATAGTCATAGGGCATTCCAATACTGAGATTAGTTATGAAATATAATGTATTCAGAAAAGCATACACAAAACCTTTCACTTAGTGTTCTGTGTTTGTGTATCTATAGATTATATATATATATATATATATATATATTATTTTTTATGATTAAGGGCTAGTCTAGAGGCTCGTGCCTTTAAGTTTACATTTGACATCAGAATAAGAAGAGATAAATCCAACTTGTACTCTAATCTCTATTTGTTATTCCAACTAAGTTAAGACAATAGTAGATGTAAGATAAATGATCAAATATAGGACATTTGTCATCATTTATTAAAAATTATGCAATTTCTAAATAGCTCATAATGTCGACACATCTCAATCACACTAGCAAGATCGTTATGAGATCCTTTTAGAAGTTAAGCCCATCGTTAATACATTTTTTCAATAAAAGTGTTGGGCACTAAATTTATTAGAAGGGAAGAAATAAACAAGGGGGGCAAAGCCTCAAAATAGAAACATGTGGGTACGTGATGGTCATATGAAGAGCAGGGCTTCTGTTACAATGAGAAAGGCCTGCCCAAAGAAAAAGAAAAAGGAAATTCAAACTTAGGAGACTATGCTACCAATACAGATGGTCCCAAGCCAAGGGGAATAAATGCTAAATATTACAGTGAGGAATGATTTCATGGAATTTTACGGTAGTGCAGGGATTGAGGACACGAACCCATGTGACAAGGGCATCGATCTTCTTCTCCATCTACATCTTCCTAATCATCCTTATTGGATGGGCAATTTTTAACCCAAATCCTGTGAGCTGCAAGAAGATTTTCAAAAGAATCTAGGCATGGATTGACTTGAGGGATAAATGGCAGGGCATTGACATTAAGAGCATTGTAGTGCCCCCCAGAATTTATATCTATAATTTTTGAATTTTAAAATAATTTTTTGGAAATTATAAAGGCTTAAATAAATTAATGAAGGGGTTATTAGATTAATACGTCATTATAAGACTCAATTAGGCTAATTAGTTAACCTAGCCTATCTAATTATTATCCAAAAGGTTAATGGACCAAGCCCATTAAGTTTGGCCCATATTCTAGAAGGGTAATTAGCTTATTCACGTATTTTAAGGATAAATACTATTTATATAAGATAATTATGTGGATAAACGGATAAAAGAGTTTTATCAAATTGAAACTCTATATACGTTAAATGTAACGGTATATCGAGCGACCGCCACAGCCATGTAACACACCTAGACATGACCGTTACATCCTGCAGATTCCGTAAGGTGAGGAAACTGTAAAAAAATTAGAATTTTAGGATCTTATCTATAAGAGATCGACTTAAGGAAGCTTATAACATTACTAAGGACTCTTAGGGATTAGGTTCTGACAAATTAAGGACTCTAGAATCGATCTAATCTTTAAACCCTAGCCAAAGCCCTATAAATAGGACCCAATTTTGAACTGAGCGACCCTTACTTTTGGCTTGTGAAGAATCAAGATAAGGGGTCATAATTTCGGGTAAGTTCTTTAGAAGCTTTTGTTTAGTATATTTTAGACTAATGGTTCTCCAAATTTCGTGCTAGGAGATCAAGCAACCAAGGAGATAGAAGCTTCCAAAGTTGCTGATTCAACCTTAGTAACCCAGGAATCTGATCGCAAGTCCCCTGAAGATCCAGAGATTAGGACGTCTAAACGAGGTAATTAGAGTTCAATCCTTTATAACTTTTTGTTCCCAATAGTTTCATCTTTTTACCCTCAAAATTTTACATCTTTAGGTCAAGAGGCTGAGGAAATAGAGCAGATTGAAGTTGCTGAATTATCATAAGAAGTACAAGGGAATAAGGGTAGCACCTAGCATCAAATTCGACGTTTAAAGGTTTTAGAAGAGGTAGGTTATCTCATGATTGACAGAAACAACTTGTTAGGAATAAAAGCCCTCTGATTGTACTTGATTTCATGCATTGTAGACTAAGAATTTCATGATCTAATAGTTCTATACATTCATGCATCTCTTAGCCCTAAATGGACATTAAAAGATATTATCATGTCTATTTCACTAAACCCATGCATATTGTTGGCCTATACTTCGTTATCATGACTAGGACAGTGGTAGTATTTTGATTTCCATGTATGTTATGTTTTCATAAACCTTTACTTAGTTTACTGCCAGCAGATTCTCTGACGCACCAACGTAAGACCGTCACATGAATGTAATGGCCTTACGATAGACAGTCACACCCTGTTGTGCTTTTATTGTTCTATTATCTCTAACGCACCCTAGCAGGAGCATTACACCACTGTAACGGCCCCTCGATAAACCAACACGCACTGTAACGCGCCTATCCTAGACCGTCAGACATCTGTGTTCTATCAGCCCGCGATAGAATAATAACCAGTTAAGTTTACTTATAAATAAGCTTAGATACCTAAGTTGGACCTGTTATCATGACTTCAAGTTTAGTTACTGATTCATAATCAAATTGCATGATTAATGTATCTTAGGTTATTTTAAGTTATGCTAATTTCATTGGCTAAAACTTTATAGTTTTGTATTCTAAATCATGATTTTTCAATGTTGTATTGACGGAGTTTTATTTGGGTTTCACATTGTTACACATTCTTTTCTATCAATAGAGTCATTTCTTTAAGTATATGGCACATATTCCGGTATGTTGTCCATTAGTTCACTTTGCACTATAGGAACATTATTCTTGGACATGAGAACCTCTCTATTAGATATTCCTTCCAATAGACTAGGAAATCTTGTTTCAAGGCCTCCATAATTCTCCGCGAGCCTGAGATTCCCATTAGGACGCCGAGTTGGTTGTACCATTAAAGCCCATTGATTAGATTACACTATCGATGTTTTTGGTTATCAGTAATGTAACGGCTCTATGTTGGACCGTCAGGCATAAGTAACGGCCCAATATACGACCGTCACATTCCACTAAGTCTGATTTCTTGGTTCTGGATTCAGACTAATGTAACGGCTCAATACTGGAGCGTCACATGATGTAACGGCCCAGTACACGACCGTCACACTGCTTGAGTATTTTAACCCAAGGTGGACCAAGGGTTGATATTCCAAGGTTTCTAGATGGACTATTGAGGATCTAGAACTTATCATATTGATCAAGAAACCTAATATAATTAGTTGAAGATAAAGAACGTACTGTTATGCTGTCGATTTATTTCCATAAGCATAACCTTGCTTAAGTCATTCTTGATTTCTCATGATTCTTATTGAAGCATTCATTCATTGAATTATTGTTATCATGAGCTTATTCAACTTATTACATTCTTAGCCATACTTTATTATTACATGCGTGGAAGTAGCTTGATTTATACTTGAAGATGCGATCGAGCAATGATTGTGTTCAAGGGCTCTATGCTAGTCCCCTCGGCTGATTGTCGGAAACATACTATTATAAACCATGGGGTATGCTGCTACTGGCGTCGCATTGCGATGGGAGTACTTTATCTATAAATAAGTGAAAATCCACAATATGGCATGACATGACATTCTTGTACATGACTTTCTTGCTTGATATTCTACAGAAATTCACGAAGTACTTGTTCATAAGCAAAAGATATTGGAGTGATGATTATGTGGCTTGCTAGTACATTCTCGATACATTCTTGTTCACGAAAGGCCAATAATCATGTCCTTGTTACATTCTTGCTAGTTCGTACTTGCTCTCATTCTAACTTATTTGATCGTCTTGTTACTTTGGTTTAATCACGTGATTGATTCCATTCGCATGATTTTTACCTCATTCTTTAGAGATAAATTGTTAATTACTTTAATAGTGCCTTCATGTTGATGCGAAGATACCTACTGGGCAAGTGTGCTCATTACCTATTTCCAATCTTTTCAAGAGATGGAAGCGATTCAAATTCGAATTCGGGTTATACAAGTAGCGGGTCCGAGAGCAAATGAAAGTATTATCAAGATGAGAGTGAAGACTTAGGAAGTCTAAATTGTTTAGATTGAGTCTATGTAATTTTCCTATTTCTTGAGTCTAGTATATAATGGAAGTTGAATTAGTGGTTGTACTTGATTATTTTGAAATAAAGTTGGAGTTTGAGTAATATTGTGCAATTGCATTTATGTGTGTGATTATCTTGCGCTCTGATCGTTCTTGCTTGCAAGAGGCTTACCATGTCGGCTGTTCGCGCTCCCCAAGTTAGTCTTCCGCTATAATAAAGGCTCGGGGCGTGACAGTTAAGTTAGTATCAGAACCTAAGTCTCAAGACTTAGGAAGAAGAGTCATGTCATAGGAAAAATCCAAGGTTTAAGGACCCCTACCTATGAACTAAGGAAGAATTTTCACACCCATGTGAGAATTGGGTAGAGCCCGGGATGAGAAAATTAATTAGCTTTAAGATTGATTTTATTTCATGAGAAATAACAAGTTGTTATTTTTCTCTCAGGTACCTTATTTTACAATGGCTCATCGTGTAGATTGGGATGGCATGCAACAAACAGTTGCCGGCCTTACTCAGGCATTGCAAACTATAGCGCAAGGTGGCGCAGGGGCAAGGACTAGTGACCTACATCACAATTTTCGGAGTTTAAATCCTCCGCGATTCTATGGTTCGTCTAGTCCCGACGAAGCAGAGAACTGGATAGATGAAATGAATTATATATTTGATGTCATCCAATGCACCGATCAGGAGAAGGTGCGTCTCGTAACCTTTCAACTCAACAAAGATGCTCGCACATGGTGGAAGTCGGTTCCAGCACCTCCGGCCAATGCACCTCATACATGGGACGATTTTCTCACCCTGTTCCGTGCCAAGTACTTTTCTGAGCACGTAAAGGAACGAAAGGATATGGAGTTCGCCGCTCTTCGGCAAGGAATGATGACGGTTGCCGAATATGAACTACAATTCTCAAGGCTTGCACCTTACGCACCGCATCTTATCAGCACCGATCTACTCAAGGCAAATCAGTTTATGGACGGGTTACGACTCAATTTCATTCAGCAGCTCGGGACCCAAAACATCTATACTTATGCGGAGATGGTTCAGCGGGCGTATCTATGTGAAAGGACCTAAGAGAAGGTCGCAAAACTAAAAGGGAGAGGAGAAGAATCTAGCCGACGCTCTGATCGGCGTTATAAGAAGGAGAAATTCAGCATCACGGAGCCTTACAAAAGCCGTGATAGTAAGAAGAGATCCAAGAATGGAAATGGTGGAAGTTTCCATAAGCAAAAGAAAATCAAGGAGGAGAAGAAGTAGGTCGCCACGGCTTGCACTTTTTGTGAAAAATTCAGCCATTCGGCTGAGGAGTGTTGGAAGCGTCTCGGCGCTTGTTTACATTGTGGAAGCAGGGAGCATCGCATGCCAGAATGCCCCCTTATGAAGGACCAGTCATCTAGTAATGGACGCAGGAGGCAGGCTCGCCTCAATGCTGTTCTAGAAGAAGAGGAAGCACCCAGGGATGATGGGCTTATGGAAGGTACTCTTCAAATTTGTTCTCGTCATGCATTTATGCTATTTGATACGGGTGCCTCTCATTCTTTTATCTCCACTACTTTTGCTAAAACATTACCAATCGCATCAGTTTCCTTACCTTCAGATCTTGCTATTTCCACACCCTTAGGTTCTAGAACAAAGCTTACCGACTATTATCCTGATAGTGAAGTGATAGAAGGTCATAACCTCCCCGCAAACGTATTATGCTTTGACATGAAAGGTTATGATGCCATTTTAAGGGTAGATTGGCTTGTAGATCATGATGCTTATATTAATTACCGAAATAGGATTATATCCTTTCGAAAGTCTGATCTTCCAAGGTTCTCTTTTCTTGGCATCAAGTACAAGAAACACCCCACTATCATATCATCACTTCACGCTTGTAAACTTATCTCGCGAGGATGTGAAGCTTTTCTTGTTTCTATCATTATTACTGAATCCAAAGAAATTAACATAGCGGACATCCCTATTGTAAATGAGTTCCCAGACATGTTTCCATCGGAACTACCCAGTTTACCGCCCGAGAGGGAAGTGAACTTCACTATTGAACTCATTCCAGGAGCAACACCTGTTTCTATAGCCCCTTACAGGATGTCCCCCACGGAGCTTAAGGAATTGAAAAGGTAGCTGCAGGAACTACTAGACAAGGGCTTCATCAGACCTAGCACATCCCCTGGATGCGCCAGTTCTATTTGTCAAGAAGAAGGATGGTTGTCTCAGGCTATGCATTGATTACCGACGACTGAATCAACTCACAATTAAAAATAAGTATCTATTGCCGCATATTGATGAGCTCTTCGATCAGCTTTCGGGAGCAGAATATTTCTCCAAGATAGACTTCAAATCAGGTTATCAGCAGCTCAGAATTAAAGAAGAGGACATTTATAAATCAGCTTTTCGAAGTCGTTATGGTCACTATGAATTCGTAGTGATGCCGTTTGGGTTAACTAATGCCCCAGCAGCATTCATGCAACTTATGAACAATGTCTTCCAGCCATATCTGGACCAGTTCATCGTCATCTTCATTGATGATATCTTGATATATTCCAAGATAAAAGAGGAACATTAACAACATTTGAAAATAGCTTTGCAAACACTTAGAGAACACAAGCTTTATGCCAAGCTCAATAAGTGTGAATTCTGGCTCGAGGAAGTCTCATTCCTAGGCCACATTATTTCAAAAGAATGTATTGTTGTGGATCCTTCTAAGGTAGAAGCTGTCAAGAATTGGAGTCGGCCAACGACTGTATCTGAAGTAAGAAACTTTCTGGGTCTAACTGGTTATTATAGAAGATTCATTAAGGACTTCTCAAAGATAGCAGTTCCTTTAACTAGACTCACGAGAAAAGAAAATCATTTTGTCTAGTCAGAGGAATGTAAGAAGAGTTTCCAAACTCATAAGAATCATATTACGACAGCTCCTATTCTATCACTACCGATGGAAGGTGGTGGATTTGAAGTGTATACGGATGCGTCTGGCATTGGCTTAGGATGCGTTCTCATGCAGAATGGAAAAGTAATCTGTTATTCTTCAAGATAATTGAAATGTCACGAGGAAAACTATCATGTACATGATTTGGAATTAGCAACAGTTATTTTCACCTTGAAAATTTGGCGTCATTATCTTTATAGAGAAATGTTTACGATATACTCGGACCACAAAATCTTAAAATATTTATTCTCTCAAAAGGAGCCTAACATGAGGCAGAGGAGGTGGTTAGAATATCTCAAAGACTTTGATTTTGCTATTCAATATCATCCTGGCAATGCTAATGTTGTAGCTGATGCACTCAGCAGAAAATCAATGGGTATGCTATCAAGTCTTATGATAAGTGTAACTAACCTTGTTCCTCAATTTACTTAGTTGAACTTAGATATTGACATAAAGGAAGAAGATTGTTTCATAGCTAACATCCGAGCTCAACCTACATTGATAGAAGATCTGGTCAAGTTGCAAAATGATGATCCTATATTACTGGAAATTAAAGCCAATATGGAACAAAGGCTGGATTTTTCTATTTCCAATGACGGAAGATTATTATTTAAGGGCCAAATATGTGTACCAGATCATGAGGCTACGAAGAAACTAATCCTAGATGAAGCACATAATTCCAAATACACAATTCATCCTGGAGGAATAAAGATGTATCAAGATCTCAAAAGAAATTTCCGGTGGCCCAATATGAAGAGAGAAATAGCTGATTTCATGTCTCGCTGTCTCACCTGCCAACAAGTAAAGGCAGAGCATTTTAGACTCGCAGGTAAATTACACCCCTTGAGTATTCCCGAATGGAAATGGGAGAGTATAGGGATGGACTTTATTATGGGTTTACCCAAGACCAAAGGTGGACACGATGGAATATGGGTAATCATAGACCGATTGACTAAATCCGCACACTTCATACCAATAAAGAGTCGATGGTCTGTGGATATCCTGGCAGCATTGTACATAAAGGAGATTGTCAAACTATATGGTGTCCCAGTCACTATTATATCTGATAGAGATCCTCGATTCACATCACAATTCTGGAAGGGTCTACAACAGTCACTAGGGACTAGATTGAATTTCAGCACAGCTTTTCATCCACAAACTGATGGTCAGACAGAAAGAACAAATCAGGTGGTAGAAGATATGCTCAAGGCTAGTGCTATCGACTTTGGAGGTAATTGGCATGATCACTTGCCTCTAGTAGAGTTTGCATATAACAATAGCTATCAGGCTAGCATACGAATGACACCTTTTGAAGCCTTATATGGAAAAAGCTATCGATCACCAATATGTTGGAATGAAATAGGGGAAAAGCAATTTCTAGGCCCCAACCTTATCAGGGATTCTACAGAGAAGATCAAGCTCATTCAAGAAAGAATGAAAATGGCACAAGATAGGCAAAAGTCTTATGCTGACAATCGAAGATGTGACTTGGAGTTTCAGGTAGGAGATCATGTATATTTAAAGGTTTCACCAGGTCGTGGTATTCAAAGATTTGACATTAAAGGAAAGCTAACTCCAAGATTCATTGGCCCATTTGAAAGTCTTGAACGGATTAGTGAAGTGACTTACAAACTGGCTTTACCTCTACAATTAGCAGGAGTTCATGACGTATTTCACGTCTCTATGCTGAAGAAGTATGTATATGATCCTGACCATATTGTCACTTATGACAATCTGGAGATTCAGAAGGATATGACGTTCGAGCAAATGCCAATAAAGATTCTAGAACGATAAGTGCGTCAACTACGAAATAAAGGTATTCCTATGGTCAAGATTCAATGAAAGAAAACATGGCCATATGAAGTAACTTGGGAAACCGAAATAGCCATGCGGAAAAAAATTTTAGAATTATTTAACTGTAAGTACACTCTCCGAAATCTATATATTGAATTTAGGGACCAAATTCTTCTAAGTGGGGGAGGGTGTAGTGCCCCAAAATTTATATCTATAATTTTTGAATTTTAAAATAATTTTCTAGAAATTATAAAGACTTAAATAAAATAATGAATGGGTTATTATATTAATAAGTCATTATAAGACTCAATTAGGCTAATTAGTTAACCTAGCCTATCTAATTATTATCCAAAAGGTTAATGGACCAACCCCATTAAGTTTGGCCCATATTCTAGAAAGGTAATTAGCTTATTCACGTATTTTAAGGATAAATACTATTTATATAAGATAATTATGTGGATAAACGAATAAAAGAGTTTTATCAAATTGAAACTCTATATACGTTGAATGTAACGGTCTATCGAGCGACCGCCACAGCCATGTAACGCACCTAGACACGACCGTTATATCCTGTAGATTCCGTAAGGTGAGGAAATTGTAAAAAGATTAAAACTTTGGGATCTTATCTATAAGAGATCGACTTAGGGAAGCTTATAACATTACTAAGGACTCTTAGGGATTAGGTTCTGGTAAATTAGGGACTCTAGAATCGATCTAATCTTTAAACCTTAGTCAAAACCCTATAAATATGACCCAATTCTGAACTGAGCGACCCTTACTTTTGGCTCGTGAAGAATCAAGGTAAGGAGTCATAATTTTGGATAAGTTCTTTAGAAGCTTTTGTTTAGTATACTTTAGACTAATGGTTCTCCAAATTTCGTGCTAGGAGATCAAGCAACCAAGGAGATAGAAGCTTCCAAAGTTGTTGATTCAACATTAGCAACCTAGGAATCTGAACGCAAGTCCCCTAAAGATCCAGATACTTTAGACTAATGGTTCTCCAAATTTCGTGCTAGGAGATCAAGCAACCAAGGAGATAGAAGCTTCCAAAGTTGCTGATTCAACCTTAGCAACCCAGGAATCTGAACGCAAGTCCCCTAAAGATCTAGAGATTAGGACGTCTAAACGAGGTAATTAGAGTTCAATCCTTTAGAACTTTTTGTTCCCAATAGTTTCATCTTCTTACCTTCAAAATTTCACATCCTTAGGTCAAGAGGTTGAGGAAATAGAGCAGATTGAAGTTGCTGAATTATCACAAGAAGTACAAGGGACTAAGGGTAGCACCTAGCATCAAATTCGAAGTTTAAAGGTTTTAGAAGAGGTAGGTTATCTTATGATTGGCAGAAACAACTTGTTAGGAATAAAAGCTCTCTGATTGTGCTTGATTTCATGCATTTTAGACTAAGAATTTTATGATCTAATAGTTCTATACATTCATGCATCTCTTAGCCCTAAATGGACATTAAAAGATATTATCCTGTCTATTTCACTAAACCCATGCATATAGTTGGCATATACTTCGTTATCATGACTAGGACAGTGGTAGTATTTTCATTTCCAGGCATGTTATGTTTTCATAAACCTTTACTTAGTTTACTGCCAGCAGATTCTCTGACGCACCAACGTAAGACCGTCACATGAATGTAACAGCCTTACGATAGACCGTCACACCATGTTGTGCTTTTATTGTTCTATTGTCTCTGACGCACCCTAGTAGGAGCGTTACATCACTGTAACGGCCCCTCGATAAACCGTCACGCACTGTAACGCGCCTATCCTAGACCGTCAGACACTTGTGTTCTGTCAGCCCGCGGCAGAATAATAACCAGTTAAGTTTACTTATAAATAAGCTTAGATAGCTAAGTTGGACCTGTTATCATGACTTCAAGTTTAGTTACTGATTCATAATCAAATTGCATGATTAATGTATCTTAGGTTATTTTAAGTTGTGATAATTTCATTGGCTAAAACTCTATAGTTTTGTATTCTAAATCATGATTTTCCAATGTTATATTGGCGGAGTTTTATTTTGGTTTCACATTGTTACACATTCTTTTCTATCAATAGAGCCATTTCTTTAAGTATATGGCACATATTCGGGTATGTTGTCCATTAGTTTACTTTGCACTATAGGAACATTATTCTTGGACATGAGGACCTCTCTATTGGATATTCCTTCCAATAGACTAGGAAATCTTGTTTCAAGGCCTCCATAATTCTCCGCGAGCCTGAGATTCCCATTAGGACGCCGAGTTGGTTGTACCATTAAAGCCCATTGATTAGATTACACTATCGATGTTTTTGGTTATCAGTAATGTAACGGCTCTATGTTGGACCGTCAGGCATAAGTAACGGCCCAATATACGACCGTCACATTCCACTAAGTCTGATTTCTTGGTTCTGGATTCAGACTAATGTAACGGCTCAATACTGGAGCGTCACATGATGTAACGGCCCAGTACACGACCGTCACACTGCTTGAGTATTTTAACCCAAGGTGGACCAAGGGTTGATATTCCAAGGTTTCTAGATGGACTATTGAGGATCTAGAACTTATCATATTGATCAAGAAACCTAATATAATTAGTTGAAGATAAAGAACGTACTGTTATGCTGTCGATTTATTTCCATAAGCATAACCTTGCTTAAGTCATTCTTGATTTCTCATGATTCTTATTGAAGCATTCATTCATTGAATTATTGTTATCATGAGCTTATTCAACTTATTACATTCTTAGCCATACTTTATTATTACATGCGTGGAAGTAGCTTGATTTATACTTGAAGATGCGATCGAGCAATGATTGTGTTCAAGGGCTCTATGCTAGTCCCCTCGGCTGATTGTCGGAAACATACTATTATAAACCATGGGGTATGCTGCTACTGGCGTCGCATTGCGATGGGAGTACTTTATCTATAAATAAGTGAAAATCCACAATATGGCATGACATGACATTCTTGTACATGACTTTCTTGCTTGATATTCTACAGAAATTCACGAAGTACTTGTTCATAAGCAAAAGATATTGGAGTGATGATTATGTGGCTTGCTAGTACATTCTCGATACATTCTTGTTCACGAAAGGCCAATAATCATGTCCTTGTTACATTCTTGCTAGTTCGTACTTGCTCTCATTCTAACTTATTTGATCGTCTTGTTACTTTGGTTTAATCACGTGATTGATTCCATTCGCATGATTTTTACCTCATTCTTTAGAGATAAATTGTTAATTACTTTAATAGTGCCTTCATGTTGATGCGAAGATACCTACTGGGCAAGTGTGCTCATTACCTATTTCCAATCTTTTCAAGAGATGGAAGCGATTCAAATTCGAATTCGGGTTATACAAGTAGCGGGTCCGAGAGCAAATGAAAGTATTATCAAGATGAGAGTGAAGACTTAAGAAGTCTAAATTGTTTAGATTGAGTCTATGTAATTTTCCTATTTCTTGAGTCTAGTACATAATCGAAGTTGAATTAGTGGTTGTACTTGATTATTTTGAAATAAAGTTGGAGTTTGAGTAATATTATGCAATTGCATTTATGTGTGTCATTGTCTTGCGCTCTGATCGTTCTTGCTTGCAAGAGACTTACCATGCCGGCTGTTCGCGCCCCCCGAGTTAGTCTTCCGCTATAATAAAGGCTCGGGGCGTGACAAGCATCAACGGTGGACTGAGTGTACGTTGGATCTCATAACATTTGATTCCAAGAGTTATGCAAAAAAAGTAGCAAAAGTCAAATCAACTTGCGGACTAGTGCAAGGAGGGCTTGGAGATCAGGCATGGGTTTAGGCAAGTAAATTCTAACACCATCTTGTGACTCGAGTGGGAAATATACTTCTAATGACCCGAAGATACTGAGGAAGAGACGAACCGTCGGAGATGAGGAGTGCGATGGACTGGAAGCATGGTCCCAAACATCTGTAGAGGGAATAGGAAGAAAACGTAGAGACGTGGTTGCACATTGCACCTCTAGTCTATCAAATGAAGTCCCAAAGCCCATAACAATTTGCCCATCCCTAGGCGCATCCGGCCTCTTGAGTGCATCAACATTGGAGGTTGAATTTTCATGTAAAACTGTCGGAGACTGAGGACTTGTAAGGACATAAGAATGCTACTCGGGGTACAAACATAGAATATCATGAGCATCATTAAGTACCAAATCTGAATCGTTGGGTTGCTGGGAGTTGCTAGGAGATCGAGCCTAGTTGCATCGGCTCAGTACCTGCTTTACCAAAGATTAGGAAGAAAGCTTCTCCTATAGTTGGTGAAAGAGGCTTACAGGCGAACCAGCCACACAACCTTCCAGAGCACCACCTGTAGTAGTAGTAGCCGCAACTATCACCAGGTCATCCGCAAGATCGGAATCAGCTGACGCAACATTCGGGGCGACAGATCCAGGTGCATCATCAACTAGGACAGCTAGACATGTGGGAGTAAGAGAATGAGGCTGGGAAAGTAGGGTGCCACTCCAACTTGGACTTGGGAGTAGGCGGAGGCACTTTGGGCAGAGTAGTAGATCGAGGATGAACATATGCACCCTAGACTTTTACCACTAGAGATCGTGCATTATGATATGAGGATTTCTTACAAGCAGCAACGTCGTGGCCAAGTCGAGGGCAAGGGGGGTAGTAGGATGGTAGATTAAGATAGCATATAGGTTGACATTCCCCTTCTCCAAGTTTCCCAATCCAAATCTGACCAGGGGGGCTTAGAGATGTCTAGTTTAAGGCAAACCCTGGTCGCAGCGATGTTCATGAGGTTCCTTGTGTTGGGATCAATCTTCAGGACTGGCACAATGCTTCCAACAATCTATCACAAGAGGGGTTCTTGATATAAGTTTGATGGTAAGCTTGGAAACTCCACCCAGATCGGCACTACAGGAGAGTCAAATGAGGGAGAGAATGCCATGGACCACTTAAAGAACCGAAATACTCTTCCTTGGACATAGTGACATTCTCGGAGTAGGAGTTTGTCACGCCCCGAGATTATGCAACGAAAATTAATCGGGAACGTGAACAGCCGACTAGTATGCCGCAAGCAAGCAATAGAATTATAGCGTCAACACATTCACACATAAAAGAGGAATGCACAAGAATATAGACTCAAAAATCTAACTTTATTGAATAATAATCAAAGTTTACATGACCACATACTTTGACTCTTTAATTCCAGACTCAATAAAGAGAAAGTTACATAGTTGACTCATGACTCTTGAACTATCTAAGGCTTTCTCTCGATCTTCATTTGCTCTCACCCTCGGATCCGTCATCAGAGAAATCCGAATCCATACGGCTAGAATTTCTTAAAAATATTGAAAAAGTAGGATAATGAGCACACTTGCCTAGTATGTATCTTCGTATCAACATGAAGGTAATATTTAAGTAATTAACATTTTAGCTCTAGGAAGTAAGATAAAAGAAATATATGATAAATCATGCGTATAAAACCAAAGTAACATAAATAACATGAAGTGATCAAGATAAGAGATTTGAGATAATATAAGAGCATTATCAAGCAAGAATGTAATGTGGCCTTTCACGAACGAGAATGCACTTGTAACGAGAATGCACTTTTCACTTTTCATAACAATAAAGGCTATGAACTAGAGTGTCATGTAACAAGTATGTAATAATTTAATGATAGTCCTCATGGATTTCACCCGCTTATAAAAAAGGTACTCCCTGTGCAATATGACGCCAGTGTTCATCATACCCTATGGTTTATAGTATGTTTTCGGTAATCAGCCGATGGGGCTAGTGTCGAGCCCTCGGACACAATCAGTGCCCGATCTGCATCTTCACATTATAAATCAAGCTACTTCCACGAGATATAACAATAAAGTATGGCCAGTAATATGTAACAATTCAAACAATAAGCTCGTGACAACAAGATCAAGGTAAGAACGTACCAAATATGATCATGAGAGTTCAAAGATCAAATTAAGGACAAGGTCATGCCACGGAAGGAATCCGACAGCATAACGGTATATTCATTAACTTTCGTAATTCACTAATAGATTATTGAACAAGATGTCAGGTTCTAGACAATCAATGGACCATCTAGGAACATAGGTTAGTCAACCCTTGGGTCAAACCCCGAGTTAAACACTCTAGAGTAGAAAATGGTCACGCCAGGGTCATTTCTTGAAATAGCGATCCCAGCCTAGCCGCAACCAAAAGGTGGCGGTCTCCTGAGGGCCACTATCTATCCAGGGTACAGAAAAACACCGGTAAGATAGGTATTTTCTAGACAAATGGGTTTTGAGGGTACAACCAGCTCGGCATCCTAGTGGGAATCTCAGGCTCGCGGAGACTTACGGAAGCCTTGAAACATGATCCCCAAGTCCGACAGAAGGAATATCCGACGGAGAGGTTCACAAGTTCAAGAAAGTGTGCCTAAAAGTGTAAAGTATAACTAATGACATCGTACCAGAATACGTGTCATGTACTTAAGAAAGACTCAAAGATGAGAGTGAATCGTGTAGAAAACAATGATCAAACCATCAATAAATTAAGTCCACAAAGCATGTGAAATATAGTTTTAATACAAAATTATATGGTTTTAGCATAAAATTAGCATAAGATTAAATTAAGTTCTTAAAGTATGTAAGTCATGAAACCTAGCATGATACATGCCCAATATAACTATTAACATGAATCCAGGGTCATAACTAGGAATAAGACCTAATTACCTGGGATTAACATATAATTAATAGAGTTAATCTGTAATCTGTTTGGAGTTAACAAAGTGCAGAAACCATAAAGCAAATAGCGGTCAGTTGAGGGCTGCATACTAATGTTAGCGGTCAGTCGCAAGGTCGCTATCTTATTGTAGCGGTCTCAGGGAGACTGTTTATGTTCTGCTGTGAGTAGGGACAAAAACCAAGGTATATGCCTATTCTAGGGCTACATATGCATGAAAAACATGCTAGATAGAAGAATAAAACATGCCATAACGAAGTCAAATCATGGTGATGCATGAGTTACATGTATTAAGCCATAATTATCATCTTTTTGGTTAAGGGTACAGAGATATGATGCTATGAAAACTATGCATGTGTGATCATAGGAAAACATGAAATACTCTATGTATAATGTATGAAATCATGATAGAATTGAGGGCTTTTAATCCTAACTTGATATTTAAGTCTTTCATGAGATAACATACCTCTAGTTTGGGTTTGAAACTCTGAATTTCTAATTGGAAGAAGACCTTAATTTCTACACATCCTATGTGAAAACCCCAACTTCCAGTGGCTCTATCTCCTTATCCTCTCATTCTAAATTCGTGAAATTTGGAGGGTGAGGAGAAGATATAAAGTGGAACAATAAACTCTAAAGGACATATATAAAATTACCTCTGGTAGGGCTTCTAATACTCGGATCTTTCTCAGACGGACACACTGGTTCCTGTGCGTGTTGCAGCGAACTAGCAACTTGCAGAGCTTCTAACTCTTTAACGGCTTGGCATCCTAGCACGAGGTTTAGAGGGATGTTAGACAAAACTAAGGAGAACAAAACATTCTAAAGGACTAACTTGAGATAACGTCTCCTTACCTTCAAAATACGTGAGCCAAAAGTAAGGTTTACGCATGTCGATGTTCAAGCCTATTTGTAGAGTTTGAGTTAGGGCAGAGGATTAGATTGATATGGGAGTCCTACTCAGGGTTACGATCGATCCCCAAGAGTCCTAGATAGGTTTACATGCCAGGTAGGTTCGAATCATAAGGATTATGATGGGAAAAATCTCATTTTTCTACGTTTCTAAGAGTCCTGTTTTGGGAATGAAGTATATAGTGGTCCTCTCTGGACTGCCTTTATCAAGTAGCGGTCTCGCAATAGACCGCTACGAGCTAGGGCTCCAGAATTTGAATTAAATTCAAATTCCCTCTTATAATTATCTCTATTTATCCTATTTTAAATTAGAAAATTATCCTAATGCCGTTTCTAGTAATGGGCTTGGGCCTATTGCTCTTAGAATTATGCTTTTAGGCCTGATTTCAGTGGGTCTAATTAATTGGTTCTTATTTGGGCTTTCATATTAATTTATTTAATCTAAAATTCATTTAATAACCCATCAGCCCTTTTTTAAATGAGAATTAATTCATTTTATTTGAGAAAAAATTCTAGATAAATTTCAAAAAATTCCTAGAAAAATCTGGGGTGTTACAGAGTTAAAAATAATCTTCATAGTATTGGGACTGCAGCAACAGGTGCTTTGGATCAAGAGCACTAAGGATAAAATATTGCTTAAATTTACAGCAATGGGAGAGATGAGCCCGAATGTTCTAGAATGAGGGATGTCCCTACGGTGTGCAAGCAATGATGGCAAACTGGAGCGACACCAGGGACTTTTGAATCTCCTCCTAGTTGTGGAACGTTGTTGGTTCACCCCATCGATTTTTGTTGGGGCATGCACAGGGATATGCAAAGGGGGCAGCGCTAAGGACAAATGCAACACCTGCCCAAATGATCGAGGGGGGTTGCCCTGCGTCGGTGTAGTAATAGGAGCTAGGTTGGCCGTGTAGGTCGCGGCATGGGCGGGTGCTAAGGGCAGACTCCCATCCATGGCGACAGAGGCATAGAGAGGCAGCATCGTAGAGAAGCCCTCGTGCTACGCAGCCAACCCCTAAGTCTATGTGCCGGAGGCCTGAGGAGCAGGCACAACAGCAACCAAAGGAGCCGACAATGGGGATTTAGCCAAGATCGCCTCCGCGGCAGCAGGGATGATGTTGTCCCCATCAGGGGAAATAGGTGGAGGAAGATGGGAAGGAGGAGGCGAAGCCTGGGAGGGGGGGCCGACAACCCCCCCCCCCCTCGGCGACCATGGCTGAAGCCGATGGGTAGCGGTGGGGCCTGGGAAACCCTAGCCAAGCAGGGTAGCGGAAGATATTAATAAATTCTCTATCTTTCTCTTTTCGTTAATACACTTGAAAATAGGGATTTAGATGAAAGGTCTCGGATCTTTGACAAAGGATCAGTCAACCTAGTACCAAGACGTTCTGATGGGATCCATCCACACCTAGAAACTCTAAAGATAGTTAAAATTCTTTTACTATGGAAATGCCACCATATCATTATTTTTATCAAATTGATGACATATTCATACTTGCAAAAAGGTGAGATATTTTTGGCATATTGTTACAACTTAGGCATTTAACAGGAATCTAATGAGGATGGCAAAAAGAATCGCACAAGTTTTAGCATGATAATTGTTGATTATGGCTAACCTTCTTGGCATATAGGAGGAATGTACAAAGACATATATTTAAAATTAATGAGGATTGTAGCAATTTAACTGCAAAATAGAGTATCTATTTAAAATCATCGACATTTTTTTGTGAAATCGTTAACTTGTCTCGGAGTTTGGTGTTAACAGAACAATGATCTAGCTCTGTCAACTATCCCAAACGGTCGATAGCTAGCTGCAGAGTGAGTTGTAACCTTGTATCTTAGGTTAATGAGAGAGAAAGAAAAAATCAAAATTCAAAAAAATATTAAAAATAATTTAATATATATACAAATAACTCCCAAGACTTCATGTTATTACTTCGAAATAGATGGACTGAAACCTAGCTAATCTCACATGGGCATATGTTGATCCCTTAGAATAAGCTCATCCTTCTTCATGCCTGAGCTACTTGTATCTTAGGAGGATTTCATGTTGAAGAATGCTACCTAAATCATTGATTTATGTGATGAGAAGTGTTAGTTGTATGTCTGAACGGGTAGGAAATATGAAAATATTGAGATGGATGTGTGACAAGATTAAGAAAAATAAAATTAGAAATGAGTACATCTGTAAGGACTCGGAGATAATCACAATTGATAGTAAAATGAAAAAACACTTGAAGATGTTATCAAATTTTAGTGAATAGAAGTAAAAGAGCTCGGAAAAGATCTAGAACGAGATGGTGTCATAATATTAAGGCAGACATTTATTTCTTAGATTTAAATATGAATATAGTATTTAATAAAAAAAATTTGGCGAAATAAGATTTACGTAAACGATCCCAAATAATTTGGATAAGGTTATAATAATGATATTGACGATGATGACGACGATGATATATAAAAGATTGTTGACCTTCGGATGATCTCCCGATCGCATACATCATAGCAGAGATCGAATTGTGTGTCAGTCATGCGCGCTTAATGATGGGTTGTTGATGTTGTGAGAGAGATATTTATAAATAATATTGCATATATTTATATATATAATCTCTATGCATTCTGCTCAGCAGAGCCCATTGACGTCGTCGTCCGTGGAGGACAGTCATGTATGCATTGGCACCTCTTGAACCTGAGAAAGGCACCCACGCAGCGACCACCGTGCTTCCCTTCCTTCAGGCACTTCTTCCAGCACCAGCCGCTATCAGTGCAGGGACCCTTACAGATGCCGCACGGAACATCACATTGTGGTTCACCTGTAATGCAACAGAAGAAGAAGAGGAGGAACCCACGGCAGATATATAGGGCCATGCATTCATCGGGTGTAAGACACATCGATCCTTGATTTACATTTACCCAGCGTACGCAGAAAAATATCAGAAATACATATAGAAGAACAGAGAGAGAGAGAGAGAGAGAGAGAGAGATGCGGGAGGGTAAGGTACTTACAAGAAGACACAGCAAGCAGCATGA
Source organism: Amorphophallus konjac (assembly GCA_022559845.1). Lineage (NCBI taxonomy): Eukaryota > Viridiplantae > Streptophyta > Magnoliopsida > Alismatales > Araceae > Amorphophallus > Amorphophallus konjac. The sequence goes on along the minus strand of CM040119.1, from coordinate 315,248,797 downwards.
GCAGGAAGAGAGTGATGAGTGCACCCTTGTTGGCCTGCATGATCTTCCTGGAAATGCCGGTGCCCTGGCAGACTGCTCTGCCTCACAGCGCTCTCTCTCTCTGCCTCTCTCTCTCGATCGAACACACACCAGGCTCAAGAATATGCATGGGTGTAGTGTTTCTATAAAATCCTGGTGGAGGTTTGGTCACGCTGCTGCATTAATGTGGGGGTACACTTCGGATTTGACGAGCGTTGGATTCTGCGGTTACAGTTGCATGGCTGAAGAGGAGTACAATTTATCACCTTTGACGAGCGTTGGAGACTGCGATTAATTACAAAGCTGTCGAAATAGGTATTTGTCCAGGAGACCAGCAACGGTTGCCACATGCAGCTCTTCCCCTGCCGAGAATCCTGGATTACGTGGCCAAGACAATTGTAAGGCCCGGTTTGAAATCCGGGTAGGGTTAGCTGTTTGTGTGCGTGAGAGTAACGGTAGGTCTCACACCGTTGTCACTCACCAGATACCCTATCCCGCTATCTTCCCTTACCCTGATATCAAAGTCAAAGTTGACCTTAGTGCCCAGAATGAAACCCACATTTGGAAGCATGGGATAAAAAGTCATATCCTATGACTATCATTCAGAGCTACCAAAAGCTCCTTCCCCTCCCACGCCCTTTTCAGACTTGTTAGTGTTTGTACGCACTCGTAAATTAAAAAATTTTGAATTTTTTTCACGAAGGAAAGAAAGAAAAAGTGATCATTCGTTGAACCATGGATGCACATTTATTAACTATTTAGATATCACGTGCATTATGAAATTTTGTGGGCATAATTTTTCGGACGATTTTAGATTCGAGTGCTAGATAATTCTTCATCGACCGCAGTCGATATTTAATAGTATCGACTCAAAGTCCGAACACATTTGATTAAATACTAGAGATAATCATACACAATTACGATATTAGTCATGATATTTTGGAGATACACTTGATCGCATAAACCACACTCAGTCTCCCCAAAAAGCATGGGTCGACAGATATTTTCGACCCTTGGACTGAGCGAGGATACATTTTGGAATGGCTCTAATCCCCGAATAGACATTTTTACAATTTCAAAAAGATACAGGGTATTTTTGTAACTCCTTGACATGTAAATAAAGAAGGATATTTTTACAGTTACAAGACTTTTACAAGTCTCAACGGTAAATTATACGGCTTTCAGCGAACGGTAGATTTACAAGACTTTTTTGCAAAAGTGTAAGACAAATCCATAACTCCTAGAAATTACAAGACATTTTTGTAATCACAAACCATTATAGGGGGTTTCTCGTAAACTCGAGGGGTATTTTCGTAATTCTTGATTCATTCAAAAAATCACATGACTTGTTTCGTGACATATACGAAAAGAAAGTATATACACACAGACTTGGGGATATGTGTAAAAATAGGGGCATATATGTAACATACCCTCGCTCCGAGCTTAGAAACAAAAGGTACAAGTGGAGAAATCTCCAAGTCTTCCACGAGTTGCTCTGTGTATTTTCTCTCTTCTCTATCTCATGTCTTGAAATGGGGCTCACGGAGCCTATTTATAGGAGTTCAGGGACAGTTAGGCCAATTTGGACCTACACAGACCGGATAGATTCCCACGAGAGGGTAACCGGGATCAGATAGGTCCCCAAAGGCATGGTTTGGGACAGGATAGGTCCAAGAGGGGCTCCCATGACCGGATAGGTCCTCCGGGAGCTTACCTAGACAGGGTAGGTCCCTTTGAGGGCATACCCAGACAAGATAGGTCCCATTAGGGACCTATCCGGTCCCCCTAACCTCCAAGAGGGAGAGGAAGGGGGCCAGCCCTATAAATATTGGGTTTTGGGGATTTTTTTCTCTTGGATTTTGTGTCATGTGCCACATATAGAGGAGAGAGAGTCTCTTCCTTGTGTCTTGTGCTTCGGTGTAGTCCACCGCTTGAAACGTGAGGGTGATTTCGAATTTCTAGGATTTCTTCCCGGTCGGTCCTGTACACCTTGTAGATTGCGAAAAGTTGGTTCTGAACTTGTAAGATTTCTTCTCGGTTAGTCACATACACCTTGTAGGTTGTGAGGAGTTGCTCCTCATAAGATCTACTTATTGCGTGGATATTTTGATTGTTCCGAATACCTGTCGGAAAGTTACTAGGACTCAGTTGACCTGGTGTAGGTATTTTGGTTGTTCCAAATACCCATCGAAAAGTTATCGAGACTCATGTTTGACCCGGTGTGGGTATATTTGTTGTTCCGAATACTCTACGAAATCTTCCTGAGACTTGTATTTGACTTGATGTCATGACGGCATGGACTTCGTGTCTTTTGTGAACGTCACGAGATTGATCTGAATTTAATTTTTTTGATTAATTTGAGAGAAAATAAATGGGTTCAATAAATGCCCCCCACGAGATGTTCGTTTGAGTCGAAGGTGAGGACGGGCGACCCGTGTACTTCAAAAGTTTCATTCTTTCTTCTAAGTCTCTTTGACATGACATAATGGTAATTGTATCTACTATGTTGCTTTCCCCTTTCTTTTACTGAGACTAACCAACAAATTCTTTTTTTATTGTCTGCAGTGATTTCCAGCCATGGCTCTCTGCGGCGATGATGACCAGAGGCAGATCGAGGTCAGCTCGAGATAGGGAAGACTCTTATGTTGTCCGCACGGAGGTTTCGATGCCGACTTTGGCTCCACCCACAATTACTGCGGAGACCGTTGATTCCCTATATTTCAGGTTGACTTGGATTGCTGAAGGAACCACTAACGAGGCAGGCTCCAAGGAAGGCACCATTGATTTGTCCAGGATTTCCTCGAAGCGCAGTGTCTACAAATATGATCGGTCGAGGGGATATCTATCACATTTCCCACTCGACCGTTATCTCATTTCATTTGTCCAGAGTTATATCCTCCTGGGCATGGAAGCTAAAGATCCACTCTTGACAACTGAAAGGTACAAGCTTGAGCATGCCATCTTTGTAGGGTGTGACAGTATGCAAGGCACATGTACCTGTCATACTCAATTTATCCAGAAGACTTTATGTGACATCAAAAATTCCCAGAATCGAGGACCTTGGGTTTCTTCAGTGATTTTGAAAATTTCTAGACTTGGGATGTGTCTTTGTCCCCGGCTATTTGAGACTTATATGGTCAACACAGGAACACTAAGCCCAAGATTGAGGGGATGGTTCTGATGCCTTCAAGCACTCAGTATGCTGATGACGGCTATGACCACAGCTGCTTGCTTGAGTGGCTTATGGGGTTCAAAACCCCTGGCTGGTACAAATAGTGGTCGGTTATTCCCTCGCACAGTTATCACCAAGGGGTAACCGAATGGTTGATGGGCATGCTTCATTTTTACAACGCCATCCTTGACAAAGTGGGGATCCGCCATTCTGTGACAGTAGCCTTATTCCAATATGTTAGTGTTGGTGTGTTACATGCCAATTTCGGGTCGGATAGGCCCAATAGTTGTACGATCTTGTTCGTTATTTATAAAGTTGTATTTGAGCGTAAATATGCGATTGTGTTACTTTACGTTGTACCTAGGATATGTGGTTGTAAAGTCAACTCGAGATGGGATCTCGATTATAAGACTGACTTTACATGAACACATACCTTAAATTGTTTCTGGTTGGAGGGTAATCACTCGGGGACTTTGATTACCTATTAAACCAGTACACATGGTGTGTCAGTGACCAGTCTCATGGTCATTGGTGCGGGGCACCAACACATATGTGTAGGTGTATATCCTTGGAGGATGTGCACTGAACTGATCTGCTATTGGATCTTCAGATGGCTGATTATACCTAATGTCAACTGAAGATCCAACTGTCTCAGTAGCATCGTTGGTCCTTTGACCTGAGACATTGATCGGATCTTACACGAGGACTGGAATGGTTTAATTACTTAGCTAAGTGACTTTAACCATAAATCATGAGTTACCGAGTCATTAACCACTCCAGGATATGTGTGAAGATCATCAATGGTCAAGAAGGGATCGCTCACTGTAGGGTATATATCAGACAGTTAATGGGTCATGACATTGACGCTCCGTTAAATCTCTGGCCAGGGTCGTGTGAGTTCGTTTAGAACGGACGTCATACACTTTAAGGAGGTCATAATCAAATGGCACGATCATGGGGTTTGACAGAAACCATACCCTCGATCGTTCCAGACTCATAGAAGGAGCGAGGGATTATATCGATGTGGTAACTGTGAACTTACAGGCACCAGACATGCTGGTTTAAACCCGACGTCCTCTAGGATCACGCGGATTTACTTGACCCAACGTGATCAAAGGTTCGGAATAAATTAAACTATTCTTCGGCTCTGGTAGAAGCGAAGAATACGTTTAATTTACTTCTAATTGGGAATTAGAAGTTAATGGGCCTTAAACTAGAGTGACTAAAGGCCTAGAGGATCACACACAATGAATTCTTGGGTGACGGATTATTATTATACAAATGTATGTATTATTTCTATTTAATTCCTTTTGGAAAGGAGTGTAAATAGAGCTTAATACATATGTATAATATGAGATATGATATATATATAGTTTCAGAATTTTGGAGCCCTTTTCAAATAAGCCTAAACTCTATATATACAATCCTACGTGAAGCTCATTCGAGCCTTCTTCCAACTCTTTGGCTAATCAAGCATTAAGCCTAAAGAGGAGGATTAGCTCCCCCCCCCTTCCTCTCTCTTGCTCTCTCTCTCCAGAAGGTGAAAGGGTCAGGGAAGGTAGTGTCGGGGGGGTCCCGTCGCTGCTCAAGGATCCGTGTGGATCTGCTCAAGAGGCCGTACATCTGTGCGACTCAGTATTCTGCATCGGGTTTAGCGGACAGCGTCGTTCCGTGCAAGGTGAAATACGCAACCCGTAGTTAAGGCGTTTGGGGCAATTAAAACACCGATTAGAGCACAGATCTAGGATTCCATAGCACCGGGATCGGGCTAAATAATTTTTGTTATCTGTTGCGTTGCCCGATAGTGTTGTGCGAAACCTTACACAATATCCCAACCACACTAGTCTTTTGCAAGGATTGGTTGAAAGGTTCAACCGTCGTCAAAACACTTTCGCCGCCGCTGAGGGAGAAATAGACTTAGACTTGTGGGCTTTCTATAGAATCTCTGGTTTACCCGTCTGCGGCCAAGCTTATGATGAAGTGTCCTTGGACGATCTACATCACAGCCACTCTTTCAAGGATGAAAGATACCACCTCCTCGATCTACTGCTATAGGTTTCTCATGAAGACCTAGCGAGATCTGGCCCAAGTGGGCAAAAAGTGGCCATCTCATTTTGTTAGAGTGACCCTGAATGATTGGGTTCGATATTTCTATAATGGGCCCTTCTATTTATACAAAGAGTTTGCGGACCCAATGAAGTCTCTAGATCAGTATACTGAGATAGAGATGAAGTTTCGACATCCTTGCCACACATATGCAGTCGAGAAGGAATAGAACTCTCGTGATCTTCCGCCTGTCAGCTTTCTGGCAGCCCATCTTGTTTATTGGCTGGCCACTTTTGTCATTCCCAGTGGTGAGGAAGGTGATCTCCGAGCAAAGGTCATTTACACGACGTGCTTAATGGCTTGCCGGAAAAGGGTGGCAGTTGCTCTTACGACATTGGCCAATATATATATATATATATATATATATATATATATATATATATATATATATATATATATATATATATATTGCTCTTACGACATTGGCCAATATATATATATATATATATATATATATATATATATATATATATATATATATATATATATATATATAGCATTCCCTGGGGATCCTTCGTCACCCTAGGATAAGAGCATTTGTTACCCACTCATTATTTGAGTGCTTGGACTGGATTACTTTTCCCTAAATTTTCACAGAGATCCGCGTCATCGAACCCCATGGATCCTTTGCTATTTGCATTTTGCGGCAAGTTCAATCAAGATATGTTCACCCAGATTGTTGGCATGCGAAGGGCTTTATCTTTTGTTCCCACCAGAGGCAAGGTAGGTCTAGAATTTGACCATTGCTCCTACCTTTTCCGGTCATTTCTTGTAGTTGAGCATGACTATTATGTTAGTAGGTGTTAGAGGAGTGTGGAGTCTGATCCTGATATTGGTAGGCTCCCCCCTGTCCTTTCGCGGATCCAACTTCGCGGTAAGTTGGCGGGGGGTTGCAGGGGGGCAGTGCCCCCTTGCCCGTAAGGCTAGGGGTTCGGAGGCGGAGCCCCTGAGGCGAAAATTTGGGGGGTATTATTGTAATTTCACCCAGGAGGGTTGCCCTAGGCTCCTTATATATAAAGGCAGCATCCCTTGTAATCGTGACTGTGTGCGAAATAAGAGATCTCAGTGCGGCCGTGGATGTAGGAAGGCACATCGCCTCCGAACCACGTAAATCCCAGTGTTCTTGTGGTTTGATCTTCTCTTCCCCCTTCTTTCTTCCTCCTCTATTGTTTGTCCATCTCTACAGGTACTCCGGTTTCTAACAGTAGGCTCATAAGGAGTTTTCACTCTATGCTTACATTGAATGGGTGTATTGTACTCGGCCCAATGTATTGGTATTCCATCGGGCTAGCACAGCTTTTCTTGAGCCTTACTACTAGCACCGATTTGCTCAAAACTTCTGAGTACAATCATGGGATTCCTCTGAATTTTGAATTCCCCATGACTTCGAGGCTCTATAATTGCAGATATGTGCATTTGGTTTCACCCGCATGGTGGGACTCTACTCTTGTATTACAAATTAGATAGTCGTAGGGCATTCCAATACTGAGATTAGTTATGAAATATAATATATTCAGAAAAGCATACACAAAACCTTTCACTTAGTGTTCTGTGTTTGTGTATCTATAGATTTTATATATATATATAATATTTTTTATGATTAAGGGCTAGTCTAGAGGCTCGTGCCTTTAAGTTCACATTTGACATCAGAATAAGAAGAGATAAATCCAACTTGTACTCTAATCTCTATTTGTTATTCCAACTAAGTTAAGACAATAACAGATGTAAGATAAATGATCCAATATAGGAGATTTGTCATCATCTATTAAAAATTATGCAATTTCTGAATAGCTCATAATGGTGACACATCTCAATCACACTAGCAAGATCATTATGAGATCCTTTTAGAAGTTAGGCCCATCGTTAATACACTTTTTTCAATAAAAGTGTTGGGCAGGGAAGAAATAAATAAGGGGCACAAAGATTCAAAATAGAAACCTGTGGGCGAGGGTCATATGAAGAGCAGAGCTCCTCTTACAATGAGAAAGGCATGCCCAAAGAAAAAAATGAAATTCTAACTTAGGAGACTATGCTACCAATACAGACCGTCCCAAGCCAAGGGGAATAAATGCTAAATAGTACAATGAGGAATGATTTCATGGAATTTTATGGCAGAGCAGGGACTGAGGACACGAACCCAGGTGACAAGGGCATCGATCTTCTTCTTCATCTACATCTTCCTGATCATCCTCATTGGGCGGGTAATTTTCAACCCAAAGCTTATGAGCTGCAAGAAGATTTTCAAAAGAATATAGGCATGGATTGAATTGAGGTATAAATGGCATCGCATTGACATTGAGAGCATCAATGGTGGACTATGTGTCCGTTGGATCTCCTAGCATTTGATTCCAAGAGTTATGCAAAAAATGTAGCAGAAGTCAAATCAACTTGCAGACTAGTGCAAGGAGGGCTTGGAGAACAGGCCCAGGGTATAGGAAAGTAGATTCTAGCACCACCTTGTGACTCGAGTAGGAAATATACTTCCAATGACCCGAAGATACTGAGGAAGAGTTAACCGTCGGTGATGAGGATTGCAATGGACTGGGGAAGCATGGTCCTGAACATCTACAGAGGGAATAGGAAGAAAACCTAAAGACGGGTTGACTGCATATTGCACCTCTAGTCTATCAGATGAAGTCCCAAAGCCCATAACAATTTGCCCATCATATCCCTAGGCGGATTAGGCCTCTTGAGTGCATCAACATTAGAGGCTGAATTTTCATGTAAAACTGTCGGAGACTTAGGACTTGTGAGGACATGAGAATGCTACTGGGGGTGCAAACGTAGAATATCATGAGCATCATTAAGTACCAAATCTGAATCGCTGGGTTGCTGCAAGTTGCTAGGAGAGCCTAGTTGCATCGACACAATACCTGCTTTACCATAGATTATGGAGGAAGCTTCTTCTATAGTAGGTGAAATAGGCTTATAGGTGAACCAGCCACACAACCTTCCAGAGCACCACCCGCAGTAGTAGTAGCTGCAACTATCACGAGGTCATCCGCAAGATCAGAACCAGCTGACGCAACATTCGGGGCGACAGATCCAGGTGCATCATCAACTAGAATAGCCATACATGTGGGAGCAAGAGAACGAGGTTGGGAAAGCAGGGCACCACTCCGACTTGGACTTGGGAGTAGGCGGAGGCACTTTGGGCAGAGTAGCAGATCGAGGATGAGCATCTGCACCCTAGACTCTTACCACGAGAAGTTGTGCATTATGATCTGAGGATTTCTTACAGACATCAATGCCATGGCCAAGCAGAAGGCAAGAGGGGCAGTAGGACGGTAGATTAGGATAGCATATAGGTTGCCATTCCCCTTCTCGAAATAACCCAATCCAAATCTGACTAGGGGGGCTTAGAGATGTCTAGTTTGAGGCAAACCCTGGCCAACGGTGTTCATGAGGTTCCTTGTGCTGGGATCAATCTTCAAGACTGGCACAATGCTTCCAGCAATCGACCGCAAGAGGGGTTCTTGATATAAGTTCGCTGGTAAGCCTGGAAACTCCGCCCAGATCGGCACTACAGAAGAGTCAGATGAGGGAGAGAATGCCATGGACCACTTAAAGAACCGAAATAATCTTCCTTGGACATAGAGACATTCTCGGAGCAAGAGTTACAAATAATCTTCATAGCATTCGGAGTGCAGCAACAGGCACTTTGGATCAAGAGCACTAAGGATAAAATATTGCTTGAATTTACAGCAATGGGAGAGATGAGTCCGAATGTTCTAGAATGAGGGACGTCCCTACGGTGTGCAAGCAATGATGGCAAACTGGAGCGGCACCAAGGACTTTTGAATCTCCTCCGAGTTGCAGAACGTTGTTGGTTCACCCCCTTCGGTTTTTGCTGGGGCGTGCACAGGGATATGCAAAGGGGGCGGCGCTAAGGATGAATGCAACACCTCCCGAATGATTGAGGGGGGTTGCCCTCCGTCGATGCAGTAATAGGAGCTAGGGTGGCCATGTAGGTCACGGCCTGGGTGGGAGCTAAGGGAAGACTTCCATCCATGGCAACAGAGGCATGGAGAGGCAGCGTTGCAAAAAAGCCCTCATGCTACGCAGCCAACGCCTGAGTCTATGTGCCGGAGGCCTGAGGAGCACACACAACAGCAACCAAAGGAGCCAACAATGGGGATTTAGCCAAGATCGCCTCCGCGGCAGCATGGATGATGATGTCCCCATCAGGGGAAATAGGTGGAGTAAGATGGGAATTAAGGAGGAGGTGAAGCCTAGGAGGGGGGCCGACAACCCCCCCCCCCCCCCCCCCTTCGGCGACCATGGCCGAAGACGATGGCCAGCAGTGGGGTGGGGGAAAACCTAGTCGAACAGGGTAGCAGAAGATATTAATAAATTCTCTATCTTTCTATTTTCATTAATACACTTGAAAATAGGGATTTAGATGAAAGGTCTTGGATCTTTGATGAAGGATCAGTCAACTTAGTACCAAGACGATCTGATGGGATCCATCCACACCTACAAACTCTAAAGACAGTTAAAATTATTTTTCTATGGAAATGTCACCATATCATTATTTTTATCAAATTGTTGTCATACTCGTACTTGCAAAAAGGTGAGATATTTTTGGCACATCGTTTGCAACTTAGGCATTTAACAGGAATCTAACGAGGATGGCAACAAGAATCACACAAGTTTTAACATGATAATTGTTGATTATGGCTCACCTTCTTGGAATATAGGAGGAATGTACAAAGACATCTATTTAAAATTAATGAGGATTGTAGCAATTTAACTGCAAAATAGAGTATCTATTTAAAATCATCGACATTTTTTTGTGAAACCGTTAACTTGTCTCGGAGTTTGGTGTTAACAGAACAGTGATCTAGCTCCGTCAACTATCCCAAACTATCGACGGCTGCAGAGTGAGTTGTAACCTTCTATCTTAGGTTAACGAGAGAGAAAGAAAAAATCAAAATTCAAAAAATTATTAAAAATAATTAATATATATATATATATATATAAAACTCCCAAGACTTCATGTTATTACTTCGAAATAGATGGACTGAAACCTAGCTAATAAGCTCACGTGGGCATATGTTGATCCTTATAATAAGCTCATCCTTCTTCATGCCTGAGCTACCCGTATCTTTGGAGGATTTCATGTTGAAGAATGCTGCCTAAATCATTGATTTATGTAATGAGAAGTGCTAGCTGTATGTCTGGACGAGTAGAAAAGTTACTCGTCAAGTTCGCTATTGATCCATGTATCGGCATGTATATCTCACCCAACAATCTCCTTAAATGCTTCTTAAATGTCCTTATGTTCTTTCCCATAAAGTCATTTATCACCTTTAGAATTAAGGGTGACAAATAACAAATAACAAATAATTTCAACATGAAAAAATTATTTGTCATCTTTAATTAGTTATTTGTCACTCAAGGGTGACAAATAATCAACTAAAAGTAACAAATAACTTTTTTACATTAAGAATGTGAGTCCGTATAAAAAAAAGGGGAAAGAATGGTATGACTCACGGATTGCACACGTGGCCGAATGACATGCAAGATGGGTAGAAAAACGGGTAGGAAATCTACCCGTCTTGCACGGGAAGAGAGCATTTCTCTTTGGTAATTAGCATATGCTAGGGGCAAGCGAGCACACAGAAAATGCCAAGCTTCCAACGTCAGGCAGCATAAAATCAAGGGCACCTTGGAGAGCAAATTAAATGATATGAGAAAGAGAGCACAGGTTTCTTGGATGGAGGCATGAAGCTGCAGTTTGCCAAAGGCTCCCAACATCCTCATGCCATCCAGTGGTTTAGGTGGAGGTAGATGAGCTTGGGTGGTGGAGAATAAATTAGAACCAATGAAAGGAAACAGAGCATCTGATTTGCAAAGTCCATTGGGGAGAATGATAGGTTATTGACTCTTGGCTTGTCAGGAGGAAGAGCAGTACAGAATGATTAATTCCCCTCCCTGAACTATGATTGTACTGTAGTAGTGGAACTGGGGACCCATTTGGATACCTATCTAGCTGCCAGGCATGGAGGGGTTTCCCTGAAGCGGCAAAGAGAGGAAGGAGAAGTAATAAAGGGGTTGGAGAAAGAGGGAGGAATCAACAGGTGCCATCTTCATTTGTTGAGGGGTCTTTGTCATTAATTAGTAGTTTAAACCATGGCCTAATTTCCTTGTAATTTAATACAAGGACAATGCCTGTGGGCGATGTGACATTTATGTCTTACTTGTTGGTGCATCAATTAATTAATGGACTCGAGGAACTCACAGAATTTTGGTTAGGGAACATCACGGATTCTCTTCACTAATTAAACACTCACTCTGGCCAACAGAAAAATGTCGCAAGTTTTATCACTTTATCTGATGTTATGGAGATGTGGTACTCTTACTGATCGGATGTGGTGCATGCACCTAATCCGAAACATCTTGGTTAAACAAAGATCTTGGATAAAATGTCGCAATGTTTAGATTAGATGGTTAGACAAAGATCTTCAAAAAAGACACTTTTGTGTCATCTCAACCAACCCCATTCTCCTTTATACTATAGATTGAAATAGAACAGAGACTATATTAAGGTGGGAAGCAGGCTATTTTATAGCGGACATTGATATAGTTGAGACATCAATGTCCTACCATATGGGGTTTGTAGGCACGGATCACCTTTATATAAATATATATAGTTTGATGAAGTGGAAAGCACCGACTTGAACAATGAGGTGAACCCCCCATGAGATTGTTCATTCTCTTTAGTTGGCCAAATTCAAGACAAAATTAGTATAAATGATCGTTATCAAATTTCTGTGGAAAACATATTTCTCTGGTTATCAATGGCACAAATTGTTCTGAATATTGAATATCTGATGATTGCAAATTGACAAATCTTTGAAAGTAACAATATTTAGTTTTTCATGCATTGAGGTTCTTTGGGTTATATAGGTTTAAGTTGATTTCACTAGAATTATAATGATTAAATGTCAACCGTTTAGAGAAGAGAGATATTTTCATTTATGCATCAAAAAGTTATGGCCTGTGTGTGTGTGTGCACATAATTGATGTCTTTGAAATTTTGCTTACAATTTATGTTGAGCATTAATGTGACAGGTTGAGAACATTGTTTAGTTAGGTTCCAGTCAGAGAAATGAGATATAGATAGACTAGCCTCATTTCTCAATTTAGCATTTTTAAAGTTGGAACTCAGTGAACCTCATCGTGCAAATTCAACCTATGAAAAGTGTTCATTTATTCCTAGCCAACAGCCAGTTCTCAGTGCTGGTTCCTCATCGCAGACTTGGAATAAATCCTCAAAGCATCCTCCTTTCTCCTCATTTTTTTAATTCTTTTATCCTGCAAGGTTTCTTATGTCATCCCTGTAGGTGATGTGACCTGCTGTCTTTGTTTCTTCAATATCCTTTTGACTATTGTACTTCAAAGCCGTGAACATGGATTACAAATCTGGTAACATCCCTCCTCCAGGAAGAAAGGGAGAAGACCATCCATGATTCTCACTGTTGAGCACAATAAGAAAAGCATCTACTTGAATTGTTTTAATTGGGCAATCTTGGGGCCTCTGCTTGTGGGATAATTTTTTTTTAATGACACCATGGCATCACTAAGCACAGTTTTAGTAAAAAGTAAAGAAAATCTGGCTAACTCAATCTAGCTAACTTTTTCTAGAATTAATCCACTTTTGATTTGAGATTCATGGGAGTTAACCCCGTGGGATAGGTAAACCACCTCAAGAAGTGGGTTAAGTAAACCGGGGTTAACCCAGGAATACCCCCTTTTTTAACCCGATTACCTAATCTATCTTATCAAATCAAAATGAGAGTTAAAATCAGTTTAATCTCGGGATAGCCCGCTATCCAAGCAGAGATAAAAAAAAATTGTTATAGACACATCTATGTCATTACTGTTTGAGTTGGTCACTGGTTGATCATAAAATTATCTTTTTCTAGTCACGTAATTAAGCTCGTCTTCTTTAATACAGAAAATTTGAAGTCGAACGGTCTCAATATTTTCCCTCTATTGAGAAGTATTTCAGCACAATTATCATTTTCCCATGCATACACAGACAACATTTTGTGTTAATGGGAGTATCACAAAGAAAAGAAATCTGGTACACCCCATGACCTCACACCAGAGGGCAACCGTGTGTGACGATCTTGGAATGCATGATCTTCCTGTTTGGAAAATCAAGAAGTGTCAACATATGGTGACGATGGTAAAAGATGTTAAACTCGGCCCGAGCTCAGTCTATTGACAATCCTAGTTGAGATTAGGATGATTTAAAAAAAAATTTGAATATTTAATTTAGAGTTTATACTTAATTAATATTAACAATCATGATTATCATTAATGATGAATCTAATTAATTTTAATTGATGATCTTAATTTTTAATAATAAAAGATATTATTAAAATAATTTTTATTAATTGTGATTAGCACAAATGAAGCTATTACTTAAGATATTTTTCTTAGTTTACAATGATAATAAATACTAATGATATTATTGTTTTAAAATTATTTCATCTTTACTGATGATTAGTTAATATTATCGTGGGATTTGTTAATATGTTTATTCATCTTACTCCTGATTATTAATATTATTAAATTTATAATTTTATCTTTCATCTTTAATAGTAATAAGCTTATTTAATAATAATTAGTGTCAATGATACTATTGTTTTAAAAATATTGTCTTTTTATTGATGATTAATTAACAGTGCCATGGGATTTGTTAATATGTTTATCTATCCTACTTTTGATTATTAATATTATTAAATTTATAATTTTATTCTATCATCATTAATAGTAATAAGATTCTTTAATACTAATTAGTGCCATCGGAGGAAAAGACGACGTCGTCGATCGGTCACACTCGTAATGTGATGGACAAACGGAGAAGAGCCGCAATCAATGACGCAAGAAAAGGGTTTCGACAGACGGAGGAGAAGATCCAAGGTCGTCGGCCGCAATAGGTTCCAAAAGACGGAGGAGAAGAACTTACCGGTTGCAACAAGGATTAGCCATCAGAGAAGAGTCACAATCGTCGGGGCGAGAGGAGGAAGGGCTTTGTCTAGAGAAGGAAGAGGTGAATGGGGGAGACACGACTGCGAAGGGCGAACGGGGGAGAATAGAGAGAGAAAAATGAGGTTGAGATGTAGGATAACGTATTTTACCTTTTTGTTAGAACGAGTTATCTCTAAATTAATCTCAGTTTTTGGGTTAAATCTATTCTCTTTAACTTAGTATATCTCCATCATTTTTTAACTTATCAAATGAAGAATAAGATTGAAAGGGAGATAATCTCACCTTAACCCCATATCAAACATGTCTTAAGAGATGAATCCACCCCTAGGGTACATCACCGGTTAGCAAAATCTTACTTATTTCAACATAAATTATGCCCCTACGAAGATAGCCGCATCTTCGAATCAAATCAAACATTAGTATACTGCATCTCTTTATCTTGATTGATCAGAGTTTTAAATTGTAGTCAATTAAAAAATAAATAAAATTATATATATATATATATCCCTATTAAAAAATATAGTTATATAAAAATCTACCGTACATTTATATTTACATATATATCTTCCTTACAATAATTAAATATCCAGTATATTTTTACAGTCACTTTTATGTTAACAAATTAGTAAAATCTCTTAGCCCCTCTTTGATTTATGATTAAAGTTGATCCAGACTTAATTACATGCCACTTTATTTTCAAAATAACGGAGGTAGATACCGCATCCGATGAAAGAGAAGGGTCTGGAGCTCACATCGCGATCTCACACACATCATCCTTGACCGAGGGCGATCTTGCCCCGATTTTAAAGAGGGCCTAAGTGATTTTATTTAGTCCACTCTTGGTGCAATTTACTTTGGTAATCATTACGTTAAGTTATCTCACTTGTGGAGGTGAGATATATAAGTTAATTTAGATTAATCGGGATTAACTCAAATTTGTTACGTTCATCTATATCAAAATAAATTGAGCTAACTTTGGAGTTAAGTTGAGTTATCTCTCGCATAAATTTGAAACAAAGCGAGTTTTAAATGACAAAAGAAGAGACACAATATTTCATATTCATTGTCATAGAAGTTTATCAAAAATATACGTATCTTCACAAAAGTACAGATACAAATATAATATAAGATAATTTGTTACATAAATTTACTTCTGATAGGAGCATACATAAGAAGATCTTCAAATCTTCACTAGATTTGACAGCAGAAGACTCTCTTCCCCCCGTCCAAACAGTAAAGTCATCAGTTTCGATCATATTTTATCACAATGACGAGGTTCCGACGGTGGGCCCCCTTGTCATTTCGCCGGCCATCCGTGGCCCCGGTTTCAGATCACCGTCCAGGTTGTCCCATAGGACGGTGGTTGGTTAAAATATTATTCAGAATGAATAAAAATATTAAATTTTTGTATAATTTTCGGAATAAATAATGAGTGCCTCTAAAATTTAGATTTATTCTTTCCTCCGACAGAATTCACTAGAATCGTTTAGTTCCATCTTTTTGCAAAAACGTTGAGTAACAATTTAACGCTAACATTCGGGGACGAAGTGTTGTATACTATAAATATAAAACTTAAAATATATTAATACTATTTTAATATTTAAAAATTAAATACTTATACTATTTTAACACTTAATGTTTTTGTGAAAAATAGAAACAGACACTATTGTATGGTGCTCTTTATGAGGACAGACAAAAAGCAAGCGACGCAGTGAGAGGTAAACTGAATTATGACAAAATAGAAAAAAATAACATAAATTTATGCACGGTTGAGGGTTCTAACGAATTATCCCTAATTTTATGCATTAGCTCAGTTTTACTATATTTTTTAAAAATATAAATTCTACGTCTAAGGTAAAAGATCCATGAAGTAGAAGACTATTTATAAGTTGGCTGCCCACAAAAATCCATGCGGTTTCTCTTTATCAGATAGCTAATATATCTGAAAATATGGTATATATCAGCTCAATGTGCATAAAGAAGTTAAACTAGGACATGTGGAGTAGTCAGTCGGATTTTGTGTATCGTGGGGCTGGTATTGCCATTCTCGAGGTGTTGTGGAACTGTATGGGGGTCGAAATAGGGTCGAGACAGATGGTGATCGAGAGAGAAGACCTGTGCTCCAGATTCGAGGCAGTTAGGGCTTCATCACCCCTATTTTCTAGATAAATCTATACAGTTGAAGGATGTTGCAGAGCAAATATCAACATCCTCTTTTGCTTCGATGGTATGGGTCGTGCAGAGTTGCGCAGGAGAAGCGTTGTGAGCCCATAACTCACAGGCTCTAGGATCGGATCAGTAGTGGAAATAGCGAATATTCTGGTGGTAAACGAGCCCGGGAGATTTTGTAGCCAGTGATAAAGAGTGTTGACACTTGAGATAGTGTTGGCCACGCGAGTGACATTCTTGCCATGTTGTCGGCGGAGGCATTGTGTTAAACATCACTAGTGAAGTTGGGAATTGGATGGCACATCTGTAAGAGTTGCTAGATAAGGATAATGAATTATGCTAGTCCTTTCAGCAAAATGTGTCGTGTGACTTAGAGTGGAGCCAATTAGCCGTTGAAATTTTGGACAGATCATGGCCGATCAGATTGGCAATGAGGCAAGCAGATATATGCTACTTAGAGTTGAGACATCGATTGACCGACCTTAGTTAAGGTAGGTGTTCGGAAGGAAAAATTGAGAGGTATGAGATGTGAATGCTGAGAAAGAGACCCTGGATTCCCATGGGGGTGCCGTGAGTAATCAGTACAGCTAGTTGAGTTGATTATCACCCTGATGACTTATGGAGTGGGGCGTCGGGTATTCAGCTGTTGTGGTGTTAGCAGTCCAGGTGAAGTGGAACAATGGTTGTTGAAAGAGAGACCAGACTTTGGCAAGAAATCAAGAATGTCTGGAGCCGGAAATAGGTTATAACACAATTTATTAGACCGTTAAGGACGATGTACGGCGCTCTCCTTTTCTGGAGGAAGTAGGTTGGAGTTTGTGAGCTCGTGGTCGCTCGACTTGAGCGAGTTTATGATGTATGTGTGGGCTCGAAGAGCTGACAATTGTTGGCTAGCCAGTTAAGGAGGAGATTGTAGTCTCAATAAGTGTCAGTCAACTGGTTGTTGTTTGGAACAAATAATCCCTGAGTGCGAGAACTCCAGTGGCGATATTATGAGATGGAGCCCTGTGTCACTCCAATTTGGATCATGTACAAAAGCACAGTAGTCAGAGTTGGTATGGTTGAGAATTCGAGGCTCATGTAGACAACCTCGGCATGCCCTCGAGAAGTGGTTTGGACCAGTTGGCCAATCTAGATCTAGAGACAGTGATTAATTGAGGGTCCCCATGATCCCTCCTCTCCTCCATTCTATCTTCCTCCTTCGACTTCCTCTGTTCTTTTCCTCCCCTCCACCGGCTACAGAATGTGAGAGTGCGAGGGAGCTCGGTTGGACAGCGGTGGCGGTAGACAATGGCTCGCGGGAGGAAGGAAGAGGCGGTTCGCATGGTAAAATTGTGGTTCGCATTCAGTTTGAATTTCAAAGTGATTCTTAGAGGAATCAATGTTATTCCGAGCATCTAACGAGCAGAGGTTCTTAATCGACAGATGGCCAATGATCGCAAATGGATTTTTGCGACCAGGTCATTGTTAAGAGGATCAATGGATGGTAGTGTATCATGAATCGTGACATTGTGAAGCCTCGAGAGGCCAATGGTGTTATACTTATGCATTGTGAGAGCCCAATATGAGATTGATGCTGGAACAGGAGTCGGTCCAATAAATTTCAATGGTGACTCGGCTTGCAAAGTATCAGAGGTTAGTGGTATAGAATCAAGGCAGAGGAATGGCCAGATTAGTGAGATATGTGGAGCTGAGAGGCACAATGGTGGCGACATCTACCTAGTCAGAAGGTGTGGAAGCTTATGTTTTAAATGGCTGCCAAGCGCGATTACCCCAACAATAGTAAGTGCGCGTGGCGCGGACATGTCTTTCTGCAACATAAGGCTGGTATGCCAGGTGTTGTTTAGATTCGTGAGGATCTGGGTGGTTCGAGGCTTGGCATGAACAGCGGATGAGGAATAAGGCAATTTCGCCAAATGTGATGGCATGTTCGTGTAAGGTTTCGCACAGCACCTACGGGCGACGCAGCGGATAACAAAAATTTCATTTGCCCGATCCCGGTGTTATGGAAAGCTTAATCTGTGCTCTAATCGGTGTTTCTAATACCCTAATTACGGGTTGCGTGTTTCACCTTGCGCGGAACGACGCTGTCCGCTAAGCCCGATGCAGAGAAACCGAGCCGCACAGCTGTACGGCCTCTAGAGCAGATCCACACGGCCCCTTGCGCAGCGACGGTACCTCCCCGGCGCAACTTTCCCCGACTCTATCACCTTTTGGAGAGAGAGAGAGCAAGGGGGAGAAAGGGGGGAGGCTAAACCTCTTGATTAGCATTAAGGGGGGTTGGAAGGGAGAGTTCGAATGAACTCACGTAGGTGCCATATATATAGAGTTTTGGCCCTTTTCAAAAGACCTCCAAAGGACCAAAATTGTATATATGACCTTTCCTTTATTATACATATGTATTAAGCCCATTTACACTCCTTTCCAAAAGGAATTAAAGGGAATTAATACATACGCTTGTATAATAATAAACCGTCACCCAAGAATCTATTGTGTGTGATCCTCTAGGCCCACAGTCACTCTAGTTTAAGGTCCATTAACTTCTAATTCCCAATTAGAAGTAAATTAAACGTATTCTTCGCTTCTACTAGAGCCGAACAATAGTTTAATTTATTTCGAACATTTGATCACGTTGGGTCAAGCAAATCCGCGTGATCCTAGATGACCCCGGGTTTAAACCAGCCTGTCTGGTACCTGTAAGTCCACAGTTACCGCATCGATATAATCTCTCGCTCCTTCTATGAGTCTGGTACGATCGAGGGTACGGTTTCTGTCAAACCCCATGATCGTACCATTTGACTATGACCTCCTTAAAGTGTATGACGTCCGTTCTAAACAAACTCACACGACCCTGGCCAGGGATTTAACGGAGCGTCAATGTCATGACCCATTAACTGTCTGATATATACCTGACAGTGAGCGATCCCTTCTTGACCATTGACGATCTTCACACGTATCCTGGAGTGGTTAACGACTCGGCAACTCATGACTTATGGTTAAAGCCACTTAGCCAAGTAATTAAACCATTCCAATCCTCGTGTAAGATCCGATCAATGTCTCAGGTCAAAGGACCAACGATGCTACTGAGACCGTTGGATCTTCAGTTGACATTAGGTATAATCAACCATCTGAAGATCCAATAGCGGATCAGTTCAGTGCACATCCTCCAAGGACATACACCTACACATATGTGTTGGTGCCCCGCACCAATGACCATGAGACTGGTCACTGACACATCATGTGTACTGGTTTAATAGGTAATCAAAGTCCCCGAGTGATTACCCTCCAACCAGGAACAGTTTAAGGTATGTGTACATGTAAAGTCAATCTCATGTTCGAGATCCCATCTCGAGCTGACTTTACAACCACATATCCTAGGGACAACGTAAAGTAACACAATCGCATATTTACGCTCAAACACCACTTTATTAATGAACAAGATCGTACAACTATTGGGCCTACCCGACCCGAAATTGGCCTGTAGCACACCAACACTAACAATCTCTCACTTGAACTACAGCCAATTGCCCACAACTTTGAGGCCCATCTTATCCCGATGACGCTCAAATACAGTCTGTGTCAAAGGCTTAGTCAGTGGATCTGCTATGTTATCTTCTGACGGTATACGCTCTACCATCACATCTCCACGATCAATAATCTCCCGAATAAGGTGAAAGCGCCTGAGAATATGCTTTGACCTTTGGTGAGATCTCGGTTCCTTCGCCTGGGCGATGGCCCCATTATTATCACAAAATAATGGGATGGGAGCTGATATCTCGGGAACTACGCCAAGTTCCAAGATGAATTTCTTCATCCAGACGACTTCCTTAGCAGCTTCAGCTGCAGCAATATATTCCGCCTCCGTCGTCGAATCTGCAGTCGTGTCTTGCTTGGAGCTTCTCCAACTGACTGCCCCTCCATTCAACATGAATACAAATCCAGACATGGATTTGCAGTCATCTGGATCTGACTGGAAACTAGAATCTGTGTAAGCTCTAAGCTATAAGTCCTCTCCTCCATAAAGTAGAAAAAGATCATTAGCCCTTCGCAGGTACTTAAGGATGCCCTTTACTGACTTCCAGTGCTCTTCGCCTGGATTTGCCTGATATCTACTAACAATGCTCAAAGCATTGGCAACATCAAGCCGTGTACATAGCATTGCATACATGATTGACCCTATCGCCGAAGCATATGGTACCTTATTCATGTGTGCCACCTCCTCAGAAGTTTTAGGACTCATCCCCTTGGATAGGCAAATTCCATGTCTCATGGGAATGAGACATCTCTTGGAATTTTCCATCCTAAATCTTTTTAGGATAGTATCTATGTACATGGATTGGGATAATCCTAACATCCTTTTAGATCTATCTCGATAGATCCTTATGCCCAGCACATAGGATGCTTCTCCCAAATCCTTCATGGAGAAGGTCTTGGACAACCAAGACTTAGTTGATGTCAACATCGCTACATCATTCCCAATGAGTAAGATGTCATCAACATAAAGGACCAAGAAGGTCACTGAGCTCCCACTGACCTTCTTGTAAACACATGGTTCATCTCATTCCGAATGAAGTTGAAAGATTTGACAGCCTCGTCAAATCTTAAGTTCCAGCTTCTAGATGCCTACTTTAATCCATAAATGGACCTTTGAAGTTTGCATACCTTATTAGGATGTGGCTTGGAGGTGAATCCCTCAGGCTGTACCATGTACACCTCTTCTGACAGGTTTCCATTAAGAAAAGCTGTCTTCACATCCATTTGCCAGATCTCATAATCCAGGTATGCAGCAATGGCAAGGAGGATTCTGATTGACTTAACCATGGCTACCGGCGAAAACGTCTCGTCATAGTCAATGCCTTGTCTTTGACGATATCCTTTCGCCACTAGTCTAGCCTTGTATGTGTCAACCTGTCCATCTGCATCGATTTTCTTTTTGAAAATCCATTTGCAGCCGATAGGGACCTTCCCTTCGGGTACATCAACTAAGTTCCAAACTTTATTGGTGTACATGGACTGGATTTCTGAATCCATTGCCTCTTGCCATTTCTCGGAGTCTACACTATGGATCGCCTCCTGGTACGACTGAGGATCATCATCCTCATCGATACATACCTTAGAGGACCCCTCTAAGACATGTCCAACATATCTCTCAGGTTCTCTTGGTAGTCTACCAGATCTCCGTAGTGTCAGTGTTTCACCTTGAATAGGATCAACCGATTTCGTCTCATCTAATAAGTGTGTGTCTATGGGTTGTGGTTCTTGGACCTCGTCCAATTCTATCTGGCTCCCACTGTTTTTCTGGAGTAGATATTCTCTTTCCAGAAATATAGCTCTCTTGGCCACTAAGACCCTTTGCTCAGAATGGTGATAGAAATAATATCCAAACATCTCCTTTGGATATCCCACAAACCTACACTTATCGGTCCGTGACTCAAGCTTATCACTCTCGTTCTTTTTTACATGAGCAGGACACCCCCAAATTTTAATATGATTAAAATTTGGTTTCCTGCCCTTCCATATCTCATATGGTATAGAAGGAACTGATTTACTTGAGATCCTATTCAATAAATATGCTGCAGTCTCTAATGCATAGCCCCAGAGAGACAAGGGTAGTCCTGACATAGACATCATGGATAGGACCATATCTAACAAGGTCCTGTTTCTCTCTCGGATACACCATTATGCTGTGGTGTATACGGTAGAGTCTACTGAGAAACTATTCCATGGTCTTTAAGATAAGAAGTGAATTCATGGCTTAAGTATTCACCTCCTCGATCCGATCGAAGAGCCTTAATACTTTTACCAGTCTGTTTCTCTACTTCATTCTTGTATTCCTTAAACTTCTCAAAGGCTTGTGACTTATGTCTCATTAAATACACATAGTCATATCTAGAGAAGTCACCAATAAAAGAAATGAAATAGAGATAACCTCCTTTTACTTCTATGGACATGGGTCCACACACATCCGAGTGTATGAGCTCGAGAAGGTCAACAGCCCTCTCACCATGTCCACCAAAGGGAGCCTTGGTCATTTTTCCCATGAGACACGACTCACAGGTATCAAATGGCTTATATTCGAACGAATTCAAATACCCATTTGAGTGTAAGTGAGAGACTCTTTTCTCACCTACATGACCAAGTCTGCAATGCCATAGATATGCAGAATTCACTTCATCAGCATTGGAAATTTGCATAACATTAGAACGTGTATCTAATACATAAAGGCCATTGACTAATGAACCATTGGCTATAATCAAACCATTATTCATTATAAAGCACCCAGTGCTATTAAAAGTCAATGTATATCCAATGTTATACAAATCAGAGATTGAAATAATGTTCTTAATAATATTAGGAACATAATAACAGTCATTCAGCTCCAGAATGACTCCTAAAGGTAAACTGAGGCGTGCAGTTCCTGCAGCTTTGGCAGCAACCAAAGCTCCATTGCCCATCCTCAGTTCAATCTCATTTTTGCCCAACCGCCTTCTATTTGCCAACACCTGCACAGAATTGCAGATATGAGATGCACATCCAGTATCCAATACCCATGATGTGGATTCCATATATGACAAATTAAGGTTCATGACAAAAATACCTTCATTTAGAATTGCCTTGCAATTCCTTTTCCAATGCTCAGTTTCCCCGCATCGAAAATATTTGTCTTCCTTTTCATTCTTCTTGCCCTTCCCTTTGTCAACCTTGGCGAGCTGCTTACCCGTGACCTTTTTCTTTCCTTTCCCTTTGTTACTTGTAGTGGATATCTGGGTGGCCTTCCTTTTCTTATTGGCCCGGCCAATAATCATTACAGAAGAAGATGGTTTATCTTTCTGCATAGTTCCTTCAGCACTCTTTAACATGTTGAGCAGCTCCGGGAGAGTTGCATCAATTCTATTCATGTTAAAGTTTATGATGAAGGAAGAAAATGAATCGGGCAATGACTGGAGTATAAGATCAATGCACAGTTCAAGATCCAACTTGAACCCTAGTGCATTGAGTCTCTCTATCCACTCCATCATTTTCAATACATGAGCCTGTATTGAAGAACCCTCAGACATCCGTGTCCTGAAAAGCCTTTTGGAGATGTCATACCTCTCAATCCTACCCTGCTCCCCGAAGAGCTGGCATAGATTGAGAAGTATACTTCTACAATCAGTCTTTTCAAATTGCCTCTGTAGCTCGGGAGCCATAGAGGCCAACATGTAACATTGGACAAGGGAGGAGTCCTCAGACCACTTGGCATAAGCCAGTAACTCGCCCTCGTCGGCATCAGGAGCTGGCTCAGAATGAACCGTGTCCAACACGTACACAATCTTTTCGGCGGTAAGGACTATGCGTAGATTACGCAGCCAATCCGAGTAATTCGGTCCAGTTAATCTATTTGCATCCAAGATGCCGCGGAGGGGGTTGGACGACGACATTGTAATCTGGATAAGAAATAAAAGAAAACTTAGCATGTGTTCAAATTCTAACTTAGATGTGGTTTCTTATCTTAGTTAGTCCCACTATTTTTCGATCGAACTATATAACCCTCAGTATATAGAACGGGAGATCAACGAGATCAACCTAGTGGGTCGGAATCCCAACGAGACTGATGTACGACCTTGTGGAAAGCATAACAAGCCATACACCATCTCAAGGGCAGTCAACAGGCACTTGCATCTAATGCAATATCCGATATTCGGCCCCCGAGAAATCATCCCCTTGTGGAAAGCACAACAAACGATATTCTCGGTTAGATCTAACCATCATTACTACATAGCAATGAGTTCATGACCCGACCCTTGTGGAAAGCACAACAAGGCCGAGTTCAATTCCTTACCCCATTGAGGCCGAGCCTTGGAGTTTAATCCCGCCCCCAAACTCATGGACCTTGTGGAAAGCACAACAAATCCATGAAATGAAGACGTTCGTTCACTCCATAATGATGGAGGGCCACGACGACTCCTAGAGCCACGCTTACCAGATGTAAAATTTAAGCGCGAGGGAATTCAATTTTATCTTGATCTCACCCTAGGTGGTAATATAAATATATCCAATATATTTACCGTACCTAGTAGTTTGCACAAAATAAATACATCCAATGTAAAAATAAACGCAAGTGATCATGGACTTTAACCCTAATGTAACTAAGACATCCGACCCGCTTCCGAAGCAGCTGGATCGTCCTCGTCGGGTGTGCTCCGCGCTTTCAAACTCCGACGCCGCATCAATTACAACTTTTACACGGCACGCAGGCCGGAAAAATTAAATTATATGTGACTCAAATTCCAGCAGCCCTTAGGGCGAGTACAACAATGGAGGAAGATAGAAGTACATTGGAATTTTAACAGAGAGTGAAAAGAGGTTCGCAGACCCCAATTAATTACATTAATCCAAGTCCATGATCACTTGCCAACCCATTCAAATAAAATCAATCAAGGGTTATTTTTCTGAAAATAATCCTTACTTTTGAATTTAAAAATGGGATGTGCAAACAAAAATAGGCTAGCTTTGTTTAATTTTAAAAATCAAAGCATGATTAACTAAAATTAAACACACAAGCAGGCCAATACAAGGTAAATAAAGTAAAGCACGTAAAGAACCATCATTTTCTATAGGGGCATGTAATTGAGATAATTAATTAAATTTAAATTTAAATTTAAATATCTAATAATCAAATTTAAATTCAAAATTTAAACATGCCAATAATTTAAATTTAAATTCAAACTAATTATCTAATAATTTTGTTTGAAAATGAATTTAAAATAATGCAATTATCCTCAATTAGTAATTTTCTAAAATTTAAAAATTGAATTTAACAATTATCTAATAATTAAAATTCAAATAATTAAATTTTCTACATTTAACTTTAATAAAATTTAAAATTTGAATGTTTTAATTATCTAATAATTAAAAATTTAAAAACTTAAATTTTACTGAAGTAACTTCAATTATTACCATTTTATCTCAAGGTAAATAGTAATTATCTCACCTCGATAAATTCAACACGGTTAAATAAAAATTAACTTTTGACATTTACCATCGAGATAACAGAATTAACCTACTAGATAAAATTCTAATTAATTTACTGTGCATTTTCATATATATATCTAATATATATATTAATCTACCTGAGCACATTAAATTAAAGAAGGTAAATCTAATTTTTTTAAAAAAATAAAAAAAACCTTTTTTTTAGGAGTTCACCACTCGCTGCGGGCGCCCGCAACGAGGGCGACCCGCGTTGCGGGCGCCCGCCACGTGGACGCCCCGCGTGGGCGGCGCCCGCCTGGCGGGCGAGGCAGGCCCCCCGCGTGGGCGGCGCCCGCCCACGCGCCTGCGCCCGCCGGCGCAGTGCGCCCAGCGGCGCAATGCGCCCAACGGGAACCCAAAAATTTTTTTTTTAAAAATTTTTTTAAAAAAAAATTGCTATTTGGACGCCCAGCATCCATGAAGAACAGAGATGTCCAAATCTCTTTCTACAAATTATAATTGAAGATTTTCAATGCCCCTAAAATATGGTTCTAAACGGCAATAAAAACACCGACCAGAGCGCGAACCTGGCTCTGATACCACTGTAAGGTTTCGCACAGCACCTACGGGCGACGCAGCGGATAACAAAAATTTCATTTGCCCGATCCCGGTGTTATGGAAAGCTTAATCTATGCTCTAATCGGTGTTTCTAATACCCTAATTACGGGTTGCGTGTTTCACCTTGCGCGGAACGACGCTGTCCGCTAAGTCCGATGCAGAGAAATCGAGCCGCACAGCTGTACGGCCTCTAGAGCAGATCCACACGGACCCTTGCGCAGCGACGGTACCTCCCCGGCGCAACTCTCCCCGACTCTATCACCTTTTGGAGAGAGAGAGAGCAAGGGGGAGAAAGGGGGGAGGCTAAACCTCTTGATTAGCATTAAGGGGGGTTGGAAGGGAGAGTTCGAATGAACTCACGTAGGTGCCATATATATAGAGTTTTGGCCCTTTTCAAAAGACCTCCAAAGGACCAAAATTGTATATATGACCTTTCCTTTATTATACATATGTATTAAGCCCCATTTACACTCCTTTCCAAAAGGAATTAAAGGGAATTAATACATACGCTTGTATAATAATAAACCGTCACCCAAGAATCTATTGTGTGTGATCCTCTAGGCCCACAGTCACTCTAGTTTAAGGTCCATTAACTTCTAATTCCCAATTAGAAGTAAATTAAACGTATTCTTCGCTTCTACTAGAGCCGAACAATAGTTTAATTTATTCCGAACCTTTGATCACGTTGGGTCAAGCAAATCCGCATGATCCTAGATGACCCCGGGTTTAAACCAGCATGTCTGGTACCTGTAAGTCCACAGTTACCGCATCGATATAATCCCTCGCTCCTTCTATGAGTCTGGTACGATCGAGGGTACGGTTTCTGTCAAACCCCATGATCGTACCATTTGACTATGACCTCCTTAAAGTGTATGACGTCCGTTCTAAACAAACTCACACGACCCTGGCCAGGGATTTAACGGAGCGTCAATGTCATGACCCATTAACTGTCTGATATATACCTGACAGTGAGCGATCTCTTCTTGACCATTGACGATCTTCACACGTATCCTGGAGTGGTTAACGACTCGGCAACTCATGACTTATGGTTAAAGCCACTTAGTCAAGTAATTAAACCATTCCAATCCTCGTGTAAGATCCGATCAATGTCTCAGGTCAAAGGACCAACGATGCTACTGAGACCGTTGGATCTTCAGTTGACATTAGGTATAATCAACCATCTGAAGATCCAATAGCGGATCAGTTCAGTGCACATCCTCCAAGGACATACACCTACACATATGTGTTGGTGCCCCGCACCAATGACCATGAGACTGGTCACTGACACATCATGTGTACTGGTTTAATAGGTAATCAAAGTCCCCGAGTGATTACCCTCCAACCAGGAACAGTTTAAGGTATGTGTACATGTAAAGTCAATCTCATGTTCGAGATCCCATCTCGAGCTGACTTTACAACCACATATCCTAGGGACAACGTAAAGTAACACAATCGCATATTTACGCTCAAATACCACTTTATTAATGAATAAGATCGTACAACTATTGGGCCTACCCGACCCGAAATTGGCCTGTAGCACACCAACACTAACAGTTCGTGTCTCTCTAAGGCATTGGATTGAGACTGAAGAGTTGAGCTCGGCACGTAGGTTGTCGATGGAATAAGCCCTTCTTCCCCCACGCGCATTGTGCCCTGTCCTAAAATTCGAGGATGAAATTTTTGTAAGGGGGAAGGGATTATAATGACCCGGGTTTTCGAATCTTGCATATGTGGGTTTTGGAGTGTTTCTGCGAGTCTCAGACTGTGTTTTCTAATTAAAATATTTTTAATATTGGATCTTTGGGTCCCTCAAATAAGAGAAAATAAGATATTTTCGGGTTCCATGATGTGGCTGGTGAATTATTTTCTGGGAACGTTGAGCTAAAATTTGGGAATTTTTCCCATTCAATTCGGATTTGTAAAGACTCAAGAAGAGAGAAAAGAAATAGAAGAAATAAAAATAATAAATTTTCTTTTATTTAAAACCCCCCTCCCCTCATTTCTCTCCATCTCTCTCAAACTCTCTTCTCTCCCTCTCTCCCGTTTCCCACTCCCTCTTCCGTGCCTCTCCCTTCGTCTCCCATTCCTCTCCACCTCCTCCTCCATTCTTCGGACAGCCGCCGGAGGACGTCAAGGAGGAGACGGCGAGCTGTGTGGGATGATGTGTGACGTGCACGAGAGTGAAGAACGTGAGGTGGTGGCGAGACGAACCGGTCACGTGTTCGCATGAAACCCCAATGTTTTTGGCGTGGATCGACCCCAGCTTCATACGATTTCTTCAAAAAAGGTAGGGGGACGGACCCATCCACCTCACCGCGTGATTTCTCACCGATTAGAGTAGATTCTGGGTGAGAACGAGTGAGTTTTGTTCATGCTACAGGAAGAATGCGTGTTTCGGGGTGAGCGATGGTTTTGCCGATTCGGCGATCGATTTATGGGTTATTTGATGTGAATGGGTGTGCTTAGTAGGGTTGGGGAGAGATTCCCCATGTTTCCCGCTCGCAATGTGGCGAGTTGGGTGTGGAACAAGGCCCTTAGAGGGTCTTCCCGTTTGGCCATCGCCAGAATCGGTCGACCAATCTGAAGGATCGATCGACCGGTTATTGGCAGAGAGCATGACAGGGCAAACGGGTTGGGTTCGGTCGACCGACCCTGGGGGTTCGGTTGACCAACCTGGGCAGCCGGTCGACCGACCCTATGCAGCCAGGGCTCTAGGGTTGGTCTTGTAGGCCGACCGACCCGTGTGATAGGATGATCGACCCACTGCATAAAAGGCTGCTTGGGCCCAGAAATCTCAATTTTTGCCCTGGAATATAAAAATTAATATTATATACATGGAAACCCATAAAAATTGGGCCAATTTGACTCTATGAGGGCGGTGGTCGCTCGAGAATGGATTTGCGTAACACGAGGTTTCTTAGATTCTTTACAATGGGTTGAGCTGTATAGGTGGGATCATTTCCACGTGGCTTCCATGCTCGTGGTGAGCTATACTCGCAAGAGTTCAGTAACCGTAGAGGGTTATATCCGCGTGAGTTCCGTGACCACAGAGGGTGGTCCTTGTGTGAGTTCAGTAGGTCGGCATCCACTAGTTTCCATCATCCGGCCTTGGATGGTTTCGCAGCACCCGGTGGTGTCATGTCGTAGTTTATGATGGTTCACGTGCGTGTGTACGCATATCCTCGAAATTCCCACGAGACTGCGGATGATAGTGTTATACAGTGGATTCTCGCGAGATCACAGAAGATCGTGTTTTACTATTGCACTATCTTGAGGGCCTTTCATGGTTGGACCGGGCGAGACCGCCTTGTGTGTACGGCGCTCCTTGCAGAGGCGAGACCACCTGGGCATGTGTACCTTGGTTAGGACAAGAGTACGTTGCTGGTGGACGCAGGGGCACGTATCCCTTGTCAGGTCACAGGACATGGTCGTGTTGTTGGGCGCAGAGACACTGATCTTAACCAGTCCCAGGGTGTGGTGTGTGTGTGTCTCCTCTACTTCTCCCGAGACTAGGTGTGGGCAGTGTGCGTGCATATGAGATCTTAGCACAATATAAGACGTCAGTGGACGCATCTGGCCTTGTTATGTATATTTGAGTGGCGGCCCCTTTGTCGATAAGGTTGAGGTACTGACAACGTTATCGATGGCCCCTTCCGACAGACGGGTTGGAGTTGCCCAGTGTAAAGGGCATGGTTTTCTTACTGGTTTTGGTTCGATACTGAGGTTTACCGGTGTTGAGGTTGTCATCCTGAGGGTAGAGGTTGTGTGTGTGGCCGCGTGACCTTGACTGGGGTTCCATCAACGAGGACAGATTATTACGACAGCAATGTTGTGGGTTTTCTCTCAGTAGTGAGACTGTGATTTCGCCATGGGTCGGCGGTCCCGACTAGAGGTCGTGGCTTCCTTGTCGAGAGTCAGAGTAGCGTAGAGACTTCGTAGTTCTGCCATCTATCGTTCTTACTGTTTATCTTGCTGCTGTTATTTTATTGTTGTTATTATTGTTATTATTATTGTTGTTTGTTGCTGCTTACCTTCGTTGTTGTGGTAGGGATCTGTGGGACCCCTACTGAGCCAATGAGATGAGGCTCACTCCATATTTTTCAGGTGTGACACTCTTCCTCGAGCTTGGTGTACTATTCAGACCGTCGTTAGTAGCCAGCTTGCCAGTGCCGGAGTATGTCCCGCAACAGTGTACGTTCCTTTTCTAGTTGACTGTACTTGTGGACTGGACTTTGTAGTTGAATTGTTTAATTATAAAATAGTAATTTTATTGTTGTTATTAAATTGATTAGTCCTGTAGTTTATTCCCTACAATTGCTTGAATTTCAATGCATCTCTACAACACTAAAATAGCCCTTCTGAGTCTCCCGACTCATGAGTAGCGGCGCAAGATTCGAATGATATCGGGTTCTTCTCGATATCTGGACTTTAGGCCATTACAAAATGTAACGCCTAAATTTAGGAATTATAAATTTCTATGCGTAAAAAAATAGCGAAATATAGTGTGAAGATTCAAGTATTAATTCTAAAATATGTCATTTGGACCGTCGAATAAAATCTACAAATGTAAATTATATATAAAACATGATAGTTATATCTAAAACAAATGTAAATTATATCTAAAACATGAAAATTTCTATGCGTAAAAAAATAGTCGGACCCCCTCCCACCGCCTCCCACCGCCCACCGTCGCCTCCTCCGACCTCCCACCGGTGGCTGGACCCACCTCCACCCTCCCCCTCCCACCTCCACCTTCCCACCGCCTCCCACAGCCCACCGTCGCCTCCTCCGACCTCCCACCGGTGGCTGGACCCACCTCCACCCTCTCCCTCCCACCTCCACCTTCCCACCGCCTCCCTTCGCTCGGCCGCGACCTCCCACTGCCCACCACCGCCTCCTCCGGTCTCACACCGGCCCACCCCTGCCCATGCCCGGCTTTTAATGTCGAACCGGCACGAGCCGCCTGGCCCGCACTTACCAAGTCGGTCCCACGACGAACCGATCGAGTTCACAGCGGGACGCATGATCCCATGCAGTCCAGTGTGAACCGGCCGCGTGCCACACGCTGTCCGTCTCGTTCGTTAGTTGGCACTGTCCAATACGGGCGGTTTGGCCCGTACCGGACTGATCTGTAAAATCCTAATTAAGTTATCCCACCTATGAACGGTGGGATAAGTTAATTCAAATTAATAGGGATTAACCCAGATTTACTAAATCCACCCGTGCTAAAATAAATTGGGTTAACTTTGGGGTTAAGTCAGATTATCCCTCAGATAAGTTCGAAACAAAAGGGAGTTTAAATGATAAAAAAAAGATACAGAATATTTTTATGTCCATTATCACATAAGTTAATCAAAATTATACATATGTACGTGAGAGTAAGGATATAAATATAAATGTAAGTTAATTTTTACATAAATTTATTTTTAATAGAAGTATACACAAAAAAGATATTGAAATTTACATCTAGATTTGACAACGGAAGACTCTGGCATACACTCCTGACTCCCCCCCCCCCCCGGCCAAGCGGTAAAGTTATCAATTTCGATCATATTTTAAATCCTGTCACGCAACGATCACAATGACGGGGCTTCTGACGGTGGTCCTCACGTCACATCGCCTGCCATCCCTGGCCTCAGTTTCAGATCACCCTCCAGGTTGTCCCATCGGACGGTGCTTGGTTAAAATATCATTAAAAATAAGTATACATTTTAAATAATTTTAAAATAAATAATAAGTGTCTCTAAAATTTAAATTTTTTTCCAGTAGAATTCACTAGAATTATCTTATTCCAATTTTTGCGAAAACGTTGAGTGACACTTTTAACGCTAGCATTCTCGTGATGTATATTGTAAATATAAATCTTAAAATATATTAATGTTATTTTAATATTTTAAAATTAAATATTTATACTAATTTAATACTTAACATTTTTTGTGAAAAATAGAAACAAACGTCACAGTATGGTGCTCTTTATATAAGAACAGATAAAAAGTAAGCGGCGCGGTGAGAGGTGAATTATGATAAAAGAGAAAACACATATAATTTATGCGCTGTCAGAGGTTTCTAACGAATTATCCCTAGTTTTATGTGCTAGCTCAAGTTTATTATATTTCTTAAACATATAAATTCTACGCCTAGAGTAAAAGATCCATCAAGTAGAAGCAGTGTTATCAGGGACCGGTTCGACCGTGAACCGGTGTAGGAATCGGTCCGATTAGGCCCGGTCCGGTCAATTAGTTAAAAATCGTCCGAACCGTCCAAACCGCGGTTCGACCCTATTCCCCGCCGCCAAAAAAAAAAATAAACAACTCAACTCGGCACGGGTCCTGACCCAAGGGTACGGGCAAGTTTATTATATTATTTACTTATATTCAATCAAACCATTTAATTCGACACACAACTTAAACTTCGACATACAACTCAAGCCCACATCCCCCCACATCCTATGCCTCTTGGGTCTTGACCCAAGGGTGAGCTTTCCAACATATAAAGTCAAGTAAGTTTTTCTAACTTCCAATATGGGACTAAACATAAAGACTCTATTTCCAACATATAAATGAGGATATTTGAATCAACATAAAGGCTCTATTTCCAACAAGTAGTTACAAGTTATTCTTATACATGTATGTTTACTTATTTTGATCACTATATCTTATTTGAGTTATTTCTTATTGTATTAGGTTATGGAATCGGGTCGGACCATATATCAATATTATAATGACATTACGGTTCAAAGCGGTTAGAACCAACGGTCAAACCGGTTCGAACCGAACCAGCTCATTGTCCGATTCAGGCACCGATCCGGTTCTGATAACATTGAGTAGAAGACTATGTATAAGTTGGCTCCCGACAAACATCCGTACGGTTTCTCTTTATCAGATAGCTAATGTATCTGAAAATATGGTTTATGTCAGCTCAACGTGCATAAAGAAGGTAAACTAGATCATGCGAAGTAGGCATATAAATAAGAAAGACGTGTAATTGAGTTCTCTGAATAATTAGAAAAGCGAGAGCTATGAAGCTGAGCATAAAAATAAAATAAATGGGTAGATAAATGGATACCCGCATCAAAAAAAACATGTGTATCTTTATCCTTATCTAAAATTATTTTAGGTACAGAATTATCTTTCATTTAAGCTTCGAAATGGGTAGACGAATGGATATTTGAATAACTTTTCAATTTTTAACCTTCATCGATAAATAACTAATATTGGTTAGAAGTTACAATAATAAGTATTTTTGGAGCACCATGGGGAAACATTGGCTCAAAGGATGGTTGCCTGTGAATTGATTGGAAACCTTACGGAAACTGGAAAAAAAAAACATTTCTCTTGCATTTTTTGTACACTTTTTTTCTTCTTCTTGGAACTTTGCTTGAAAGGGTCTATATACATGTACCCCCGACATGTAAGATGCAAGGCACAAAGACATCCCATAATGTGAAATGTTCCTTTAGATAGATGTCCGATTTTTTTTATAAAAGGTATTTATGTAATATACATTATTTTTCTGGCAACAATAATCGCAAACCTTTCAATGGGGTCCAACAACATTTATCCTTGAGAACTGTAAACATGCATCTTCTAAAATGCAAAAGTGATTACTGCGACCTATTATATTTCAGCATGACTAAGTAGTAACGGTGTTACGACTAATGAAACTTTTAATCAGAATGTTGAGAGGGTTTTTCATAGTTCACTTTTAAATATTGAACAAAATGTTGAGTGCAAGGAAATGTAGCTAATTTTCATAACAATCGATGGTAAAACTCTTTCCAACACCCTCAATTGAGTAATGCTGCTACAATGCTACCCTTTTTGTTACACTTTTTACTACATCTCTTTTTCTATCTTAAGTTTGGCAAGAGCATCAAACTTTTAAGATATTCAACTCTATTGCCCGTCTCGTGATCAGACAGTGAAAATTTTCTTTTCCTTGTTTTTTAAGGGGACGAGGGTTTAGTGAGAGATCTGATGCCTCACGGCGGAAGCGAGGGATATAGAACCCACGTCACTCCTCCGCACTAGTGGCACCGAGAGCTGTCCACTAAATCACGGGCTCAGACCCTCAAATTGAGGGTGGTAATACACGGAGAAAATAACGTGACATCGTAGCATTCCTCCCCTCAATTTTAACGAGGAATTTTAATATACAACTTTTTTCTTATAAGATAAGAAATGACTAAATATTTATAAAAATAATTTAAAAAATTGATATATTTTCCCAATTAAATTGGGTGGAAATATGTGAAAATATATAAATATTTTTATTATAATTCGTGAGTAATGTTTTAAAATCTGACCGATCTAGTCGGTACGACCGGTTGACCAGTGATCCGATCTCAAAATTGGATTGAAATCTTACTTAGACGTACCAACACTTAAAAACGAGCCAAACCCGATTAACTCGGGTCAATCCGGTTAATCCAACTTAACTCAGTAAAATTAATGTGATCTTATCGAGTTCCAGACCCATTTCACATTGTCTAACTTTCTATCATTATGTTAAATTTTAATTTAACATATAAATAAATATGAAAGGTGAGGAGTCATCTTTAAAATTATACTATTTAAGATTTTAATATTTAATGATATTAGCACAATTTTAAAATTTAAAAAGATTTTGATTCTAAATCTATTTTTCCCAATGTGTAAAAATAAATAAAAAAACTTAATATATCTATGTGATAATTTATCAGTGAAAAAAGAGACAGAAAAATCATGAAGCGTAACAAATAAAGTGCTTTTCGTATTTTTAAGTTACCACTTAAGATATGTTAAAACTTTATGAAATATAATATTGACGTTAACAATTATAATTTCACGGGTCATAGGTCAATTAGAATGTTAAAATATTGACTTGTGATCCACTGATTTATAATGAAAATGATAAAATTTTGAGCCGAGTTTTAAAATATTGATTGTGAAAAAAAATAATCTCAGATTCGAGAGAGAGAGAGAGATCTTACTTACAAAGACCCGTGACTTTACTCACACTAAAATTCAGTAAGAAGTCATTATGTCAGAAAGCACATTTTTTTCCTCAACGGTTCGAATTTTTAATATTTTTTATTAAATATTCTTGAATCCAGTGCAAAAGAAAAAAATGATAAACAAAGGTCGCTCCGCCAAATGCTGTTCTTTTTACTGCCTCCACCCCCACGCATCTCCGCTACGAAAAGCACCCCCCTCTCTCTCTCTCTCTCTCTCTCTCTCTCTCTCTCTCATGTCTCATCACCTAACCCTGATAAACGCCACTTCACCTTCTCCTCCCCTTCTTCCTCTTCTTCTCCTCTCCCTTCCTCCTCTCTTCCTCCTATGCAACTACAAATACGAGCCACGCATCTCTTACCAGGGCTAGGGCTCCGGTGGAGGGGGAGGTTCTGTGGCCTCCGCCGTCGTCATTCCTGCTGCCGCAGCGTCGGTTGCGCCGGAGGACGATCTGCTGCTCAGATCCGGGCTTCTGCCGCGGAATCCTCCCACATTTGGAAGCTCTCCCGGCCGCGTGGGGGTTTGCCGGGCGTCGTTGGGTCGGGGGAAAGCGGAGGTGGGCGGTGTGTTCCCGGTGGAGGGGAATGTGGGTTTAGCGAGGGGGTGTTCTTTCTCTGGAGATCTGGGATTACAGGTACTTGTGAGAAGGGTCAAACCCTGTTCCTTCCTTCCACTCTGTTTGCTCCTTTTTCTTCCTCTTCTCTTTTGATTGTTTGGTTGTTGGTGTGATTCGGGCAATGCATGTGAATCTGCTGGGAGCTGGTGCTATGTATTTTGTTTTTTTTTTTCGGCTTTCCTATGAAGAATGTTGCTGAACTTTGCTGATTAGCTTGACCAAGGTATGTCAGCCCCCTTTTGTGCATTTCTGTCAACACAAAGTGGCTAAAAAGTTGGCACATTTTTGAATGCTCAGTGTGTTTTGACAGACTAATGGAAAGAGTCACGCGGAGGGAGAATACATTAAATTCTAGGGGAATGGAGGCCCTTTGAGTATAGGGTTTGAAATTCTAAATGCGCAGCTAGGTTTCCCACCGTTTGTATCTGGCGGAAGTGGTATGTTGAGAAGCCATCGACTGGTTACATGCTTGAGTGACATTGAGTTGAGATTATTTTGATGAGTAAACAACATGGCATTCGTTTGTGTTTTGCTTCTTGCAAGCATTGAGCATCTACATCAATAACCTTAACTTCACTTATGTACTGCAGTATGCTAGCCACCTTTAAAATCCTTAGACATACTCTTCCTCCTTGTGTTCCTGGGGAAACGTCAAGTGTGCTGTCACCACTTCCATACAAATCGTTTTATGTTTCTCCTTTTATTGATTCTACGACATGAATGTATGTTCCCAAGTTATCTGCCAATGTCTTTTATCTACATTTAACATGACTGAACCTCTCAAGTGTAGTTCTTTTACATGGTCTTTAACCAGTAGTGTGCAATATGAAAGTTTTCAAAACTCATGAAGACTCCACCTTAGCATTCTTGTCTCGTTACCACTAATTGCTTGCATGTGCCACACTTTCAGTACAGCACTCTACCCCCCTAAACATTGTTGGTTTACAGTCACCTTATAAATTTGTCTTTAAGCCTGAAGGTATTTGAAAATCATCATAGCCATTTATAGGGTAAAATGGACCTGCAATAGTGCCTCACAAAGAAATCTCTTGGGTTGAGACTGTGGGTTTCCATGAAAATAGGGAAAAGCTCTTATATTGGAGCTTGTGCAACCCAAGGGTTTATCTCACCTATGAGGCACTTGATGATCAAACGTCACACCAGGAACTGAGGAAATATGTTAGATTCAGAGCACTGCTTTTACTGTTGTTTTACTGGTTTCCTTGGCATCTATGCCAATGTAAGATATATATAAAGGAACTTTATTTCTCATTCAAAGTGTTCTTTTTAATGTGTATCAAATAGTTCAATTTGGTCTGGCTGCATTGCCAAAGATCTAGATGTCATTTCTTTATTTTTCCTTTTTACATGACTACATGAGAATGATACCTGTCTGCCTGCTTATGTTTCCACAACCATACTGTTGCTTAATGACTTGGTTTGAATCCTCTTTTGTTTTAAGATACTTGCTTTGTTCTTGTTTTGTTGTTTGCCCTTTGATTGATTTTAGTTATTTGAAATGAAGAGGATTGGCTAGAGACTAGAGTGTAAATTTTTTTGGACATGGAAAGGTAGCTGACTCTAGCAGACTCTTTTCCAGTGTAGGCAACATCATCTCTGTTTTCCGCTTTGCTGCTTGTACTGCATTTGGATAGGTCATGTGAAATGCAATATTTTTCACTCAGGAAAAGTGTCAAGATTTGCAACTTTGTCAGTTACAGTTAGAGCAGAAGTCATAAGATTCTTTAGCAGTTAATTGACTCAGATGACGGTTGGATATCAGATTTTCTATCATGTGCTGCTAAAAGAGTGACGTTGCTTATCACATTGCCACTCTGTATTTTATCTATCAACATTTGCCTTGTTTTTGGGTTATTTGTTCTCAGTTGCCTGAGTTTCTTTGGTATTTAGATCTGCATCTTCTGCCGGATCATGATATTGATCTTTTGCCAAGTACTATGTATGTCTGTTAGTTCTTGTATGCATCTTCCTTTGTTTTCCCCGATTTGCATTCACATTTTAACTGTGATAACCTTAAGATGCAAATTTCTTTTTATCTATTGTTCTATAAGTTTGAAACTTCATTTTTGTTTTGTTCTTTTTTTGACAGGAGATTTGACATTAGAAAAGAAAAATGTCTGCCTCTGGAAACTCTCTTAATTCACATCTATCTCGGAAGACAAAAATCTTTGGCCTCAAGTTGTGGGTCGTGATTGGAGTGGTTGTTGGAATATTCATTGTGACCATTCTTTTGGTTCTAGCTATATGCATCAACATTAGGAGTAGGAAGTCAAGGAGAGCTCCAAATAATCTCCCTATCATCCAAATACCTACTGTGTCAAAGGAAATCAAGGAAGTGAGGGTTGAACAGGTATCTGGTAATGACTTTGTTGCTCGTGATGGTTATCATCTTAATAGTCATGACAAGACTGGCAAGAAGGAATCAGACAAGGTCATGGTCCACATGGGTTTAGATAAAACAAGGCATACAGACAGCAACAGTTATTCTGGTTCATTTCACCATATAGATAAAGACTGCAACTCCCAGTCTGGTGATGAAGGTAGCTCTGGGACAGTCACCATGTACAGATCATCCTCATATCCCATAGCTGCTCCTTCACCTTTGGTTGGTCTTCCGGAGCTCTCTTATCTAGGTTGGGGTCACTGGTTTACGTTGAGGGACTTAGAACTGGCAACAAATCGTTTTTCAAAGGACAATGTCTTGGGGGAAGGTGGCTATGGTGTCGTCTATCGTGGACAGTTGATCAATGGAACTCCAGTGGCTATTAAGAAGCTCCTCAACAACTTGTAAGCTTACGTGGACTCCCTTAGCTGCCCATTCTTTATTGCGAGGTGTGTTTTTTATTTGCCACAAACTTATTATAATTGCTATTGTAGAGGCCAAGCGGAGAAGGAATTCAGGGTTGAAGTTGAGGCTATTGGTCATGTCCGCCACAAAAACTTAGTACGTCTTCTAGGATACTGTGTAGAAGGCACACAAAGGTAGGCAGACCCCTTTATGTTCTCCTTGTAGTTAATCTATTGTTTTCTATTTGTAGCCTACCATGTGTAGCTGTCATCCTCTATATTGTGAACAGCCATTTAAGATAGTAAGTATGGTAATTTTTTCTTTTCTAAATAATGTCTGGTATCAATTTTTGTAAATATCTCTTTTCTCTGAATTTTGGATTTATTCAGGATGCTGCTTTATGAGTATGTTAACA
Source organism: Amorphophallus konjac (assembly GCA_022559845.1). Lineage (NCBI taxonomy): Eukaryota > Viridiplantae > Streptophyta > Magnoliopsida > Alismatales > Araceae > Amorphophallus > Amorphophallus konjac. The sequence goes on along the minus strand of CM040119.1, from coordinate 315,209,920 downwards.
ATGGAAACTTAGAGCAATGGCTTCATGGAGCAATGCGGCAGCAGGGTTCTCTGACATGGGAGGCAAGAATTAAGATTCTTCTTGGCACGGCCAGGGCGTAAGTTTCACGCTTGAGCCCTGTCTTTAGATATCCACACATGAACCGAACATATGCCGCTGTAGAGTACATCGATTTTCTAACCCCTTGTGTTAATCCTTTGGTGAGGATGTTAACTAGAATTATATATATTCATTAACTCATTAGGCTTCTTCATGTCTATTGGTGCAGTCTTGCATACCTACATGAGGCCATTGAACCCAAAGTTGTGCACCGGGACATAAAATCTAGTAATATACTGATTGATGATGAATTCAATGCAAAGGTCTCTGATTTTGGTCTTGCCAAGCTTTTGGGTGCTGGGAAAAGCCATATTGCAACCCGAGTGATGGGGACTTTTGGGTTTGTGTTCTCTTTACCATCTCCTATTTCCATTGTCTTACTAATTGAACTATTATGCACAGAAGTAAATTGTCACAATTGTATCTCAGTCTTATTTTCCTTTGCCTACATGCAGCTATGTAGCACCAGAATATGCAAACACAGGTCTTCTTAATGAAAAGAGTGACATCTACAGCTTTGGGGTTGTCCTGTTAGAAGCAATTACTGGTAGGGATCCTGTCGATTATGGTCGCCCTGCTAATGAGGTATGGAACTTATTTATATTTGCCGTCTTTGATTTGAAAAAGTTCTCTGTCACCTCTTATTTTTGATTCATAGATATCATTGCAATTTTGGCAAGGTTGACAAAGTTCTGACCCTTAAAGTTCATGCTTTGATCATTCTGGACATCCTTGCATTTTCCCATATTTTAATGGTTTCCTTATCTATTGTTGTTTTAGCCTTTCATCTTTAAATGGACAATTCTGAGTTATAAGTTTATCCTTCTTTTTTTTTGACCTCTCTTCTTTAAGAAGATAACTCTAAGGCTTTTGGGGGTACTCCATCACGTGTTGAGAATGAGAAATTGACTATGGATGGCTTCCTTTGTACTTCTCACTCTTCAAGCATGTAGTTAACAAAAGATGAACATGTCTACATTTGAGGTCTTGTCCATCTTGATTGGTTCTTGTTTCTTTTCTAAGCTTCAGGTTTCTCCTTCAACAGCTTGCCATTGATAAATCAGTTTATATATTCTGGTCTCACACATTCTCCTTTTTACTTTCGGCTGCATTCATGTTAAGTGTCAACCTGCACTGTACTTTAGTAAAGGGTGTGATCTAACAAATGCCACTGGTCTCTGCTTCATTGTTTATAATTTTGTACCATGGGTTTGCAGATTCTTTTATGGGAAACACTGGATGCTAGTACATTCATACTTATTATCATAGCTTGTCTTTTCAGTCGTAGTAATTTCATGCATGACAACTTCAACTTTCCTTAGGCAAGTCACTTGTTCAGTAAATTGGTTACATATGACGTCAAACTGTTATTTTATGGACGGGTGGACTTGGAGCTTTTGGAGTTCTATTTTTCTGGTGCAAATGGTTTCAACATTGTATTGCAGTTGTGTCTGAAATTATCCTGCATTGCAGTCTATTTGCAATTCTCATATAATGGATCGGCAGAAGATGAATAAGTTCGATACTTATTCTACAAGTTCTCATTAACCTTTTTCTGTTGGAACTTGGAAATCTCTGACTATTAGACAATCACAATGCTCTGTTATGAACATGAAGATATCATTTCTTGGAACTTGGAAGTAGCTGGTCATCATGAGCATGCAAGATATCCCTATTTGTCATCATATGTAGATTATCAGTCAAAGCTGTAGTGTGCCTGTTTCTGGGATTTGCATCAACACAACTCAATATTGGTATGTTCTCTTGTTTCTCATTCTTCTTGCTAATCAGCTTCTTTGCACTTGCAGGTAAATCTTGTTGAATGGCTCAAAATGATGGTCGGAAGCAGGCGTTCAGAAGAAGTAATTGATCCAAGTATAGAGACCCGTCCATCCACTAGAGCTCTGAAACGAGCACTTTTGACTGCATTAAGATGCTTAGATCCAGATTCAGAGAAGAGACCAAAAATGGGCCAAGTTGTCAGGATGCTGGAATCTGATGACCCAATCCCTCGTGAGGTTTGTATTTTGGGTTTTAACTGCCATTTCTTTTATGTTCAGCATTCAAGGAGATTAACATGGAAGTTTAGAAAGAATTTCTTGTGGCCAACAGTTTTACCATGTCTTCCCGGAAGTAGTTGCCATTTGTACCACCAATATTGTTATGAAATAAAATGAATGTTACTTTATACTGTCATTGCAATATTTTATTTGTATCCATTTATTTGCATATACTGATATATTGTATGCTTAACAATTTAGTCCTTTTTGCATTATGAATCTGAATGATACAAACAATATTTACGCTAGCAAATGGTTTTATGAATAAGATATACTATCTGCTGATTGTCACGTTCTTTTCCAAATCCTGCATAAGAGTGTGCCGATGAGTATGAGAAAACTGATTGCCTTGATAGTTTTCTTTCACTTTACCATCCCAAAGAGCCCACCAGGAAGACAACTTCAATGGAGAATGGTGCTGTAAGTCAACCTTGCAAGGTTGTCACCAAGGTGACACTGGCCCACAAATTGGCCAGACTCAAATCGCGGGGCTACACATGGCCAAAAAAAATTGCTGAGGTTTTAATAATCAGAGCTAGATCTCCCTCTTTCTCTCAATGTGTGTGTGTATATAGTAGCATTTTCCCCCCAGCATCTTTTAATATTCCTAACCAGCTTAGGCATTGTCCTCTTCTTTTTATCCTCGGTTTAAAAGGCTAATTTACCATGTTCTGGGAGATTCATGTACAGCTATTCCTCAATCACATCTTCAATGAATGTTGAAAGACTCTTGCCATTGAAGCAAAAAATGTCCATAACAGAGTTTAACCCATTCTCCTGATGAGTTGCATCTGGGAATCGCCTAGAACAGAGGATCAGATTGATATGCCATGTTGTGACCCCACTGTGAGGATGGGGCTAACCCCATCAACCAGGCGGGCTGTGGATAGGATGTCTCCAGCTATCAGAGCTCTGACCAAAAGGTTTTGACTAGAGCTATCTGATCTTCATTGGATGGCTCCAGCTACTATACATACATACATATACATACATACATACACACACACACACACACACACACACACATACATATATATATATATATATATAGAGAGAGAGAGAGAGAGAGAGAGAAGTGTTAGGATACAGCCAAAGCAGTTGGTACGGTCTGACCATATCTATTCTTTTGGTCTTCCAATCTTAATCCTAACATCAGCAGGGAAAAATATTGCTCTCAGTGTCGCATGCACCTCCGGCTTGCCATAATTCACGGTGGTAAAAGATTGGAGAAAAAATAGGAGCCTCAGGGAAGAAACCAGACCCATCAGATCAGTTGATCGGACAGCGGAAAGCGTACTCGCAGGCGGAAAGGTCTGCGTTGGGTGCCATGAGCACTGCACTTCTCACGCATGGACGCCCAGTGTGGACCCCCCTTCCATCCATGGAAACTGCGTTCATGTTTTTTTGTTTTATTTTATTTTGGTTTTTCAACCTTTGGATCTTAATCCATAGGCTCACTGTTAGGATACAGCCAGGCCATAATACTAACAAGCCTGGCTGTATCCTAGCATATAATAGCAGTGCTACAATGTGACCCTCTGATCTTTGTACAAAAGAAAAAAGTGAACTTGTTGGGACATGTGAGGTGTGCACTCCTATCTGATCGTGATTGGATGGGCAAGCGTGCCTGCTCCTCCTGCCAATCTCCCACCTCCTTTCTGCTTTTTTCTTTCCAGAAGTTCAATGTGACCATCCGATGAAAGATCGGACACCCTTACTGTGTTGTGACTGGGCCACATAGAAGGGTTCGGTGACATTGTAGCACTTATCTCTCTCTACACACGCACGCATCATCATCATCATCATAAGAGTCTTATGCCATTATTCGGGGTGGACTACATGAATCATGTTCCGCCATAGAATTTTATCAAATGCTATATTCGCATTTAAACTCAAGAAGTCAATGTCCTTTCAAGTCTGTATACACACATATGTATATGTATATGCATATATATATATACATACATAATCAATTGCTAAATTATTGTTTGGTTCTCTTCTTTGGTATTCCCTGAAAACTAGCTTTAGGACACCGGCTTTAATGATGTATGCCTCCTCTTCCTGTTACCGTATTCTTCAAGCGATATTGTCCTTGCGGCTCAGTTCCTAAGATTCTGTAAAATTTTTCAGGATCGAAGGCACCGGCGGCACCGAGGTAGCAGCATGGAAATTGAATCTCAAAAGGACAATTCTGACACAGACAAAAGTGATAACCCAGATGCGACAGATTACAGGAGGAACAGTTATTCGTCAAACAAGTGAGGGATCAAAGTCTGGGAGATGTCTAGACGCTAATCTGCTTACATTCATTTGACCCCATCGTCTCCCTGGGTCTCCTACTGATTACTTTCCCAAAGCTAAAGAGTGTAATTTTTGATGAAGGGCTGAGAAGCTTGGTAATCCCTTATTCCCATTTTGTTCTAGCTGTTGAAGAGGGGATTGTTTTGTGTATGTATCATTTTTTTTCCCAAATGTTGTGTATACAGGGTTTGTAGTTTATTGAGGGCTGTAATGGTTTATCATGAAGAAAAAAATTGTTTAGTGTGTATAAAGCACCTCAAACTAGCCGTAGCTTTATATGTAGTTATGCTCTTCTTTTGTTTGTAAGTGTGATCCATCTCTCCCCCTCCTGTTTGGAATAAGTTGGCGCTGAGACATCACCTCCTTCGAGAGAGCTCTTCGAAAAAAAAAGATTGGAGAAAGGAATGTTTGTTCCATGTATTGCTGGTTGTGTTTATAAGAGATCAGCTTTTCGTAGGAGGCGGATGGACTGTTTAAGGTCGCAGGTGATTTTCTTTCACGACTGAAGCACAATAGAATTAAGGGATTTTTAATTTTCTAACCTCTCATGTTTACGGATTAGCCCCTCCTATCCGGCCATTCCTTTATAACTGCTTAAAATCTCAGGTTGAAGCACTCCATAAAATTACAAATAAGCCCTCGGTTGTTCACAAAAAAGCTTCTGAACAGAATGTTTAATCAAATGAATGTGCAACTGAGAGGGCTTTTAAATGAATGTATAGATTGGAGGAGTTGATCCTGGACAGGTTGGCGAAATCAAAGTTGCACTGTCGTTGGCACCATTCGGAACTAATTGTGAAAGAACGAATCTTTCTACAAGATGGTGACGTTTTCTCATGTTGCATGGTTGACGTTGGTTTTAGTTGAAGGGGGGAAAATGGAGATTTTTACATGATTTTTCTTGATACATTTTCATTTATTGAGAACTATTTCTTATAACGGTAACTCTTCTTAGTGTTACTATTATCAGTTATCACCATCACCCAGTTGTCACAAAGTAAAAGAGATTTTAAAGGGATAAACGATGCAACGTACTTGAAAATTGGTAGACATAGAACTCTCTCTCTTCTGGAACTATGAATAGAAGAAAAGAGACCAAGTTTGAGTAAGTTCAACTTCAATGGGATTTTGTAGAGACAAATTAATTTGTTGTATTACAACTCGGGTAACACTAACCCATTAACCTAGATTGATGAAACTTGGCCAGGATTATGACAACGGAGGTAATCATGATACTATTTTAAAATGATGGCATTGATGATCTTATCATTACTTGATGAAGTTTACTAGGCTATTTGCATAGAAATTCTGAGAAGTGGCAAATTCGTTATAAATTTAAAAAATGAAGGCTTTTAAAGATAATAATATTATTTTGTCAAATATACCAAAGTGAGAAATTTTTTTAAAATGATGCTTCTTATCTACTTCGTCCTACCCGCACTATGGTGATGGTGACGAGAAAAGATGTGCACTACTTAATTCTAACCCAAAATTCGAATTGAACTGATCAGGTTAGTTTCACTGGGTCCACTTAGAATAAAAAAGGACTTAGTCTGATGTAAAACCAAACTAAAGTACATAAATTAGTTTGACTCTTTTGAATGCTTGAAACCAACCAAAATAAAAAGGATTTTTTTCAAATAAACCACTCTCACATAAAAATTGGAAAAATATTATTCTTGGAAAGACATTTACACATATCATTATCTTTAACAAAATGTTACAAAACTGCCACTCTTGTTAAGTTAAAACCCCCTCAGCTCAAACAAGAATACTCCATTCATATTCTTTCGTAACTTCGTTACTTGATTCTTTTACGATGAAAATACCCTTTAACCATTACTTAACTCGTTTCTTAAGCCCCACTTTGTTTCAGGCTTATCTCAGGGATAAGCTCACTTAACCCCAAATTTAGCCTATTTTGCTTTGGCAAGAGTGGATTTAGTAAATCCGGGTTAATGTGAGTTAATCCAGGTTAATCTGAATTAACCTATCCCATTTCAATAGGTAGGATAACTTAACCCAATTGCTATCAAATTAAAATGGAACAAAAGTGGACTAAGTCAACCCACTCTCCTTTAATCTGGGATAAAATTAAGTCTCTACTAAAGAGGGGCTAAAGGTCTGCAATGCAAGAAGAAACAACCTACCCGGTCATCTTTATGCCTTCTTGAGTTCTCAACTGGGAGAACTTAACTCGATCTTGACGATGGGGCTAATTGGTAGGGGTGTCAATAGACTGTGCTTGGGTCAGGCCTATTAAGGCCCAAGTCTACATTCACTAAAAATGTTAAACCCAAGCTTGGCCCAAATCTAATTCTTTACACTTAGTCCAATCCCAGTTCAACTACAATATAAAATGAGCTTCGAGTTTAGGCTCTGGACTTAAAAATAATGGGTGCGGTGTAAGCGTCAGAGGATGGGATCCACTGGGTGGGAAAGATAGTACCACCTCGTTATCGCAAAGGGGAGCGGTGTGTGGCTCTGTTCCTCTGTCTACTCCAAGATGCACCTCGCATAGTGGTACTCCTTTGAGCCCACCCCATTGGATGGGGGTACCAATGGCGGAGGATGGGATCCACCAGGTGGGAAGGGGAGTACCACCTCGCTGTCACGAAGGGGAGCTATGTGTGGCTCTAGACCCTCGTCCGCTCCAAGATGCACCTCATGTAGTGGTACTCCTCTGGGCCAACCGAAGCATCGTTGTTGTTGTGCTCAAAGTTGTCCATATCGCTGCACTTTAGAAGCTAATCACTTATCTGCCATAGCACTGATGGGGCCAAAACGTGGGTTTCTTGTTGTTGCAGAGGACAGGGGGACAAGGACATGGGAGACTACTTTCATACGCTAAGAATGAAAGCGGGGAGGGACAAAGGCCGGAACTTACTTTGGGGTTGTGGAGAAAATGGCGGTGAAACAAAGGATTCTTCGTGAGCTGCTGCAGCAGGAGACTTCTTAATTCTCTCCATGAACAGTTTCAAGTTTATTTTCTAGACCTTGCCATATGGTGCAGGCCGTTTATCGCCACCTTCACAAATATTTCTCCATCGTTGACAAACAAGACTGGGGAGGAGGGACGGATAGGAGGAGGTGGAGGTGATGTGGACAGAAGCCTGGGAAAGGAGTTGGTGATAGGTATCTTCAGTGGCTAGCGTGGGGGAGTCTAGGAACCTAAGACAAGGAGAACAAGAGGTCCCCGTCGATGACCTACCTAGTTTTAGCTCCTCTCTGATAGTAGTACAATTTTTATCAGAACCTTTGGGAGTCCCACCCTTCTGTACGACTAAGGGATCGCCGCAGTCCCTTCTGGAGATTCTCCTCGATGTTCTCCTTGACCAGCTTCATGATCTCGTGGGCATAGTTACTAGGGCTCCTATTCTCATCCAAGTGCTTCCCAAAAGCTCTCCTCTCGGACTTCACAAACAAAGGTGAAAGGGATACAAAGGAGTGATCCCCGAGTGCATCATAGAGGCAGCACAATCCTTGGCCGCAGCGAGCGGAGCATTCTCTTGAGCTTCAACGAGAGCCTCGAGTCTATGTCCCAAGACCTCCAAACCAACGACGTCATCGGGGTGTCCAATAGAAAGCATGTTCCATGCCTCTCATCCTCCGGCACCGCTAGGATGTTGCACTTCTAGGGTTGGAGCGGGTGGCGTGGCCCTGGCGTCACAGTCGTCTCCTTCCTGGAGGGGTCTCTCTAATGCGTCTTGCGTTGCAAATGATATCTAGAGGACTCGAACTTGTGACTATAGTAGCCAGTGGAGATCCGAGGCCCATCCTAGCCGTCGAGCGCTTTGTGTTAAGGAAGGGAGGGTGCTTTGACTCCGATCAAAAGGCCATCGACTACAAGAGGGGGTGGCCAGAATCTTCTCTCTCCCCCCTTCTCTTTTTCTCTCTTTCATTCTCTCTCTCTCTCTCTCTCTGGGTGGGGGTTAGAGGGATTTATTTGGTCATTTTATCACATCGGATTAGGCTTAACAATAGTTGAGTTAAATACTATAGAGAAAACCAACGACATGAGTTTGTTTTTTCATGTAACTGACAAGAGTTTGGGAACTTCTAACAAAATAGGTGGATGAAGGGGACTTTTTCTTCTAATATCAATACTTTTAGGGGCTAAATATTAAAAAACCCAAATTCTTTTCTATGAACCACTACAAAAGGTTGGGATCCCTTCAACTAACTTTTATTAGTGCCACCCCCCGCCCTATTCAGCTATTTGGGATGGATTAGTTTAACATGCTTGTATTCTTAAATCATTTTATTTTCTTTTCTCCTTTTTTGGCCTCTCTCGGAGAGAGATAATCATATATGCATGGTGCATCCTTGTTGCATGTTCCGTACGTCGCCTATCATAACTTTGTCATTCCATCAGTTCAATCACACTTGAATTTAACCTTAGCTTCACGTGTAATGGAAAAAAAATGTCACAACGTTTTAGCATTTGTGAGTTTCATATGCTAGTTTTGCGCGCATAGATGACAAGCAGTCGATAGCATCGCAACCCCTGCGGCCCAGCCCAGATATGAAATAAGTAGATTGGAGGCCCAATGCAACCAGCCCTGTTGGACTTGGACCCTAGGCCTGTATTTTCTTTCCCGTCTGAGACCAGCTAAAAGCATCGAGTTATGTTCGCTGCACACCGTAGCGTACCGCAGGAATAACACACACACACCCCCATCCCATTGGTCGGCTCCCTCGGCGTCCCCACCCCATCGGTCCTAGCTGGACCAATAGAATGGAGATGTGTAGGAGAAGCTGAACAGGTACCTTGGTGAGCAGAAAGTACTACCAATACCTGATCGATTACGAATGGATGATCAGGTTTCGTGCTGGTCTACATGCACGAAGATCTTTCATCTTATAAGAAGTTACAGAAGCATACGGACGGGTTAAATTTTGCCTCCAAAGGCCTGTAAATCCAACAACCAAATGGCCCTCCCATTTGACCTGCACCATTATTAGGTTCTTGGTGAAACCCTGACACCCATCTTTAAGGGTCATCATGGACCCAGATCAGGTCCATTGACCCCTTTTGACAGTCCAAAATTCCACTTTAAGATCCACGTAAGGCATCTACACTGTGGGGCACATTTAAAATCTGTGCTAGGGACTTTGGTGACTGAGATCGGTTCCAGATTTTTGCAGGGGTTGACTATGATGAAATCAGTCAATCACACTACCTCATCAATAAGGGACCTAGATCAAGGAAACCGATTTCTGCATCCACTGATCGTGCACTCTAACGCAACGGACACCCCACTCCCCCACGGGCTAGGGCACAGGTACTAGACCCACGCCTGTCGAAGGCTGCGGGGTTCTCCTCCCGCTCAGGGTCGCTCTCTTCCGCATGCGTGGGTGCGCACTAGCAGCCAGCACCTCCCTAGCGCGGGGGAGGGGGGGCATTCTTCGGTGGCCCTGCGGAGTTTCGATCCCCTCCCCGGTTACCCTCTCCGATCCTGGCCACTGCGTCAGCTGTCCAAAAAAAAAGAAAGATTTCCGCATCCATTTATCTGTTGATAACAGCTATCTTTTGTAATCCAATAAAAGAATACATGGGAAGCCCACTTAAGCATATGCCTTTTGAACAGATACGAAAATATACTCCTTTATATTGGCTTCCCCTAATTAGCATACCATCCTATTTTCCAACACAATGCAGTGCCATGGATGGACCCAACAATGCTACACAACACAAGAACTATGGGGGAACCTAGCACAAGACCAAATACCACAACAGAGAGGAAGAGGATGACACAAGGTGCACAATGCCCTTGGGGAGCCCACAGTTTGACCAGCAAAGAGAATCTGCAAGAGAGCAGCATGTTCATGGCACTCAGACCGATTGCGCTTCACTGGGATGACCGGACCTAGTATTCAGCAGTGGCTGGAGAGCTTTCACTACAATGCTCATGTTGGGCCGGAAATCGGCTTCGTACTGAACACAGAGAGCTGCAACAGCTGCCATCTGCCACAGGCACACAAAGCCACAAATATATTATCAGACCATTTTGAATAACGCTTGTAGATCATAGTAGAGACAGAGTTGTGAGCATAATCACTAATCAATCACTTAAAGTAGAGGATGAGACGTCAAAAAACAAATGGATCCCAATATTTTTCGGCTAGAAAAATGTGACACAAGTAATGATTCGTCAACATACACGGTGGGAAAGGCCAGCATGTAACAAGGATGAAGAATAAGCTGAAAAGGAGGAAATTGGAGTATCCATGATACTTTGGATGAGAAACAATTGCCACGCGTGAAGCAGGCATAGGATAGCACAATCTCAGAGTGGCTGCCACATTTATAAACTGAAGCAGTCACTACATTTATGACAATTATCCCTTGGGAATGGGAGAACTTTTGGGAGAAGGATTGTAGTTCTCAAGGACAATGAGCGATGGAAAAAGGATGGGAAGAAGCATGATGGCACTGCATTAAACAATGACCGAGTAGACTTATGTCACAACTTCAAAATAATAAAATGTTCACTAATATGTTTAGACGCCAAACATGTATTAGAGTGGGAGACTGCAACCTATTGGCAAAAGCAAACATTGAGTAAACAAAGAAGCCAATCAGAAATAGTAGATGGATTATTATGTGTGTTTATTTTGTCATCATTTTTTATATGAACATGGAAATAGAATTTTTTTGGAAAGTTGAATGTGGAAATATAATTAAAAGGTCTCATTAAAGAAAGGTAAGAGTTCCCCATTGTCAATCTCTCGGGTTTGGCCCACACCAAGCTCCAGGTAAAACAAGAAACAACATGGACCTGCTTCAGGTCATTTGCAATTTTGTTCATGTATTTTCGATGCTTTTACATTGATCACCAATCAAGCCCAAAGTTCATTGACATGTGGGGGTGTACCTAGTTTGTGTATAATCTACAATAAAGCATATGGCACTTCAAAAGGGTGGGGGTACAGAAAATTTACGACAAAAAAAAAAACCAACAACCCATGCAACCTACCCTTCTAAATTCCTCTGCTTTTTTGTCTTTTCATTATCATTTCCCGCAAAGACTCGTGGTCTTAATCTGATTATTGATTTTGAAAAAGGTATCTAGGAACACTAATAAGAAATACCAAACAAAATAATGGATGCCATATTCCAAGAATCATATGCTACTTTACTTTTATAAAAGGAACAAACTCATGTTAAAATATATCCAACAAAGAAAGATCTCTTAACATTTAGTGTACAGGTTAATCAGTTAAGAATTTATCAATTTAGTGCTCTATGAGTAAGTCTTTTGAACAGCCTTCTCTAGACTACAAAATGTTACTGTTGTACACAATTTTATCCCAGAAAATAACCCACGTTTAAAGGCGTGAGAACACTCCGAACACCTTGCGGGCGCTACTTACTTAGCGTCTCTACAACACCCCAGGCCCGATCATGGACTCAAAAAGGCTTGTCGTGGCCCACGGCAACTCCAACAAGCGGGGACCATCCCCGACCACCCATCATGCGGCATCACCAACCTACAACTTAGCCACCCGGGCCAACCCGGGGGCTCCCACCAACATGCCGCACCCAGCAATAAGGCCCAGAACCACCCCAATATGCCTCTTCCCAGCAACTCAACACCGATGATCTCAGAACTAGAGTTAAACTCAAGCTCCGAAGATCGTTAGCCAGCCCATACAGCTCCTAACAAAGGGTGGGGAATTACCCCAAACACCTTAAAGGCGCCCTATTTCCAGCCATTCTATATCAATCCCAATCCGGAGTCGACCGAGTCGACCGAAGGCCCTGGACTACTTGCCATGCCATGCGATGACTCTACATAAAGCGGGGACCACCCCCGACCTCCCGACAAGCGGCATTGGCCCGCCCACAACTTAGTCACCCGAGCCGACCCCAGGACTCATAGCAACACGCCGTGGTATGCGGCACTCAACTATGAGGACGAGGATCTCCCTCAGAACGCCTCCTTTCAGTCAGTTAATACTAGTGGACTTGGTTGCCCACCCAAGTCTGGGCCCCGGGGGTCATTAGCCAACTCATACGGCCCGTATATAAAAGTCGGGAATCATCCCGAATACCTTGGGGGCACTCATATTTTCAACTATTTCACCACGATCCAAGGCCAACCTATGACTCGGGGACGCTGGCCGCACTGTGCGGTGACACTACAAAGGAGGGGGATCACCCTTGACTCTTAGATACGCAGCAATGAGCCGCCTTCTTTATAGCCATCGGGCAAACCCGAGGCTACATACCAGTTCGCCGTGTAGCACGGAACACTCTCATTAAGGCCGGGCTCCCACGCCCACAACACCTTCTCTCTCACTATCCAAGAGCCGCCAAGCGTGGATTTCAAGTTCTAGTGGGCCACCCGGGCCGCTAGCCAACCTATACGACGTGCTAACAAGGCTGAGGAATTACCCCGAACACCTTGAAGGCGACTACGCTTCGACCCCGTCTTGGAGCTCGTGTCAACACACAAGCTACGAGACACATTGTCTAGCTATCTACTAGCCAACAAAAGGGGGGAAAAGACAAAAGGGATAAACCCCGCGGCCCCCACAATGGCCCGCGGCCAGGGGAGCACCCAACGCCAGGATAGCTCCGGGCCCCAAGGTGCACTCTCCAAACCCCTCCCAACATCAAACCAGTTCAATTCTAGTCTGAAAAGGTCCAACTCACCACGAGGAGCGTCCAACAAGCATTCAAGGATCGTCCGAGACTAAGCACGTGGCGCGAGGAGCAAGCTCGAGCAACCCAGCCAACCGGTGCCTTCCAGACGTCCAAACCAATCCAAAGCCAGTCCCAAAACGTCTAAAACCCAGTCAAAAGCCAGCACACGTGGGGGTGTGAAGAGGGGCCCAGAGGCTTTTAAATATATTTCCTCCCTCTCTCTCTCCACCAGCCCCGCCTAACCCCCCCCCCCGGGGGTTAGGCAGACCAGTCACCTGGTCCACCTAAACCATGGCCCACACCCATAAAAAAGAGAGAGAGAGAGAGAGAAGAAAGAGGAGAGAAAACTTCCCGCCTAAATCCCCTCAGGCTACCCCGCCTAAACCCCGTGGGGCCAACATGCACTCTCTCCTCTCTCCCAGCCCGCCTAAAGCCAGCCTCCCCGCCTAAACCCGGGCCCACATGCGCCCTCCTCTCTCCTCTCTCCCAGCCCACCTAAAGCCCCTCAAACAACCCACCTAAATCCCCTGTGGGGCCCACAGTTACATATTGTCTCTAGTCAAAGGAAGTAAATAACTGTGAAAAATAACATCATCGTCATTGTCATTATCATTTATCATCCACCAGATTTCAATAAACTAGTCGGGGCAACATACCCTATTCTGCCACCCCGCTCTCATGCATCTCAATTAATGTTTCCTTTAACATTGAATTTGCAGTTTGTTGATTTTTCTTATAATTTTCATTATAGACTTTAAAAGAAATGTAAAACATCTTTTGAAAAGTTAACTCAACAGTTACCACCTCTTCCCTAGTGGGGAGAGGTCCCAAGTTCGAGACCTGGTTCCACCTGCAGGGGAGCCCGGCTCTCCTGGGTCCCGGGCCCCCCAATGGGGGTGGTCCTGGCTGGTGGCTCCACTCATCTGCACATTATGGGGGGTGCGTGTGTAGGTGTCTCCCTCGAGACGCTGGGAGGCGCTTTCCGGAGCACCAATATCTCCCGTCCACCGTTCCCTTCCCTATTATCTCCATGGCCAAAATAAATAAATAAATAAAGTAAATGTTTGACCATTTGATTCTATCTAAATTTGGCTTCAAATAAAATAATAACAATAGAAAACACGTTGTTCATTAAAATCCAAAACACAGTCAAATGAGTTGTTCTTCAGTTAAGTACCTTTGCAACTGCTTTGGAAGGATATTCTCCTCCCAGTCTTGGGTCAACACATTGCTTTACCTTGTCTTCACTGAGTCGCGGTGTCGCCTGCACATTACCAAAAGAGAATTAGAATTTCGAAAAGACTTAGCAAGAAAACTCTATTCCAGTTCTGAAACTAAAGTTCTGAGGTATATTCTTCATTAGATTGCAATAAAATGGCGGGAAGTGTGCAATAGTACCCAAGTCACTAGACTTTGTTGTCCACGAGGCAAAGTGTGATCAACTGGTTTACGGCCAGTCAAAAGTTCCAAAAGAACTACACCAAAGCTATATACGTCACTCTTTGAACTAAGCTGCCCAGTCATCGCATATCTGGTAAGTCAAAGCCACAAAAACTGAGTGATACAATTGCTAAGTACAGAAAACATATCCAAGCGCAGACAAAAATCAACAGCTTACATTGGCATAATACTGATCAATAGAATTGGTGCAAGGTAAATTTGTTACTTGAAATTTATTTGCACCCTTCTGAAATAAAGCTGGTAGGAAAACCTTGCTTACTTGTTTTATTGAAATCTCCCTGAGCATGTGCCAACCTTCAGGTTCATTCAAAAATTTCTTGAGCTACCCTAAACCTCCTTACTACTAAATCCATGATGTGTGAGTCTTATTTTCAATTAAGGTGGAAATATGCATGAACTTGACTAGGTAACTATCGTTTGAAGCATGCAAGTGCAGGTTTCAATTCCAAGAATGTGAAAGGAACTTACTCTGGAGCATGATAACCAAACGTTCCAAGAACACGAGTAGAGTGAAGGCGTGCTGCCATGTCAGGGGCCTGATTTGACAAATCAAAATCAGCAATTTTTGCTACATCGTCGTCAAAAATTAGCACATTGCTAGACTTGATGTCACGATGAATAATGTGAGGCTGGGCTTTCTCATGTAGGTGCTCAAGACCTTTTGCAGCTCCAACAGAAATCTTCACCCGCTGTGCCCATGACAATACAGGACCAGGCTGTGCTCCCTTGACACCTTTTCGACCTGTCGAGAGTACTCCATTACATCACTGCAAGTATTGGATAAAGCCAAAACCACTTGTACAAACACATTCACCAAATTGTTTCAGAAGATGGCAATGTATAGTATTAAGACATTACAGTTCCTTGAAAAACCCCTAAAGATGCAACTAGATAGACCGGTGTACCACGGTACACTGAAGGGTGAAATTGTTAAGGCCAACTACAAGAGGAATTATGAATATGCATTAGAGAGGTAAATGGATTGAATGCATGTAAAATTTTGCCTGCCTTCAAACACAGGTCCATTGTGAAACCAAGCCAAGATCAACCAAAGGCCATCTCAGATTCTAAACATAAGATACAGATCTGTCCAGAGTAAACAGAAAAAAAATAGGGTGCTGATCTGAAAAGTCCTCATTTGAATTTTGATCATTAGTAGATTTAAATTGCAACGCAGGGCATAGGTTACACTGTATATATATTGACTCTGTATATAGCCCAAGATATTACCCATTGGACCTAGAATTGTTTTAACATTAATACTCCGCAATGGCTAGTCCCAAGCTCGGATGAGAAAAGAGGAGGGTGTGCGTTAGGTTGACAGCCAGCACTTCATAAAATTTGTCGCATCTCAAATATGAATCCTGAACCAAATACATTTTGTGCTTATGCTAAGACATCCTCTGGAAGCGACGTGTTACATCAGAACCCAGATGGAATGATAAGTGAGCAAGGGTTAACTGGGGTGTTCCCCATAAGTGATGCACCGCAGTGGCGCCCGATTGCGATGTCAAATAGGTAAGGATTCCCACGTGAGGTTAGACAATCAAAGGTAAAGAAGTTAGTCCAAGAGAATAGGATTCGTTTAACTACTTGGAATATAGGAACTTCAACGACAGGGGTATAGAGTTGGTTAACGAATGATAGGAGAGTTAGCATAACATGCCTACAAGAAACTAGGTGGAAAAAATCTAAAGCTAAAGATATTGATGGATATAAAATTTGATACATAGGCAATAGTAACTCTAGAAATGGTGTTACTATAATTATAGATAAAGACTTAAAAGATATAGTTGTAGAAGTTAATAGAATGGGGGATAGGCTTCCTTCAATTAAACTTATCTTAGGTGAGAATAGTTTGAATATAATTAGCACTTATGCACCACAAGTGGGATTAGTAGAGAGCATCAAAAAGCAATTTTGGGATATTATTTAGTTTGGTCCAAAATATCCCTAGTGGATAGAGAATTTTTGTTGGAGGGGATCTTAACGGTCACGTGGGTAAAGATAATAAAAATTATGAGAAGATTCATGGAGGATTTGATTTTAGCAATAGAAATGATATGGGTGATACTATTCTTAATTTTTCTATTGCCTATGATCTAACATTTGCTAATATCTTCTTCAAGAAAAGAGATGTACACTTAAAATAACATACGAGAGCGGAACACATTAAAGTCAAATTGACTATTTTCTTGTTAGGAAGGTCAATAGAGTTTTGTATAAAGATTGTAAAGTTATTCTTGGAGAGAGTCTAACCTCTCAATATAAGATTTTAGTAATGAACGTTTTTATCCCAAAATTCAAGAGAAAGACCATTATAAATAATTGCTCTAAGATTAAATGGTGGAATTAAAAAAGCAAAAAATTGAAAACATTTAAAAATCATCCAGCAAAAGAAAATATTTAGAATTTATAACAGGAAGCTAATGTAATGTGAAATAATGTTACAAATTATATAAAGAATGTAGTAAAATGACTCTTAGGTGAATATAAAGGTAAAAAGAATCTAAAAAAAGAGACTTAGTGGTGGAGCGATGAAATCCAAAATACCATTAGAGTGAAAAGAGAATACTTTAAAACTTGGCAAAATAACAAAAATAATCAAATATAAAGGGGATGTTCTTCACTCAGGTGTACGGGTCCGTCTGAGAAATGGCCTCAAAAGTCTTTTCTAGAAAGATAGATGGTGTGGGGACTTCCCCTTAGACACTTCGTTCCCTAGCTTTTTTGCGGTAGCTTCGGACCACCTGGGTGTAGTCTCTCATGCCTTTGATCACCTCCACCCGGGAGGTTCTACTTTCAAATGGGATCTCAGATAGGAGGAGTTAGAGCAGTTTCAGGGCCTTCTCTCTTTCCTACTTACCTATCGTCCTCAAGAGTGTAAGGATGTGTGGGTTTGGAGGTGGGAGGAGGGAGGCTCATTTACAGTTAGATCGGCATATAATGTCATCTCAGATGGAGGTGTTCACCATTGCTTTCATGATCAGGTGTGGAGACCGAAGAGCCCCTTGAAGGTGAAGATTCTGACGTGGAAAGTCTCTCATGGGAGGCTACCGACCTGAGAGAGGCTTTCTCGCTGCCTTCCGAACGTTTTACTGACCCACTGTCTATGCGGTGAGGACGACAAGTCCTTTGACCACTTGTTTGTAGGTTGCTCCTACCCACAGGGGGTGTGGAGGGAGATCGCTAGAAGGACCAGTTGTAGCATCACCCAGAGTTATGATGTTCACCACCTGCTTAGGTATTGGGATAAACCTTGGCCCCTCCGGACTGACAGGATGGTATGGTGGCTTATCCTTCACGTCACACTGTGGTTGCTGCAGGGGGAGCAAAACAATCGGATATTTAGGAGGAAGTCTCGGGATAAGGACATTGTTGCTTCTTTTGTTTGTGCTAGAGTAAGGGAATGGGCTATCACTCTTCGTAATGTGAATTCTCTTACTTCTCTTTTTGGCTGTTTGGAGGGTTAGGCGGATCCACACACTCTGTGTGGAACTCTTTTGTATAGGTTTTTAGAGTTGCCTTTTTGGGTTGTGTCAGCCTATACTTGTACATTCCTTTTCTTTATACAATAGTGGTACTACCCACTTCAAAAAAAAATATCAAACTTAGAAGCTTATAAAATAGCTAAAAAGAGGGATAAGAAAATACTTAGCGAAACCAAATCAAAAGTATTTGAAGAACTGTATAATAAATTAGGAACCCGAGTGAGTGAAAGGACATATTTTGATTTAGTTTATAAGCCTCAAATAAAAGGCCAGAGACGCATGCTCATCTTGAGGCTTAAACCTTAGTGCCTTGAGGTGCCACCTTTTTAAACAATAGGTGTAACTATTTTCAGAAATTACTTAATCGAGATTGCATCAAGGATTTATCTTTAGAAGAGTCTAGGAGCCAACAAAGTCAGATAAATATCAGTATTTCAGTCGTATTAAGATGTCAAAAGTAGATGATGCTTTAAGAAAAATAAAAGCAAGTAAAGCCTTAGGGCCAGATGACTTACCCATCAAAGTATGGAAAGGCTTAAGAGATATTAGTATTAAGTGACTAACTAAACTTTTCAATAAAATTTTAAAGGAACAGAAAATACCAGAAGACTGGAGAAAAAGTGTTGTGGTTCCTTTCTATAAAAACAAAGGAGATATTTAAAGGTGCAATAATTATCGCAGAATTAAGCTTATGAGTCATACCATGAAACTTTGGAAAAGAGTAATCGAGAAATGCCTTTGATGTGTGACTACTGTATTAAAAAATCAATTTGACTTTATGTCGAACAGATCTACTATAAAAATTATTTTCTTGTTACGACAATTAATAGACAAGTACAGAGAGATGAGAAAAGATTTGTATATAATTTTTATTGAGTTGGAGAAGATACATGATCGAGTACCGAGAGAGCTGATTTGGTAGACATTAAGAAAGGAATTTCTCAAGAATATGTTGATTTGATTCAAGATATCTACGAAGGTGTTATTACTAGTGAGAAAACTATTGCTACAGAGACTTGTAAATTTTTAATTACTATAATGATGAGGAACGAGAATCGTGACATCAGATGACGGACTCAATTGGCATTTCACACAGTGACATTATTTACACAGACGACGACCAGAGTCGTAGTAGCGTCATTTTTATTTTAATTATAGATTTTGTCTTTATTTGAGTCCCATTTAGTGGTCTTGAGTGATGTAGGGTTAAGCTTCTAATTCTAATAGTTGTATTGGGCTCATGTAGAGCTAGTCTAGTGTCTTTCTATTTTTCTGTAATTTTTTGTGCGATTTGCGCACTATTTTCTTGAGTCTAAGGGCATTTTCATCCAAACGAAGTCATGTTAGGGTTAGTCTAACTCCTATAAATAGTCTTGTAATCCCTATTTTCCAATTAATGGTGAATTCTTCTTGTAATTTTGAGTGTTTTTTCTCTTCTTTGTGAGAGAGATGTGAGAGTCTTGAGAGGAGGCAACCCCAGGAGCGTGGTCCTTGTGAGAGGGAGGGCAAGAGACCTACACTCCCACCTCCATTATCCCAAATTGTAGTCGTCGTCACCTTCTTCATCCTTCCCTCTCCCTACGCCGCCAACCCTCCCTTCTTCCTCCCTACAAAGCCGCCTTCCGACTAAAACCCTAGCTGCCGCACACGTCACCTCCTCCCTGCACCGCCTTCGCCCTCTGCGAGCCAGCCTGCCACTAGCACCGCTAGCTCCACCCCGCATTGCCTTCTGCAACCCTGCCACCGCCACCACACACCGCTCTCTCCCTTCTTCCTTAACTCGCGGCTTGCTCTGGCCTGCGCAACTGTGCCTACAACCGGATGAAGCTCTCCACCATGCTGAACGTGCCACCCCCACATCCCTTCTTCTTCCTCACCCTTTCTCATCGCTGCCACACCGCGACATCCTCCTGCATCTTCCCCATCCCTTCACGAGCAGGGCACCAAGTGACCATCTCCTGAAGCACAGCCACCAACCTCGGGGCCGTCTAACCACACCGGCCCACCCCACAGAACCGGCCACCCCACACCGCTCCTCCTCCATCTCACCAGCTCCCCCACTCGTTGTCCCATCCTTTCTCTCTCTCTGACCAGACCGTAACCCCAACGGAGAAGGGTTGACGGCCTTGCTCCCACATGGTCCACTGTGCCAATGGGTCACGACCACTATGAGGGTCAAAACAGATGTGCCAACAACACCCTCGCACCAAAGATCAACCAGTCATCGGCCAAACTCGTTGCAGCGGCTACAATGTTCACAGGTGTGCCTCATCGGATCCAAAGCCGACGTCGTCATTCCGCATCATATAGGTTTGCATCAGGGTTACGCATTAAGTACATACCTCTTTACTTTGGTTATGGATGAAGTGTCAAATCAATTGCATGATGATATCCCCTAGTGAATGTTGTTTATAAATGATTGTTTTAATTGATGTGAATATTAATGATTTAAATGTTAAATTAGAACATTAGAGACATTCCTTGGAGTCTAAAAGGTTTTAGAATTAGTAGGAGTAAGTTAGAGTTTAGGCACTGCAATTTTAGTAACGGACGAGTGGCACAGTAAGATATAGCTCTAATTGATGGACAAAGGATTCCTAAAAGTAGTAGTTTTCAGTATCTAGGGTCTATTATTCAAGAGAATGAGGAGATCTATGATGATATTGCACATAGTATTAAAGCATGTTGGTTGAAATGGAGAAACGCATCAAGAGTACTTTGTGATCGTCGTATACTTGTGAAACTTGAAGGAAAGTTCTATAGAACGGTTGTGAGATTTGCTTTGTTATATGATACAGAGTGTCGGACAGTAAGAAAGTAACACATTCACAAAATGTGCGTGACGGAGATAAGAATGTTGAGATAGATGTGTGGTAAAACTAAGAAAAATAAGATTAGGAATGAACGCACCCATGACGACTTGGGCGTAACTCCAGTTGATGGTAAAATGAGGAAAATAAGCTCAAAGAGTTTAGAGATATTCACAAAATGTGTGACGAAGATGAGAATGTTGAGATAGATGTGTGGTAAAACTAAGAAAGATAAGATTAGGAATGAACGTATCCGTGAGGACTTGGGCGTAACTCCAGTTGATGGTAAAATGAGAGAAAATAGGCTCAAAGAGTTTAGACATATGCACCGTTGTTGACCCCAAAAGTATTTTCACAAGACTATGATTTTCAGAAACTTTTTTTTTAAGAAGAAATGTGCACATATTTAACAAGGGTCCACAAGACAGCTTGTCAATGCCGTTCGAAGGTTCAAAAAAAAATGGTCTTGGACTGTTCTTCAAATATGAGGGAGTTGATTGGTGGGATGCAGTTGGCTGCACTCATAGTGCTGCAGAGGATGGCATTGTATCGGTGGATTCCTTCAAGTTCAAGTAGCCCTGCAAACCCGAAGTCAACCTTTGAGGAGAAGTTTCTCTCACAGCAAATTCAAAGCTCAGCTAGGTGGCCAAATTTTCTCTGTGTATGCTCAGTATTCTCCTCCGGCTCCCTCCAACTTCACTAGTCTCAGTGGCCTGGTACTCAAGGTGGAACTCCATCCAAATGGTTTGCAACTGGCAAAGGACTATTAGGAGCTGGTCCAAGTGGTATCATGGCTGCTGATGCCATCATTACTGATGCTGGCACCATGCTTGTAGCTGGGGTTCCACTTGTCAATCCATCTACCGTGGTTGTTTGGGAAGAGACACCTGGCCCTGGGAATGCATTTCAGGCAACAACCAAGGTAAATACGAGCAATGGTGTTCCCTCATCTTTGAATCCTCCTTGCTGGGCAGGTTTTGCTCCATTGGCAGCCTCCCATACAAACAGTTTGGCTGTCAAGAGTCAATAAAGGCATTCCACCAACAGGCCGGAGGGCCTCCTCCGCCCAGCAATAGGCCGGAGGGCCGCCTCAGCCCAGCAGCAGGCCGGAGGGAGGGGGCCTCCGCCCTGCTGCAGGCTGGAGGGCCTCCTCCGCCTAGCAACAGGCCGAAGGCCCGGAGGGCCTGCCTCCGCCCAGCAGCAGGCCGGAGGGAGGGGGCCTCCGCCCTGCTGCAGGCCGGAGGGCCTCCTCCGCCTAGCAATAGGCCGGAGGGCCTGCCTCCGCCCTGTGCAGGCCGGGGGAGCCTCCCTCCGCCGCCTCCGCCCTGTGCAGGCCGGAGGGGCCTCCTTCCGCCCTGTGCAAGCCGGAGGAGGCTTTCCTCCGTCCATTGGCCCTTGCGGCTATTCAAAAAAAAAAGAAAAAGGAGAGAGAAAATTGCAGTAAAAGAATGGGACGAGACAGGGAGGAGGAAGTTCAAGGGTTACCTCTTCAAATTCCACCGGAGAGAGGCCAAGTAGAGCTCCTCCTCCCCACCTCCAAGCAACTATAAGAAGAAGGCTCCAGCAATAGAAGAAAAAACAACACACAGAAAAGAAAACACAGCAGCAAGAGAAAGTACACAACAAGAAACAAGAGTAGCGCAGCAGTCCAGCAAGAAGCAGGTCGCAGCCTCCTTCTATGGATGTTTTCCTTGTGTTAACAAACAAAAGAGAGCCTTGTCTTTATATAAGACTACACTTTGAGTATTTGACTGAAATACCCTTAAGATAGCCTACATTGAATATTAAAGCACAAAGGAATTCAAGTTATGAAAAGTTGATCATGCAAGGATTTGAGATTTCGTTCTTCATGCTCAAAATTAGGAGGAAAACCCTACATGGATAGAAAATTACACTTTTATCCTCAGGCTTTTCAAAATGGCAAATATGTCCTCCAAAGTGTGAAAAGATTTTAAAGTTCAAGAAATCCTCATGGGAGATGTTGAAACTTGTCTAAACATGATCAAAATTGAGGATCAAACCCCGAGATTTAAAATTGCGGTTATACCACAAAGTTTCTGAAATTGCACAAATCCTTGGGAAAGTTGCATATAAACCCCTCCAAAGGGGAGAATTGCATATAAACCCTTCCGAAAATGATTATTGCAATTGTGCCCTATCTTGGGTAAAAAAGGAAATGCTTTCTCTCGAACTAATATTTCGGTAAAAAGAGTCAATATTATGAGGGCAAGAAAGGATCGTTTAGCAGTTTTAATCAAGGGTATTCGGACTTGTCCGATGTAAATTAACACCGATTCCATTCGGTGGGGAAGAGTCCAGTACACGAACTCTTAAATCGTCTGATAAATCACGCGCGCGGAAATTATAACATGCAAGTTTGGAAAGCCAAAATACACATATGCATGTTTTGTTTCCTTTCCGAACGGGATTATTTTCCCCGCATAAATAGACTGGCACGTCCGGTGGGACTCTTCCCGCCCTTCATTTAACTGCTAAAGTTCTTTCAATGTCCTTGTAAAGACCCTAACTCTTCTTCTCTATTGAGCAGGAAGAAAGAAACAGTTTGAAATGTAGGAAACTCTCGCAATGGCGGCAGTCACCTATGGCCCGCTCGTTGTTGCAAGCCATGCCAGCTATGGCTATCTCACCGTCCCCATTGTGTTTGGGGATTTTCCAGCGGTCGTTGATTCCCCTTGCTTCTTAGGGGTGATCCCCGCCACTCAGCCGGAGGTGCCTCCTCTGGCTTCATCAGTTGTCACTGGGGGCAACAGGCCCCTCCCAGCACAGCTGCACCTGCGTGTGTTCTCTTTGAACGCGCTCACTGCCAATGTCGTCCCCGCCGAATGGGGGCAGCACCGTCGCCGACAAAACAGGAGGCCAGCGGCAAAGACCTCGAGATCCGACAAGTCCATACTTGTCGGAGATTTGTGTGTCCGACTCGACGGTGCCGAGCCAAGGATCCCGCGGGACCGATGTGTCCCCAATATAGCTACTTCTAACCGCTTCTCGCTCCTTTATAAAATGCGGGAAGAAGGGTTGAGTTGTAAGAAGAAAGTCAAGTCTGACCACGGGGGCAAGCTATCCCAGCAGCGCCCTCGAAAAGTCAAGCAGATATGGGTCACCAAGCAAGAGGCCCAAGCAATCAAGCAGGCTAGGGCCGGCAAGCCTGTATGCGCCCATGCCCCAGCTGACTTGACACAGTTAAATGTCGAATCCCTACGTTCACAGGGACAGAAAAGAAAAGGGGCTTATCGCAAGCCCAATTTCACATCACAGAGCTCAGGATCTATCCAAGTTAAAGTGAGCAACTGAGCCCAGACACCCATGTCGCGGGTTTTCGTCTTTGAAAGGCTAACGGAGACCCATCCTGCAAGAACCTCCATCTTTGACAGATTGGGAACATCCCTTCGTCCTGGTGGCCATACGCCGAAGAGACGAAGAGTAGTCCAAATGGCAGAGACAGATGAGGGTATGCAAATCTACACCTGTTACGCCTCGGGAGGAACCATATGGAACAAATTGGCAATCCGGCCAACCCAAATGATCCCATTGGGGCGGATGATCCAAATCCAGCAACAGATGAGGTGTATCGTAACACCCGTAACGCCGCTAGAAGGAGTCTGCAAGTCCAGCTCAATGGTCAAGCGGGAACTTCCTCCCAGGAGCAGCACCAAGAAATTGCCCAGGAATTCCCTCAAAACCAAGGTAAAAATCAACCCCGAGTGGAAGCAGATGCTGATGATGTTGTGAGCATTCATGACGATGGCTATCCCAATTTGGCCTTTGAGGCACCTACGAAGGCCGCCTTCCAGGCGATGTCTGATGACGCCAAATTTGAAAACATGCAGAGATGGCACATTGAAATGACCAATCTCATGCTTGAAATGAAGCGACAGATGAACATGAATGCTCAAAGACCTCAGACACCGATGCTTAATCAAGACCCTCGACAGGAGCAACGGGTGCCTAACCATGTTGGGGTCGACAAACAGACTGTACCTCCCTATGACCTACATATCGAGTCGATAGCTAAGGTACCAAGGGTCCCGCCTAATGCTCAATCCTCTTGGGCACCGAGAGCTGAAGAAGTCATCGCTCAAAGGCGTATGATAGAAAAAATAGTTGAAGATAAGTTTGCCCAGCATGGCGAAGGTACAGCCACTGTCGATTTGTATAGTGTGCCTTATCCTATTCATCACCAGTTTAAAAAGCTTCCGCCGGATTGTCCAAAGGCACCAAAGCTCCAAAAGTTCAATGGGCAGGGGTCACCTCATGAACACCTGGCCTACTATGTAACGGCCATGGGTGAGCTCGTGCTTGACGAGTCGTATCTCCTTCGATACTTTGCGACCTCTCTTACAGGCAGCGCCTTTCAATGGTACTCCAGGTTGAAACCAAATTCAGCGGTCGATTGGACTGACTTGCAAAAGAAGTTCATTGACCGCTTCCAGCTAGCCGAGAGGAAGGTGTCTCTCGCCGAACTGTGCTTGCTCAAGCAAAGGCGAAGGGAGACCGCCCTGGACTTTATTAAGAGATGGAGGGACTTCAGTACGAGGTGTGACAACCCTCCGGCGCAAGAGGATGCTATAACAATCTGTCGAAGAGGACTTTCCCCCGAAGTCAGTGAGCGACTTCTGGGGGCAAATATCAAGGGGTTCGACCAATTAAATTTTACGGTCGCGGAGATCGAAATGTTCTTCACTGATAATCCCACCTTCATTACCTAAAAGCTTAAGGCGTCCAATAAGCATCCCACGACAGGAAGAGAGGCAAATGCGGTGGACTTCTCCCCCACCACTGAAACCGGCGAAGCAGCATTGCCCAATGATTCCAAAAAAAGGTCTGAAAGGAAGGCACCGACCATGAGGTTGGCCCAGCACATGAAGACTCCTTACTCTTTTAAGAAGGAGCATACTCGCAAATTGTTCAACCTTTGTATGAAGAATAAGTTGATAACTCTGTCGGAGCCCAAGAAGCCATAAGAAGTTAGCAAAACAGATGATCCCAATTACTGCCCATATCATCGTTTATTGGGACACACTATTGAAAATTGTTATGTCTTCAAAGATGAGTTGGAGAAAATGATACAAAACCAGCTCATCACAATGAGGGGGACTCGGGTTGACCCTCCTCAACCCCACGTCTGGGACCGAGCAACCCGTTCGGCTAATGTAATTAGCCATCGGCCAACTCGAGAAGATTATCAAATGGCAGCCTTCACATTCCCCGATCCGGGGGTGGAAGAAGCAGGTCCCAGCGAGACAAGACCCACCTTGTGGTATCCAGGATGGAGGCCTTCCCACCAGTGCTCTTTTCCAAAGGAAAACACTAAGAAGATATTTGATATTCTTCTAGAGGATGGTCGCATTATGGTGCACGACCCCCCTCCTACCTACACTGAGGTTGAGAAGGCCTATCCAAGATATTGTGAGTTACATGTTGTGATATCGCATCCCAACCGAGAATGCGAAGAGCTGCAAGATTGCATCGAGACCCTCATCCAGAGGGGAGAGATCGATACGCAAGGAGAAAGCATGGTAAGAAAGAGACTTCATGAGGCTGCTGAGCACATTCTAAATGAAAGAAGCACCGAGAAATATCCCCCTCAGTCTCACATCCACGAAGGATCGAGGTTTTCGGTAAATGTCATTCAGAAAATCTCTAGAAAAAGTCAAGCGAGGGATGTGCCAAATGGTCTGGACTCAGCCCCTGCCCCGCAAGGCGCCTCTCTGGCAAGGGGCTACTTCCTAACGTTCGAATGCCTGGCCATTCAGAAGGCCGTTCGAAAACTTAGAAAAGAAGTTAGGCATCTGCGACATGATCAAAAGGACCTACTACAGCTCATGAGGCGCATGGATGACCGATTGGCGGCCCTGTCCCCGACACCTATAACTGGAGAATCCGCTCCATCTTCCTTTCACTCAGAAACCATAGTGGAGCCTAGAAGGCGACCGAGGACCGACAGATGGCTATCGAAAGGATCAACGGGCTTGCCTGTTCAAATGACCCCTGTCTCCAAAAATGACAAAAGAGGGTTAGGCTATGATCCCAAGGTGGACTTCAAAGTCTATTATGCCGTCAACACCATAGGGTCCTCATCCTCAGTTGGCGACCCAAGTTCCCTTCAGATGGGTAACCTCGGCATGACCGAACCTCAAGAGCAATTTGCACCTGGAGGTCACGGTCTCCAACTGCAGTTGCCTGATATAGGCAGCTTAGGCATTCACCCTGCCGACCCTCCCGATGAAGGACATGTCACCCCACTACAACCCGCCTACCGGCAGTTGGGAGAGATAGGGAAATCAGCTTGAGGTCAACTAGCAGGACTTGACGCAGGGGACTTGCAAGACTCCATCCTGGCCAGTGCCGATGCCCCAGTCAATAGTCAACCAGAAAAAGAAGCTACCACGCTAGAAGGTTTGCGACAGGAAAATCAGGCATTAAAATCTCTAGTGCAGGAGCTATTACGGGAGCGAGATGTTCTACTTAGGCATCGTATGCTTCCACCGAACTCTGTTGCCCAGCCTAGGATCATGCTGAATAACAGCCTTCCGATGATGGTGGCCGGAACGCCCGCCAGTAAGCCTGAAATCAGTAAGGCTCATTCTGCCACCAAAGAGAGAGCAAGTATTCTAGGCTCCCCCTCTGTGGGTGTTCACTCCCAGGGAAGAGTTGGTCCGATCAGCACCCTTGAGGCGATTAAGGGAAAAACCCCTGCGATGACATTGGCAAGGCGAATGGAGACGCCATACTCGTTCATCACAGCACACACCGAGCCATTGTTCGAATTCTGCATGGCACGAAATCTTATAACATTGCCAGAGCCTAGCAAGCCGACTAAAGAAAACAAGGGCAAGGACTTCACCTTTTGTCGGTACCACCGAGTGGCCGGCCATACTATGGAAAACTGCTATGTCTTCAAAGACGAGGTCGAATGCTTGATACAGTCTGGAGTTATTCAAA
The DNA here is from genome assembly GCA_022559845.1 of Amorphophallus konjac. Lineage (NCBI taxonomy): Eukaryota > Viridiplantae > Streptophyta > Magnoliopsida > Alismatales > Araceae > Amorphophallus > Amorphophallus konjac. The sequence continues at coordinate 315,182,082 of CM040119.1, read as the reverse complement.
TTCAAAATCATCGAGTGTCTCCCCCACAACTTCATCCATGGGATCGACCGAAATCCTCGACTAGGCAAATTCTTACTGCGGCTGCCTCTGCATTGCCTAAGTTTGGGGCAAGGGAAGCAAGGCGCCACGCCCTTAGCCGAGAAGGGGCAAATGTGGAAATTCACCATTCGGTCAATACCCTAGGGCTCTCGCCCTCATGCAGCAAGAAGGAGACTACCTACCCTTCAGAGCAATCGCAAAAAGGAGGGATACTTCCAGAATCATATGAGTAATCGCCCTCGTCCGCTCTCAATGACTTAGAGTGCTACGGCGCACATGCCGCTATGCCTGGCAACGAATAGGAGTACACCGGCCTACAGCCAACTCCGCAAGAACTAGAAGATGGCGGACAAGTAACTGTGGACGAGTTGGTTGAGCTCAACCTCGGGGATTCTAACCATCCCTGACCAATCTTCATTAGCGCTCTCCTAAATAAGGAGGACAGGGAAGGATATAAGCAGCTTTTGCCAAAGCTTAAAGATTGTTTCGCCTGGACTTACAACGAAGTGCCCGGGCTAGAACCCTCCGTGGCGGAACATAAGCTAGCAATACTCCCCACAGCCAAACCGGTTAAAACAAGTCCAAAGACGCACGACACAAGCCTATGACAAGCTAGTAAAGCAAAGAGCATTTAAAAAGGGCGATCTTGTCGTGGTTAAAGAAAGAGAAGTCATGGCAGGCAAATCCAGCGGCAAATTACAGCTCAACCGACGTGGGCCCTACGTCATCATAAAAGCCTATGAAGGAGGCGCATATGGGACGCACTTAAAGCTATACTACACTCTTGAGCAAGAATTCAAGCAAGAACCCACGCAAGACCTTCTCTCCTTGCCAACGGAGTGACACAAAAAAACAAGGGAGTTACCCCTCGACAGTTCAAAGCCGGGCTCCCTTTGCACAGCTGCCGCTCACATCCCATCGTTGGTCAGCCCCAAATCCTAAGTTTTCGACTTTCCAACCTCGTTGGTCAGCCCCAAATCCCAAGTTTTCGGCTTCCCAATAGCGTTGGTCAGTCCCAAATCCCAAATTTTCGGCTTCCCAACCTCGTTGGTCAATCCCAAATCCCAAGTTTTCGGCTTCCCAACACCGTTGGACAGCCCCAAGTTTATCGGCTTCCCAACCTCGTTGGTCAGCCCCAAATCTCAAGTTTTCAGCTCCCCAACATCGTTGGTCAGCCCCAAATCCTAAGTTTTCGACTTTCCAACCTCATTGGTCAGCCCCAAATCTCAAGTTTTCAGCTTCCCAACCACGTTGGTCAGCCACTAATCCTAAGTTTTTGGCTTCCCAATAGCGTTGGTCAGTCCCAAATCCCAAGTTTTCGACTTCCCAACCTCGTTGGTCAGCCCCAAATCCCAAATTTTCGGCTTCCCAACCTCTTTGGTCAGCTCCAAATCCCAAGTTTTCGACTTTCCAACCTCGTTGGTCAGCCCCAAATCTCAAGTTTTTGGCTTCCCAACAACGTTGGTGAGTCCCAAATCTCAAGTATTCGGCCTCCCAACAGCATTGGTCAGCCCCAAATCTCAAGTTTTCGGCTTCCCAACAGAGTTGGTCAGCCCCAAATCCCAAGTATTCGGCTTCCCAACATAGTTGGTCAGCCCCAAATCCCAATATATCGGCACCCCAACATTGTTGGTCAGCCCCCGATCACACTTCTTTCTTCTCCCCAAACTTCGTTTAGGGTGAGCCTCGCGATTCATACGTTTCACACCATGTCACTAGTTCTCAAAAAAAAAAAGAAAAAAGGGGCTTAAAATAGAGGTGCCCCGGCGGACTTAGCCATTCCCATCACAGGGGTGGTTGAGGGCAAAAAGGCCTAAGAAACCCGGTTGAGGTGAAAACCCGAAAGGGCGTCTCAGGCAAAAATGGGTAACCCCTCAGCGTGAAAACCCGAAAAGGCGCGCTGGAAAAAGTTAAAGGGGACTAGTTTTGGTGAAAACCCGAAAGGACACTAAAGATAGTGTAAAAAAAAAAGAAGAAGTTTCTAGAACAAAAGAATTTATGCCTCCATCAATGTATGAACAATTGCACTATTCATCTGCAAAACTGGAGCCCAAGACAAGCCCCTGGGGGTAGCTGCAAAATAATGAATGGAAGAGAATATGAAGCTAACAATGTGCTGAAGAAAAAGAACTATACAGACTCAGAGATGGGAGGGCTTCTGTTTCATCAAATCAGCAAGCTCCTGTTGTTTTGCGGCGAGGGTCTCCTCCATGCCTGAGCACTCTATAGCAAGAGAACTCTCCTCAACCCGCGCCTCCCGAACCGCTTTGGCACTCATTTCAGCTGAAGCTTCCAAAGCCGCAATTTTCTGCAAAATGGTCCGCACGGTCTCCTGAAGTGAGGCAGCCTGACTCCTGCTCTCAGCAATGGTAGTCTCGAGGGAGCTGCGGCGCTCTCGATCCCTTTCAACCTCAGATCTCTTCTCGCGGATCTGGTCAGATATTATCTTTATTTCATGCTCCAGCTGCTTGATCCTTAATTCTTGGGCTTTCTGATTTGAGGCTTCATACAACTGTTAAAATTCTTGCCAAGCACTGTCCATTGCCGCCATCCAGGGCTCCTTTGGCAACCCTAACCCATGATAATTTCTCGTAGCAGCCGTAAGGGTGTTGAGAACAATCTCGAATGGAGGAAGCTCGGCTCCCTGGAACAAACTTCGGGCACCGCAAATCAGAGAATCAACCATGAGGGCCGCCCCCACAAAAGGTGCAATCTGAGGGCCATCCGACCACTCAATCCCATGGCAAGGGAAGCCATTCATCTACGGCAGAGTTTCCCTTGAAGAAGCTGCCAAGAAAAAAAAAGAAAGGCGAAAAGAGAGGAAAACAATGAGAATGGTGGTAATCCTCATTCTTGATCCCATAAAACAACAAAAAGAAAAGATGACTGATCAGTCCCAAATTAAAAGCAATGGAGTTATGCAACAAACAAAGCCACAAGTTGGCTAAGTCGAGGAATGCACGCGACGCCCGCCGTCACCCTTGGCTCCGACGGACCCCCCGTGGGGGGCATTTGTTGACCCCAAAAGTATTTTCACAAGATTATGATTTTCAAAAAAAAAAAATTTGAAGAAGAAATGTGCACATATTTAACAAGGGTCCACAAGACAACTTGTCAATGCCGTTCGAAGGTTCAAAAGAAAATGGTCTTGGACTGTTCTTCAAATATGAGGGAGTTGATTGGTGGGATGCAGTTGGCTGCACTCATAGTGCTGCAGAGGATGGCATTGTATCGGTGGATTCCTTCAAGTTGAAGTAGCCCTACAAACCCGAAGTCAACCTTTGAGGAAAAGTTTCTCTCACAGCAGATTCAAAGCTCAGCTAGGTGGCCAAATTTTCTCTGTGTATGCTCAGTATTCTCCTCCGGCTCCCTCCAACTTCACTAGTCTCAGTGGCCTGGTACTCAAGGTGGAACTCCATCCAAATGGTTTGCAACTGGCAAAGGACTATTAGGAGCTGGTCCAAGTGGTATCATGGCTGCTGATGCCATCATTACTGATGCTGGCACCATGCTTGTAGCTGGGGTTCCACTTGTCAATCCATCTACTGTCGTTGTTTGGGAAGAGACACCTGGCCCTGGGAATGCTTTTCAGGCAACAACCAAGGTAAATACGAGCAATGGTGTTCCCTCATCTTTGAATCCTCCTTGCTGGGCAGGTTTTGCTCCATTGGCAGCCTCCCATACAAACACTTTGGCTGTCAAGAGTCAATAAAAGCATTCCACCAACAGGCCGGAGGGCCTCCTCCGCCCAGCAATAGGCCGGAGGGAGGGGGCCTCCGCCCTGCTGCAGGCCGGAGGGCCTCCTCCGCCTAGCAACAGGCCGGAGGGCCTGCCTCCGCCCAGCAGCAGGCCGGAGGGAGGGGGCCTCCGCCCTGCTGCAGGCCGGAGGGCCTCCTCCGCCCAGCAATAGGCCGGAGGGGCCTCCTTCCATGGTTGGCGGTTTCGGCCAAAACCGAAACGTATCGGTTTCGGCCATACCCGATACGAAAACCACTCGGATCACTGTAGCAAACCGAAACTAAGTTAGTTTATCAGTTTCGGGCGAAACCGATGTGGGTTTCGGGCGAAACCGGACGGTTTCGCCCGAAACTCACGTGAACTGCCCTTTAGGGAGTGAACTTGGTCACCTTTTCGGGAAGTTTCGGCCAAAACCCCTCCCCTCCTTGTTGTGGCTGTCCGTGGAGCTGCTGCTGCTGCTGGCGGAGGCCGCAGGCTGCTGCTACTGCTGCTGGCGGAGGCCGCAGGCTGCTGCTGCCGCCTGCCAACTGATGTGCGCCTGTGCGGCCTGTGGAGGGCCTGGAGGCAGCCGTTGCCGGCTGCTGCTGCTCTGCCTCCCCTGCTGCTGCTGCTGCCGCCTGCCAGCTGTTGTGCGCCTGTGCGGCCTGTGGAGGGCCTGGAGGCAGCCGTTGCCGGCTGCTGCTGCTGTGCTAGTGGGGCCGGCTGGGCCCAAGGCCGAGGCCGCTTGGGGTTGGGGGGCTGCTGTTGTGCCTGTTTAGGCCTTTAGGGGGCAGGGGGCTGTCCACACTCCACAGCGACCGTCCGACTGCCACTGCGGAGGTAAATTTTGTGGAGGTAAATTTAGGGTTTTTTATGTTTTGTGTTTTTTTGGTTGAGTTGTTGAAAAAAAATTTGTTGTAGGTTAAATGTTGTGTTATAGGTTAATTTAAAACCATGATTAAGTTTTTAACACTTCTAATTAAACCCTAATTAGAAGTTTATATTTGGGGCTTTTCTTTAATTAGGTTTAGTAAGGGTCAATTAGGGCTCAATTAAGTTTCATTGACTAATTTGAAGCGGGAGCATGCTGGTAATTAATTAATTCGAAGGGTGATTAAGGGTTAATTGCTAATTAAGGGTTAATTAGTTCATAAAAATTGGGACTTTTGTCTAAATCGGTTTGCTTAGGCTCAATTGAAGCTCAATTAAGCTTCATTGAAGATTTTGGGGTGGGATCATGCTGGTAATTGATTTTTTCCAAAGGTGATTAAGGGGTAAATGATAATTAAGGGTTAATTAGTTTATAAAATTTGGGGCTTTTGTCTAAGTCGGTTTGCTTAGGCTAAATTGAAGCTTAATTAAGCTTCATTGAATAATTTGGGGTGGGATCATGCTCGTAATTAATATTTTTGAAGGGTGATTAAGGGTTACTTGCTAATTAAGGGTTAAATTTTTAATTGTACTTATACCTTTTTGTGTGTCACTGTCTTAATGCAGCATCATGCCTAGACGTCAGCAAACACAGGAGCAGCAATGGCAGGAGGATCCGGGGTGGGCCCACATGTCCTTAGTTGATGCTAAGAGAAGGAAGGTTAAATGTAATTATTGTGCTAGGGAGATGTATGGCGGAATTACCAGAGGCAAGCAACATTTGGCAGTGGTACGAGGAGAGGTGAGACAATGTGACAACTGTCCACGAGAGGTGCAAGAGGAGATGCGCCAGTGCCTTTTGGGGAAAAAGGAGAGGGTGCAACAAAGGGCTGAGGATGAGGAGGAAATTGCTGAGGAGATTTCTGGCAGAAGGGTTAGGAGGGATGATGATGAGGAAGGCACTGAAGATTCTGATCCGGAGCTGACTGAAGCAAGGGAGCGTGAAGAAGCCGCTCGAAGGAAAGGAAAGGCACCCATGGGTTCAGGAGGGACCTACTCCAGTACAGGCTGTACAGCTGCACGACGTCCTGATGTTGCTGCCCCGCCCCCGCAGACGTAGAGAGCAGGCCCCATGGACAGTTATCTCCACAGAAGGCCCCAGGCTACACAACCTAAGATCAAAAGTGCATTAAGAGGGGTCAAAAAATCTGCAGAAGTTGTAGGGCATGCATTTAAAAGCATATGTAAATGATTTTTTCATGCAGGTGTCCCTGCACATGCTGCTGAAAGTGAATATTTTCAACCTATGTTGGATGCCATAGCAGATGCTGGCCCTGGCTTGAAGGCGCCGTCACGTCGGGACATACGGGCGTGGGCTTGAGGCAGAGGTTCAGGAGCTCCATGACTGGGTTCAAAGCTTCAAGCAAATATGGATGGAGAGAGGATGCACTATTATGTGTGATGGTTGGACTGGTACCACGAAAAAGTCCATGATTAACTTTTTGGTATATTGCATCGAAGGTACAGTATTTGTAAAATCTGTAGATGCATCAAATTTTGAAAAAACTGCCAATTATTTGTTTCATTTGATGGACAACATGGTAGACGAAATTGGTGAAGAAAATGTTGTACAAGTTGTGACTGATAATGAAGCCAGTTATAAGGCTGCAGGGAGGAAATTGATGCATAAGCGCAGGCATTTATATTGGCTCCCATGCGCAGCACATTGTCTTGATCTCATACTTGAAGACATAGGGAAGACAAACATGTGAAGAAGACGGTTGAAAGGGCACAAAAGATTACCCAGTATATTTATGGTCATCCTAGGATATTGAACATGTTCAGGGAGCATGCAAGTGGGGGACGGGATATCATCCGTGCAGGGCCAACTAGATTTGCTTCAAATTTCATTTCTTTGGAGTCTCTGCATAGGTATACTGTTGAACTCAATTATTACTTCTTTATCCTTATAGTTATGATCCGTATTTGATTCAAATTTTATTTCTTTGCACAGGTATAAGAATGAGTTGAAAGCTTTCATGTACCACCATGCCCTGCGGGAATACATCGACAAGGGCAATGTTGATGCTCAGATGGATTATTTGGATGTCTGTCAAATCGTGGACGACAACAAATTCTGGGGCAGAGTAACACGATATATGAAAGTAGTCACCCCCCTCGTGAAGGTCCTAAGATTGGTGGATGGCGATGACAAGAATGATATGGGATATCTGTATGAGGCCATGGACCGTGCGAAATTGGAGTTGCAGGAGTCCCTTCCCAAAGAACATGCAAAGTGGTGGAAGATTATTGACCATAGATGGGACACCACATTACACCACGACTTGCATGCAGCTGGTGAGTGATTATTTGTATTCATATATTATTGACCATACATTAACTATATACAAATGCAGGTTATTTTCTGAACCCTCGATTAATGTACAATGCCAATGCACATGTTGATGCCGAGGTGCTTCAAGGCACTTTAAAAGTCATTGGTCGTTTATCGAGGACACAAGATAAGAGGCTTCAGGCGAAAGTAGAGGTTGGCCTGTTTGATTTCATGAATAAGAGGTATAGAATTTACTTACGTAGTAATGCTAATCTATTATGTAATTTTTGTAGATGAACTCCTATAGAATGAGAAGTGGGACGTATTCTGACTCCCAATTGCAATACACAGTGGGAAGAGTGAGCCCAGGTATACTTCATCTTTGTGCTTTCTTTGCAATTACATCTTCCTTAATTAATTTTTATTTACATCTTATATTTATTTGTTTATGGTTGGTTGGTGTAACAGCTGACTGGTGGATCATGGTGAACAATAGAGAATTGGACAGTTCTGCATTGGCTTGGATTGCAATCAGGGTGTTGAGTCAAACCACATCAGCAAGCCAATGTGAAAGAAATTGGAGCACGTTCAGCCTTATACACTCAAAGGTTCGCAATCGGCTAAAGGCTGATCGATTAGAGAAATTAGTGTACTGCCACTACAATATGAGGTTGAGAATAAAGAATATGAGGTTGAGACAACAGCTGCGAGACAAACGCGTCGCGGAGGATGCCGCCGCAGAGATTGATGTGGATGCCTTATTTGATGATGATAATCCCTTGCAGTCTTGGGTGGAGACACGAGAGCAGGTTGATGAGCCCGTTTTTGATGTTGATGATAGAAGATGGGCAGAGGGCATACTTGATGAAGATGAGGCAAGAGATCCCGGATTAAGAAGCAAATCAAAGAGGGCCAGAGATACTCATGCGCACCAGTCTAGGGTGGTTGATGGCATTGAGGAGCAGTTCGAGTTTGAGCCAGCTAGACACTCAGATACAGATAGCAGGCCAGTCACTCCTAGAATGTCCTTAAGAAGAAGTACATCAGTGCATGGGCAAACTGAGAGGACAAATGCTGCTGCTCGAGAGGACCCGGCAATTGAGCAGTTGAAGCAGATATATGTGAGGCACACGCCAAGGGATAAAGGACTCATGTCAAAGATCACTGAAAAATTGACACCACAAGAGAAAAAAGCATCCCCGAAGGCTAAAAGGCGACTGGTTTCTTATGGTTCTGATGATGATGATGATGATCATCCCGGAGGTGCTGTAGGTGGTACTAGTGCTGCAGGTGATACAGGTGCTGCAGGTGGTACTACTGGATACAGTCAAGGTCAGCAAGGATATGGTTCACCAGGTTACGAAGGTGGCCAACAGCAAGCAGCTATTTATAGGTCGTGGAATTATGAACCATCATTTCAGTTCCATCCATATCCGACCAGTTCCTCTTCTCTTCCTCAAGATTCCTATGTTGATACTGGATTCGAATCAAGCCAACCAAACACTCCAAGAGGGATCCAAAGAGGGATGCAGGACTTGGCTACCTCATTGTTTGGTTATGGTGAATATAGACCATACATGCAACCTGGTTATGGGTATCGACATCAAGGGCCAAACGATGAGGGAGAAGGTTCTTCTAGTAATTATTATCCATATTAGGTAAGAATCAATGAATTTTTGTAACATTCATTTTGTCTAATTTGGTTTATTGTACTGCTTGTATTAATGTACAATGGAATATTAGTTTAACTTTCACATGTTCAATGTTTGAAGTTCGATGTGTAGTTGTCTACTTCAAGGTTATTGCACTAACTTATACAGTCAATCGTATAGGAGAAAAATGACAAGACAACAGTCAATCCTATACTACAAGGTTGAGACCCACTTCTAGTAATGCTTTTTCAGGAACTAGGTAACTTATTCATGCTCAACAGAAAATCGTATAGGAGAAAAATGACAAGACAACTGTCGATCCTGAAAAATGTATTAATCAATCTAGCCTTTGAAGAATGTATAGACTTTGAAGAATGTATAGACTTTGATGAATGTATAGACTTGATGGATGTATAGACTTGATGGATGTATAGACTTGTTGATGTATAGACTTGCTGATGTATAGACTTGCTATGAAGATGCATGGAGAATGTATAGACTTTGAAGAATGTATAGACTTTGATGGATGTATAGACTTGATGGATGTATAGACTTTGAAGAATGTATAGACTCTGATCCAAATACATTATGTGCTAATGCTAGGGCGTTCCCCGTAAGAGACGCGTTACATCGGAACCCGGATGGAATGACAAGTGAGCAAGGGCTGGCTAGGGCGTTCCCCGTAAGCGACGCGTTACATCGGAACCCGGATGGAATGACAAGTGAGCAAGGGCTAGCTAGGGCGTTCCCCGTAAGCGACGCGCCGCAATGGCGCCCGATTGCGGTGTCAAATAGGCAAGGGTTCTCGTGTGGGGTTGGACGCACACGGGTAAAGAAGCAAGTCCAAAAACATAGGATCCGTCTAGCTACTTAGAATGTAGGAACTTTAACAGGTAAGGGTTTAGAATTAGTTAAGTTAATGAAGGACAGGAGGGTTAACATAGCTTGCCTACAATAAACTAGGTGGAAAGGACATAAAGCTAAAGACATTGATGAATATAAAATTTGGTATACGGGTAATAATAACTCTAGAAATGGTGTTGCTATAATAATAGATAAAAACTTAAAAGACAGAGTTGTGGAAGTAAATAGATTGGGGGATAGACTAATGTTAATTAAACTTATCTTAGGTGAGGATATTTTGAATATAATTAGTGCATATGCACCTCAAGTAGGATTAGAAGAGAGCATTAAAAAGTAATTTTGGGAGGCTATTGATAGTTTGATCCAAAATATCCCTAGTGAAGAGAGAATCTTTATTGGAGGGGATCTTAATGGTCATGTGGGTATAGATAATAGAGGCTATGAGAGGATTCATGGAGGGTTTGGTTTTGGCATTAGAAATGATATGGGTAACACTATTCTTGATTTTGCTGTGGCCTATGATCTAGCAATTACTAATACCTTCTTTAAGAAGAGGGACGAACACTTAATAACATACAAGAGTGGAACACATATAAGTCAAATTGACTATTTTCTCATTAGGAAGGTCGATAGAGTCTTATGTAAAGATTGTAAAGTTATTCTTGGTGAGAGTCTAGCCCCTCAACATAGGTTGTTAGTAATGGATGTCACTATCCCTAAATTCAAAAGAAAGATCATTATAAATAATTATTCCAAGATTAAATGGTGGAATTTAAAAGGTAAAAGTTTAGAAACATTTAAAAATCATCTATTAAAGGAAAATATTTGAAATTTAGATCAAGAAACTAATGTAATGTGGAATAATGTTACAAATTGTATAACGAGGGTTGCAAAACAACTCTTAGGCGAATCTAAAGGTAAAAAGAATTTAGACAAAGAGACTTGGTGGTGGAGTGAGGAAATCCAAAATACCATTAGAGTAAAAAAGGAATGCTTTAAAGTTTGGCAAACTAACAAAAATGACCAAACCTAGAAGCCTATAAAATCGCTAAAAAGAGAGCTAAGAAAATAGTTAGCGAAGCTAAATCAAAGGCATTTGAAGATTTATATAATAAATTAGGAATCCGAGAGGGTGAAAAGGACATATTTAAACTTGCTAAATTAAGAGAAAGGAAAACTAGAGATTTAGATCATGTTCGGTGCATTAAAGGTGAAGATCAAAGGGTTTTAACTAAGGATCTTGAGATTAAAGGGAGGTGGCATAGCTATTTTCAGAAGTTACTTAATGGAGATTCCGTCAAAGATTTATCTCTAGAAGGTACCCAAGCGTCCACAATATTTGATAAATATCAATATTTCAGGCGTATTAAGATGTCAGAAGTGGAGGATGCTTTAAGGAAAACGAAAGTGGGCAAGGCCTTAGGATTAGATGGCTTACCTATTGAAGTATGGAAAGGCCTAGGAGATATTGGTATTCAGTGGCTAACTAAATTTTTTAATAAAATTTTAAAGGAACGGTGAATGCCAGAAGTTTGGAGAAAAAGTGTTGTAGTTCCTTTCTATAAAAACAAAGGAGATATTCAAAGTTGTAATAATTATCGTGGAATTAAGCTTATGAGTCATACTATGAAACTTTGGGAAAGAGTGATTGAAAAACGCCTCCGTTGTATGACTACTGTATCGGAAAATCAGTTTGGTTTTATGCCAAATAGATCTACTACAGAAGCTATTTTCTTACTACGGCAGCTAATGGAGAAGTATAGAGAGATGAGAAAAGATTTGTATATAATTTTTCTTGATTTAGAGAAGGCGTTCGATCGAGTACCGAGAGAATTGATTTGGTGGACATTAAGAAAGAAAGGAATCTCTCAAGGATATGTTGATTTGATTAAAGATATGTACGGCGGTGCTATTACTAGTGTTCGAACTATTGCTGGGGAGACTAGTGAATTTTCCGTTTCTATAGGTTTGCATCAAGGTTCTGCACTAAGTCCGTATCTCTTTGCCTTAGTTATGGAAGAAGTAACTAAACAATTGCATGAGGATATCCCTTGGTGTATGCTATTTGCAGACGATATTGTTTTAATTGATGAGAGTATTGATGCTCTAAATGCTAAGTTAGAGCGTTGGAGACTTGCCTTGGAGTCTAAAGGTTTTAAAATTAGTAGGAGTAAGTCAGAGTTTATGCACTGTAATTTTAGTAATGGGAGAGTGGTTCAGGAAGACATGGTTCTAATTGATGGACATAACATTCCGAAGAGTAGTAGCTTTCGATATTTAGGGTCTATCATACAAGAGAATGGGGAGATTTATGATGACGTTACGCATAGGATTAAGGCAGGCTGGTTGAGATGGAGAAGTGCATCAGGTGTCCTTTGTGATCGTCGTATGCCTGTGAAACTCAAAGGGAGGTTTTATAGAACGGCTGTGAGACCTGCTTTGTTATATGGTACCGAGTGTTGGGCAGTACGAAAGGAACACATCCACAAAATGTGTGTAGCAGAGATGAGGATGTTGAGATGGATGTGTGGCAAGACTAAGAAAGACAAGATTAGGAATGAGCGCATCCGTAAGGACTTAGGGATAGCTCCAATTGATAGTAAAATGAGAGAAAATAGACTCAGGTGGTTTGGACATGTGTTCCGTCGCCCTAACTCAGTGCCGGTTAAAAGATGTGACCAAATCTTAGTGGATGCTAGTAAAAGAGCTCGAGGAAGACCTAAAATGAGATGGTGCGACGTTATTAGGAAGGACATTAGTTCCTTGAGTTTAAATATGAATATTGCACTTGATAGAAATCTTTGGCGGAACAGGATTCATGTAGCCGACCCCAATTAATTGGGATAAGGCTCTGATGATGATGATGATGATGATGATAGACTTTGATGAATGTATAGACTTGATGGATGTATAGACTTGCTGGATGTATAGACTTGCTGATGTATAGACTTGCTATGAAGATGTATGGAGAATGTATAGACTTTGATGAATGTATAGACTTGATGGATGTATAGACTTGCTGGATGTATGTATAGACTTGCTGGTGGATGTATAGACTTGCTCAGTTATCAGCTAATGGATGTATAGACTTGCTAGCATGCACCGACTTACAGAAGACATTATTTCATCATCAATGCACAAGAATGCACAAGGGGCACACACAACAACAACAATTCACACTATCATCATCATTCTTATGTGGTGACTCATTGAGTTGCTATTATCAAAACATCAACACACTATCATCAAAAAATGTACAATGGAATATTAGTTTAACTTTCACATGTTCAATGTTTGAAGTTCAATGCGTAATTGTCTACTTCAAGGTTATTGCACTAACTTATACACCCAAATACATGTGTATTGTTTTTCATGATTTTGAGTGATTATTTAAATTTTTTATGATTTTTTCAGATTTTTTAGAATTAATATGTTTTTTTTTAACCTTTTAATTGGGTTTCGGCCGGTTTCGGCCGAAACCGAAACCGATATCGAGTCGTATCGGTTTCGGACCCGGCCGAAACCGAGTCCGAAATCGAGTTTGCCATCCCTGCCTCCTTCCACCCTATGCAGGCCGGAGGAGGCTTTCCTCTGTCCATTGGCCCTTGCGGCTATTCAAAAAAAAAGAGAGAGAGGAGAGAAAGAAAACTGCAGTAAAAGAATGGGAAGAGACAGGGGGGAGGAAGTTCAAGGGTTACCTCTTCAAATTCCACCTCAGAGAGGCCAAGTAGAGCTCCTCCGCCCCACCTCCAAGCAACTATAAGAAGAAGGCTCCAGCAATAGAAGAAAAAATAACAGACAGAAAAGAAAACACAGCAGCAAGAGGAAGTACACAACAAGAAACAAGAGTAGCGCAGCAGTCCAGCAAGGAGCAGGTCGCAGCCTCCTTCTATGGATGTTTTCCTTGTGTTAACAAACAAAAGAGAGCCTTGTCTTTATATAAGACTACACTTTGAGTATTTGACTGAAATACCCTTAAGATAGTCTACATTGAATATTAAAGCACAAAGGAATTCAAGTTATGAAAAGTTGATCATGCAAGGATTTGAGATTTCGTTCTTCATGCTCAAAATTAGGAGGAAAACCCTACATGGGCAGAAAATTACACTTTTATCCTCAGGCTTTTCAAAATGGCAAATATGTCCTCCAAAGTGTGAAAAGATTTTAAAGTTCAAGAAATCCTCATGGGAGATGTTGAAGCTTGTCTAAACATGATCAAAATTGAGGATCAAACCCTGAGATTTAAAATTGCGGTTATACCACAAAGTTTCTGAAATTGCACAAATCCTTGGGAAAGTTGCATATAAACCCCTCCAAAGGGGAGAATTACATATAAACCCCTCCGACAACGATTATTGCAATTGTGCCCTATCTTGGGGAAAAAAGGAAATGCTTTCTCTCGAACTAATATTTCGGTAAAAAGAGTCAATATTATGAGGACAAGAAAGGAACGTTTAGCAGTTTTAATCAAGGGTATTCAGACTTGTCCGATGTAAATTAACACCGATTCCATTCGGTGGGGAAGAGTCCAGTACACGAACTCTTAAATCGTCTGATAAATCACGCGCGCGGAAATTATAACATGCATGTTTGAAAAGCCAAAATACACATATGCATGTTTTGTTTCCTTTCCGAACAGGATTATTTTCCGCGCGTAAACAACCGTCGTCCCAACTCCGCACCAATTAAAAGATGTGACCAAATCTTAGTGCATACTAGTAAACGAGCTGATGATAGGCCTAAAAGGAGATGGTGTGACGTAATTAGAAGAGATATTGGTTTTCTGGGTTTAAATACGAATATAGCACTTGATAGAATTCTTTGGCGAAATAAGATTCATGTAGCCGACCCCAAATAATAGGATAAGGCTCTAATGATGATGATGATAATAATTGTAGAGTCAGGACCATGTCTGAATATTTAGACGGAATAAATTTTAGAATTGTTCATATCCTTTATCCAGATAATGGGAGAATCAGATCCATTTGTATCTGCTACAATTAATTGCAGATTGTCCTTTCTTTGAAGAAAACAGAAAAAAGATGAATTTAATGCACTTAATATCACACGATCTCACAAAAATGACTTCAGTTGCTAAAACGGTAATAGAACAATGGAAATGGCCAGTGAGGGGATAAAACTAGAAGATACTTTTTTTTGTTTCCATCCTTGTAGCAACCACAGTGTGGTTTTAGAGATGTAGAAGGAGACCGAAGGGAAGGGATGAGAGAAGAGAGGAGAAGAGAGGAATCCCACAGAAGAGAGAAGGAAGAGGCGGCCTGAAACAGGGGGGCCGATCTTCACAAGACTATATATATGTTATTATAAAATTTACAAGTATGCCATTAAACCTTAATGACCTAATCACCAGCTGTAAATTCCACTGAGCTCAGTAGATCAAAGCATACAAAAGCTGCTCTTGTCATCGGGAAATTTCCAAAGGAGGTTACCTGTGTGCAGCTAAGGGAGGAGAAGGCCAATCCAGTCAAGACAGATGACTCTCAAATCCCATGAAATTCAGTGGAGAATGGTTCAGTTGATGTCAGGGAGGCCTTTTATCAAGCCCCACCATCCTTCCCAATGCAGAGGAAAGCAGATCTCGTCAGATGCCCATCAAGGCAGGGGTACATAGATCCTCCAGTTTCCCAGGATGCTGGAATTTAACCCAGGACCGAGCTATGGGAATGCCCTATAGGCAGTATATAGTACCCTTCCTATACCAGGGCAGGAGAATGAGAGGTAGACTAACTGCCAAGAATGTGACTCACGAATGAGATCCAGCTTCGGAGCTGATGCCTGGTCAATTCAGGAAGACAAAGAAAACTATGGGTTCTGCAGTTGGAAAGGATGCTCAACTTCCTGCGGATGCTTGAAAATTGGGGCAAAGTTCAAGGTGCTGACAGGAATGGTGGATAAATTTGCCTGAATGGGCCCAACAAAGACATTCAGCAGATGGTTGATCGCATCAACAGCCTGATGAAAAAGAAGATAGAGAACCTGTCAGCAGACTCAAAACTGAATCGGCCAATGCATGGTATGAATAATTTCAGGAGCTCCGTATGGTTTGAGGCCAATTAGTTAACTGTCTTTGATCTCATTTGGCAATTTTGTAATGGTTCGGGTAGGAAAGAGAGGAGGCCAGTGGTTTCGTGTACAGATACTATTCCAGGGATCTTGTTCTTTTTTTTCTTTGGTGGTACAGAAAGTTCGTATATCTAGTTGGGTTGGAGGCAGGGTTTCTTGGGCAACACAAGAACAATTTCTACTTGTAACTATCCCGTTGTTTTATAGTCATATGGTCATATATATATATATATATATATATATATATATAAAATAACTGATAAGAGAAATCCAGAAAACTCCCAGAAGGACATGCTGTGCACCAGAAAACTACAGACCTGCACAACTATTCAAATGAGCAGGCCTCCTAATGATGCACCAGTACGAACAAAATATGGGCATGCAACATGCATAGCTCGGTCTGTCTGTATATGACATAGAGCACATGACTCTGTAGTACTTTCTTAAAAGCACCTGTAAAACGTATGTGAAAACTACATACATATTGAGGCCATACCAACCTTGTGCGAAAATGTCATAATATTGAAGCTATATACAAAACATTAGGAGCTATTAAATGTTATCAATTGATTAAATCCATCATTTCTTTTTGAGCAAATGAATATATCATTATGGAAAGAAACACTTCTTATATTTTCTTTTTAGGGTTGTTAACATCACAATTTGTTAGCAAAAATGTTGTGTAAGAAAAATGATTAGCCATATCTCCTCTAGTGGATGGTTGTAGAAAAGACTCAACTGGTTAAGTGAAAAGGGCCTTTCAAATTTAAAATCAATGAAACAAGATCATAGCTTGAGCAAACAACGACACAAGATGCCTGACTTGATCAGAATCCTACAGACCTGGTTAATTTTCCAGGTATGCAAAGTTTGCCCTCATTGCTGGTTTGCCATGTGCCTTGAATTGCAACAGGCAACAAGCAACCTAGTTGCCACCATGGGCCTAGATTGACAGCTGGCACTGCCAGCACAGGGACAAGATTCTGGCACTCTCTTATACATACATGTATACATCATGTCTGTGCACGAGTGCATGTATATCTATTATATATGCTTCAGTTGCCATTTCATGAACTTGTAAGGTCATTTGGTTATGTCTTATCGGTCAGTCTAGACAAAAGTGCCAAATTTCAGGAGAGAACCTTGCCCAACTACTTCAATAAACATGTGCATGCCCCTCAAGTGCACCAACTAGTGCTAATTAAGATTCCTAGTGGTAACATTCAGGGTTCGCTGGATCGGAATCGGGATCATCTTGGACCTGGTCTGATCCAGCCCGAGTTGGCCTGACTCGGGCCGACTCAGCAAAGTCTCAAGTTTGAGGCCATTTCTTGGCTCTTTTGTTTGCAAATCAAAAGTTCTTGAAATGTTTGGGCTTTTTACCCTATATTTTAACATGTAGAACTACTATTTCATCAATTTGAAGTATGTATGAATGATTCGACCCTATTAACATACGTGAATGCCTACGCATATAAGAAAAAGCACACAATCATCTCAAGTTTGCACGAGACAAAGTCAAATAAAAAGCCAAACACTCCATAGTCCACTCATAATTCAAAGCTCGAACTTCAAAGACATAATGCAAGGGATCCACCCTCCATAGTCCATACATATATAATATAAAAAATATATAATTATACAATATAAAAATACCAAATACATAAGGGACTGATACAAATTTACGGTCATTTTTCTCAATTTGAAAATAATTTGTAACTATTTCATGAACATTTAGATGATTAAAAAATATATGGTACTATAAATCACCCATTAGGCAATCCACCCAACTAGTTAGGATACATAAAATACATAACTCAGTGATATAAATTTACAAAAAAATCATAATTTTAAACCAAATTTTAAATATTTTATGTATATTTAAATATATTAAAAACATATGGCACCGGATTCCTTGTTTCTGTCCGTGCCCTTGCCATATGGCAAGCGAGATGCTATAAGACTCTCGTGCGGTATCGGTCCAGATCAGACCCAACTCGTGGTGGATTGCCCGAGTTGGCCCGATGCACTACAATCCAGTCAAGCCTGTGAAGGACCAGGCAGTCCACCCCATATCATGGCAAAGATCCGGTACGAGTCGCCGGAGTCGGGGTGATTCAGTCCGAGTTAACGAACCATGGTAACATTGCATAACAGCTCCTTCATTCCTTTCAAATGACTCCTTGTGCCTCTCTAACTCTAACCACTTTCAGAGGGTGCCTTACAGTAATCACTGGAATTTACGCTCAAGGAGGAAGAAATAGAAGAATATGTTTCTTTACTGAATTCCCTTGCAGACATTCAGATTTCTCTGCTGATCAAGGATCAAATTTCCTGAGCCATGCATGGGGGTTGCTTTTCTGTGAAGTCCTTGTATCAGTTGACAAGAAGAACTCAGCTTCAGCACTTTGCTCGAATCTGGATGGTTATAAAGCTCCACTTAAAATAATGGCTTTTATGTGGTTGTTGGCACATAGAAGACTTGTCACTAAGTTATACCATAGTAAATGGTACTCAAACTATGACACTTGCTGCAGTCTATATGGGGAAGACGCAGAGGATATGGACCACCTGTTTTTCAGATGCAAAATCGTTAAACAAGTTTGGGGTATTTTTGGGCTTATGACTAGTCAGACTTTCAGTTTTATATCAGTGGACTTGTGGAGTTAATTCAGAATTTTGAAGTAACGAATTGGCAAAGGAGAGAAATTGAACAGCTGATGCTTCTGCATGCAATCTACTGGAGTGTCTGGAAGGGAAGAGATGATACTGTACCCCAGGGAAGTACCATTTACAATGAAAATATGTGTCCCCATATTATTGCTCCGCTCTATAGTTGGATCATGTCCTTTTAAAGATTACCAAAGGGTCTTTAAGGGTTTCCCTACATTTGGTGCAATTAGTGCAGAGTCTTTAAAGACTTCCTTACATTTAGTGTGACTTATTCATCATTTTTTTTCTTTTCCTGTTAGAAAAACCCCTCCCCTACTTTTCTGATTGTACTGCCTCGGGTGGTTGGGTGGGGCAGGGAGGTGTTTAAATATTCTCATTCCTGCTCGGCTAACGAACAGAAGCTTTGGAGAATCTGCAGTCATTATTTTTGTAGTGGTCTCTTATGTCATGACCTACAAATTTGTACCCTGATGACTCAGTCTCTCTAAGCAAAGCAGCAGTAACACCAATTTCATAATATTGATGTTTTGATCTCTCTAAGCAATACATCAGGAACCCAAATGGTCTGAACATGTGTAAGACAACAGATGGAATGGATTCATGGCATCACTAAAAGTGCACATCAGATAATAAGCCACGAGCTAGAAGTTTTTTGTAATCTGTTCCATATTTAGATGCTGACATGATCCCATGGCTAAACCTGTGGCAAGCTCCACAAAACAAGGCAACTAGCCTTACTATGACTAGTTAGATGCAAATTTGTTGGCCTACAAAAAGTCAAACTACAGCAGGCTAGAACTTCATTCATATACCACAAACATCAAATTTCTGGTCTTGTTTGAATGTTTAATGTGCCGTAAATATTGGAAAATAAAATGGCTACTAAAAGACATGGTCATAGAGATTACAATGAATTTTATCAAGTTGTGAAGTTAACTCCACAGTAAGTTTAAGAAGAACCATCCTAGGTAGATAGAGCTGACCGTGAATTTTATCAAGCTACAAAGTCAACTCATTTAAAAAGAACCAACATAGATAAAATATGGACAAATAAATGCAATACATAAATTGTTAGTTGTCCTTCACCTAAAAAGGGAAAAAAAGTTCTGATTCCCTACCATGGAGAATATCATGAAGAGATCCCATGGTCGCATATTCATATGCAAGAACACGTAGACTCCCATCAACACAGTAACCAAGGAGCTCAACTACATTTTCATGTTTCAACCTTGAGACCATAGACACCTGCAGAAGTCTGTAAGCACACATCCAAAACAAAAATCACATGCATTAGAGATCGGTAGTCATGATCAGTAAGGAATGACTAACCTGTGCCAGAAATTCTTGATCTGGCTGTTTACTGGAGTCTAATTTCTTTATAGCTGCCGCTTTCCCATTCTTCAAAATGCCATGATAAACCCTGCCATAAGAACCCTCTCCTATCAATGCCTTAGTTCCAAAGTTATCAGTTACTTCCTTAAGCTCGTCCACAGGAATTGAAGGGACTGCAATAGGCTGGACTTTTACAGCCTGAACACCCTTTGGAGCAGAATCTGTTGTCCGATAAGCTCCATCAATACCTACACCAAAGCTTTCATATTACTTCTGCAAGAAAATGAATAAGCCGGATGATGATATTAGGGAACTACACATAAAAGAAAGTGTCATCCTAACGTGAGAACAAAGAATGATCAAGAAATGGGACCACAATATGATAGTGCGTGGACATCTAGGGAAAAAAATATATCATTATCCAGATCTTTCAATCCACTTTTGAAATGGATTTGGGTCTCTAAGTTTGATAATTCCGCAACTACTGCTCAAATAGAAAAGAAAGGTCGAGATCATGGACTAGTTAGCTTTCCAATGTGGCATGGTTCATGTGGGCATCACCAGATTTTTGACTTAAAAACAACTTTCATAATTTTTTCAAGAAATTATACAAGTTTCATAATAACTTAACGAACGAGAATTGCCTCGAACTTGAACAGCCAAAATAAGAGACTTTGTCCAAGCCAAACAGAAATCACCAATGTTTTTTTTTTTGAAAGTGGGCGGCACCACCACTGTATTAAAAGCATGGTATGCAATCTCGCGAGATCCGCATGGTATGCAATCTCGCGAGATCTCAGCGAGATCTCGCCGAGATCTCGCGAGATTGCATACCATGCTTTTAATACAGTGGTGGTGCCGAGATCTCTGTCTCGGCGCGTCCGCGAGGCACGAAAACGTCCCGAGTCGACGCATCTCGGAGATATCGTGTGCGGGCGGGACCGGCGGGCACGAACGGGGTGAAGCGGTCCCGTTAGGCGAACCGGTCAACCCTAAAAGCCTTAAACCCTCACCCCCCGACCCCCGTCGAGTCCTCACGAGTCACGCCTCACCCCAACCACTCGACGCACTCTCTCTCCCCGACACTCTCGCACACACTCTCGCACAGTCGCACGAGGTCGCCGGAGCCGCGCTAGGTGCCTCTCCCCGCCCGCTGATTGCGTCAATCTCCGGTCTTGGGAAAATAGTGAATTCTTGAAGAATTATTTAAATTTTATAAGGTATAATTTTAGATTTGTGTAACTTTTGATGCATATTGATATTAGTCCATGTGAATGGATTTCTTATTGTTATCATTACTCTTTATTCGGTAAAATTGAGTTGTCAATTACAAAAACATGTTTGTGAAATTGAGTGGTTAGTATAAAAGAATTAGGATTTTCTTAGAAATAGGCTATATATATGAAAAAAATGTTCCGAAATCCCCGAACCCGATCTCCCGAGATTTTTTCGAGATCTCTCCGAGATCTCTTCTCTCCAATCCCCCCGAGACGAAGCCGAGATCCGATATGGCAAACCATGATTAAAAGTAAAAGAGGGGTGTACAAGTGTAGTCAATGCGTTCACAAAAATTCCCTATACAGCAAAAACCATCCACACCAAGGCGGTGCGACCCACACTAACACTCAGCAACAGAAACCACCAATGTGAAAAGGAAAAGAAAATGTCAAACCAATGAATTACAGATGGTAATGAAATCACATCTTTACATTCGAAAATTGCTTCCTAGGAAATCCTACTTTGCATGTTAGGCAGTTAGATTACCTGTTGCATGGCTTGTTGCAAAATGTCCTCCACCATCAGATGGTCCATGAAAATTCTCTTCTTCACAACATGAGAAGCACCCCATGGCTCAGTTTTCTCAAGGGGATTCCTTCACTAAATAAAAAGAAGGTATATCTTGAAAACTTTTTTTTTGGTAAGTTATATCTTGAAAACTTATCCACAATACAATGGAAGAACAAAACATGTAAGGAGAAGCAAAATTATAATCCTACCAACAACATCATTACTGGTGGCCAATAAACTTTGAGACCATGAAAACAAACACATGTTCTATGTATAGCCCATAAAAAAAAACACGAGTTCAAAAAGGATGAAATTTACTGGCTGTACTGGCATAAAAGCCTAAATAAGAACTTAAACTAGTTCATGTTGGCAAGGGTCCAGAAACAGTCTAAGACTGGGAGCTCCAAACACCTCATGATTCACTCAAGTTTTCCGGTAGCAACCAGCGAATATCCAATTGAATCATTTTGTAAAAACTCTCTTTTCCAAGAAAAAAAAGTAGGATGATAAAAATTTGTTAACCACTCAAATAAGATCTAAACAGCAATCAAGAATAAAAGGGAAGAAGGCAGGACATCACTCTCCAACATTCCATTTTAAAAAAAATAGAAACAAAAGGCCTGCCCAAAACAGGAGACTAACTTTGACATGCCCAAGACAAATACCCATCAGAGGGTAGTGAACCCTACCCTTTTATATGTCAATTTCCTCACTCCTATAGGATGAACCACTATATCTTATTACTCCAGCTGATCTAGACACCCGTAGTGGGATAGAACTGGCTGTAAATTCTTAATGGCAGGTTTTAATCTCAAAAGATAAACATTAATGAGAAGCTTAAACGGCAACATATTGCTAGTGGTGATAACAGGAGGCTTTTTATCAAAAATTAGATGGTACTACAGTTCTACAGAAGCAAAACAGATAATCGCAAGGTAACAAGACCCTGTGAAGCCCCAAAAAGTAATGCTGTAAAACCCAAAAAATAACCCAGCCCCAGAATTATAAGTTCCCTGATGTACAAGAACCCTACTGTAGCAAACCCAACCCAAGATACCCAGAGCCAAATGCAAACGAATGACCTTTACACCAGACCAAAAACACTAAACAAAGAAGAGGATAAAGAACCTTATCCAGTCAGCCTTTTAGACCGAATAGGGAGCTTATCCAGCCGGCCCTTCAGAGTGAATAGGGAGCCAAACTGTTCCTACCGAGTGTTTAACAATCCATTAAGCTTGCCATCTCCCTTGTCATCCTCCTCTTTTGACAGCAGGCAATGATTGGGAGTGTTATGCTATCAAAGCTGCTCGAGTTGCTCACCACGACAACAAGGCAAGGTGAGGCAACAACTAGGCGACCACTGAATTTGCCTCGGCCAACTAGGTGAGCACCTCAGGTCAGGCATCCTTTGCCCTAGTCCAGCTGCATCCAGCCCACATGCACCGAGCCATGTCAATTCTCTCTAGAGTTTAAACATCCCTTTTTAGGAGATCAGCCATTTACCACTTCTCCCTAGAGCCCTCCGGCCTCGCAACCCCAATCACCCCCTCCAAGTTCTGCCAATTACCTCATTCTGATCTCTCTCACTGGCTGATGCTCACAGAACATCGGCAACCTTGCTTCCAAGACCGTCGGACATCTCTTTGGAAGCAGCCATGACAAATTCTATGTGCCAATGACCACGACTCCGAGTGGCTAGAGCCTCAGCAAGCACTGATGACCACTGGTTGACTCTCTCTCCTTCTCCACCCCCTCTCTGTGCACACATACTCGGCTTTTGCCATATTTAATGATATATCTATATAGCTTACTTCAGTCATTCTATATATCTGATGTCTTATATATCTTGACTTTTATATTTTTATATCTTTCTGGTACATTTTAAGCAGTGAAGACATTGAGTACCAACAGTAACATAGAAGAATACATTCTGGATTCTTTACGAGTTACCTGTGACAAATAACAATAGAATCTCCCCATATGTATGCTTCCATGGCAGACTTTGTTGCCTCAGTAGAAGTCCAAACAATAATATTCTATTCACCACCAACACAAGTTTATACTCTTCCTGCCACCTAGGCATGTCTAATACAGCAGATGACAGAATTGATGGCACGATCACTTGAGATTTGAGAGATTCAGCATAATCAACCATACCTATGGGGGATAATTACACATAATTTCATTTGATATATTTTTGCATGAATACGGTAGTATCACTTGAACAGAATTTCTTATGGGTTCCATGATGACGGGAGTAAAAGACACAGATGCCCCGTAAAATCATGCTTCTTTATTGAGTCAGATTTAGGTCTTCGTGTTTGCCAACAAAAATTCTGATATTCTACAGGACATCCTCTTCATTTTATCAAACATAGCAAGACCTCATGTTGAACATCACAGACTTCAACAACCTCTAAAGATGCAGCAAAGCCATCTAGTCCGGTCCTGGCACATGCTCTATACCAATTGATGATGTGTGAGTAAAACTAGAAAAAATAAATAGTGCATCCCAGTCATGTGTGCTCTCCAGAAACCTGTTATAACAACTATCAGCATAGAGACACCCCCCAAATGGCATAATCACAAAGAGCAAATTCATTAACATTATTTTAAGACTTACCTATAAATATTGACAAAACTTGATGCCAAGAAGAGTCCAAAGGTTTGGCAAAGTTCTATGTCCCGCAGCCCACAAGATGTTAAAGTCTATAAGGTGATGCCAAGTGATTAGCCAATGTTATTCTGATAGTAGAGGGTCTATCAGGAGTCTGAAAAGACTAGTTGACAGGTTTACAAAGAATGAAAAATCTGTTACCATAAAGTTTAAGCTACACAACCAAGGAGCAACCCTTAAAAGTTCAAATTTTAGCCAAGACAAAAAAGGGAAGTATGGTAGAAGGTACATAATCCTTTCAGAGGCAATTATCAGCCAAATATTATGACATGATTTGCTCAAAATTTGGTCACCAAGATCAGTTTTTATTAACTAAATGAATTGTTAATAAGAACAAACAAACTAGGAACAATGGTACAAGGTTGAAAACTGAGATACAACACAAAAAGACGATGATCATGGTAAACTTATTAATGGATGGAATTTATAAAAAGAGTGTCACAACATCATAGAGTCCACCCAGAAAGCATGTGCATTTTGATTTGCCAACTGCAAAACACACAAATCAGGAATGCATTATGAGCTAAGCATCCTATCAGTAAGACTCATGAAACCCCAGACGACTGTACTGAGAGAATTACACATTTATGAATGACCAATGCACTTTGTTTCTGACCATGTTGGATAAAAGTCCTAAAAGGTTCCCCTGCTCACTCCAATTTTTAAATCCGTATTCTTCCATTTATCTGATCAGACCTTTGAAGTGGCTGTAATCAGGAGACTTACTTCCTATAACAGAATTTCTAGCCACTGGAAGCTACAAGAACTTGGAACCACCGAGAATATGTATGATACGCTGTGCAGCTATTGCAGGGATCATAGAGACATAAACCTCCTTTCAAATAAAATTCAGTATTATCGAAACTTCAGTGGACAGTGGATTCTCACCAAGCATCCTTCTTGATCCCCCAGCCAGATCGAAGCATCGTTTACCAAACCTATGAGAACTGCCACCAGAATTATAGAACAAGATGTGCAATCCAAAGAAGGAACAAGATCCCTCTCTCTGAGGCATACAGAAAATCCTACTACCCATCTTAAGGACAGCTGTGTCCATGCGCCAATCTGACATTACAGTCATCAACCATGATCAAGCTGCCGTCACTAAGCAGTTGACCAGTCAACCAAACGAGTGGCCAAGAAGACCAACAAGTCTTCTGCCAGGATCCTCCATTTACCCAAACACACAGGCCAAACAGTCTTTCCCCCCACCCCAACCCTCAGCCGCAGCCAAACCAGATGCCAATTCCCAGTTCCTCGTCGGACCCCACCACTGGGAATCAAAGCAAAACATCAATTTAAGACTTGCCCAGAAAAAGAAAAAGGGAAATGTGCAGACATGCAGCAGATTTGCAAGTCCTACAAGATCAATCCTTTCCGCAATTAACACTGTAACTCGCCGAAGAAACTGATGAAAACCAAAAAAGAAGCGAATTTTCTCACCAAAACTGGGGAAAGGACGGACCTACACCCTCCGATCAGACGCCGGGGGTTGCGCACAGGATAGGAGGCGTTCCAGGGGGAGCTACTCTCGATATGAGAACTCGCTCCCCTTCTTCCACCTCGCTGGCTCCTCTCTGAGACGAAACCCCCGCCCACTAAAAAAGCTTCCCCTTTTAAGAGCGGTGACGGATACACCTGCTCCAAGTGCCCGGGGCCCACGCTCACTGTGAGGCCCCATGAGGCATGACCCTCATGATCTCTTCCAGCTCCACCCTGTGGCCGGGAGCAACACAACAAGCCCATACCAGTGGCGGGGCGGGGAAGGTGGCGACCTTGGTGGGTTGAATAGTGCCGCCGTCGTCGTCGTTCCCCTGTGCGCTGCGGTCACCGGCACTGGTGAAGCGAGCGGGCAGGCAACTGTGCAACAGGACCCGCGGGGGCAGAGCGAGGAAGGTCACCGGAGAGTGACGAGAAGACGGCCGTGGACTCGTGGCAAGGCTTTTGGTAAGCGGACGGTGTTTGACAAGTCCACACCGGTGGCGTCCCACGTGTCACCCACTGTCAGCGGCGGCATGCGTCCACGCCTGGCCCGCGCCACTGTGAGCACGCAAGCCTTTTTTTTTTGGTTCTCGGGCGCTGTGGTTTGGGTCTCCCGCGATTTGCCGGGTGCCCGTCGGATCGCTGTCGGTCCTTTAATGGGGCTCAGCGCAGGACGCTTGCGAGGATGCAGAATGGAGGGTAGATTTCTTATAGGATTTTTACATATTAGTCTTTACAAATTTATTAAATTATTAATTAATTTTTATAATTTAATTATTATCTTAAAAGTCCCTATAATTATACTGTTGTCCAAATAAGTCCAGGCTGTTATTTTAAGTCAACAAAAATTAATTAGACCAGAGTTAAGTTGACCTAATATTAGGAAAAGATTAACTTACCCCTAGTTAGGAGAGAGAGAGAGAGAGAGGAAACTCCCCCTCCCCCTCTGGCGACCCTCTCCTTCCCCCTCCGACCCCTCCCTCCCCCTTCCCTCTCCAATCCCCTTTTTTTTAAAATCCGGTCAATACCTATTAAGGCCGGGAGAGGAAGAGCGGTCACCCCTAGAGAAGGGGAGAGGCGCTCAACCCCCATCCGCCCAACAGGAATGCACTATATATTGATTAGGCAAAAAAGTACAACCAAGGATTAGGGCCGTAAAGAAGGTCACCCTACCTTATCTAGCCGGTAGGGGCCTCTTACAGAAATAGGAAGATCAGCCCAAGATGCCCAAAATGATGTAGACGACAGGGAGCATCCCACGACTGCTAACATGTCAGCCACTTGGTTTGCCTCCCTAAATACATGAGAGATGGAAACGTCAATGGATGTAATGGCAAACGCCACATCATACAAAATAAGGGAGAGCCTCCACGTACAAGAGAAGTGGCCATTGACAATTTGTGCCAACACAAGTGAATCAGTTTCAACCGCAATAGACCGCACCCCACGTTGACAGCATAGAAGTAAACCATCCCATAGAGCAAGTGCTTCAGCTTCAAGGTTGGAAGTAGCATGTGGATAGATGGCAGCCGCAGCCCATACAAGGGAAGCGTGAGAATCACGTAATACAATACCACCTCCTGCGACACCCGCACCGCGCTTGAAAGCGCCATCAACATTCATCTTCAATCTTCCCGATGGTGGGGGGAACCACCGTATAAGTCGAGGAAGGTTGGGTTGTGCCACCTTAAATGGAATGGCCCAAGCCTGCAATAACTCCATCTGACGGGGTAGAAGTTCACGTCCCTTGAGCTGGTTGCCAAGTACAATAGCGCGGATAGATTGCATCACCCTGCAAAATATATGTCGAGAATTCATCGGTCGGCCCTCAAAGCGTGAATTATTTCTGTTGTGCCACAGCTCCCAAATGCCAGCAAGGAGAAAACATCTCCCTAAGATCCCAGCAGCCGTAGCAAAGTGCAAGGTGCCCAAGTACTCAAGAACAACTGCCGCAGCCGTGGGCGCTGCACCCACATTGAGTGGTAGGAAGTCCAAAAGTAGAGACCAAACCTCCCTCGCCACGGAGCTACGAAAGAGCAAGTGCAGGTCGGTCTCCGAGCTTGGGGAGGTGCAACAATTACACCGAGAGCAAAGAGGTACACCACACGACATGATTGCACTATCAACTGGAAGACAGCCATGCAAGACTCTCCATGTGAGAATAGACCATTTAAGAGGGATGTTATGATGCCAAATGAGCGCCCAAGTTGTAGCAGCGACAGGGGATAGCAGCTTGCGGACTGAGCTAGTGGAGAAGGCCCCATCCGTGGTGAGGGTCCATACCCAATAATCTTGAGTTGAAGAGGAGGCCACGATGTGCTCCAAAGCAGCTCTAGGACAAAACTGCCTAGCAGCAAGAAGACTTGGCTGTGAGCGGCCAGTGAGGACATTGACAACCGAGCATAACTTATCAGGCAACTGGTCCCACACATGAGGAGGCACATGGTCTTTCAAAGGAGAGCTATCCGCCCATGCATCAAACCAAAAGGATGCGGTGGACTGTTCCTTGGAAATGAACACCCGATGGTTTGCATGAATAAGAACTGCTAGCTGCCAAAGGGTCCTTTCCGCAATGGTGGTGAGGTTGAAAGATGCTATAGAATAATGCTCCACATGTAAATATTTTGCCCGAAAGAAGCATGCCCAAGGTGTGTTGGCCGTAATAGCTCTCCACAGAAGTTTAGTCCGCAAACCAATTTGGAGAAATTGAAGATTGAGAACCCCCAAGCCACCACTGTCAACCGGCCTAGAAACAATGTTCCAAGCTTTCCAATGCTTCTTGGGGGAGCCTTCATATGAGCCCCAAAAGAAGTTAGATAAAATTCTATGGAAGCCTCTAAAAATAGTCTTTGGTATAGCTGTGGAAGCAATAGTGTAAATTGGCAAAGTGGATAGGACGTGCCGAATAAGAATAAGACGTCCTCCTGAGGATAAGAATGTCGACTTCCATCCTTGAAGCTTGGCCGCGGCGTTAGCAAGAAGATAAGAGAAGTGCCTTGGTTTGCTACGCCCAGTGAATAGCGGAATTCCCAAGTAGGTAAAGGGGAGAGCTGCCACTTTGAATCCGGTAACGTTCTCTATATTCCTGCTAAGAGATGTCGGAGCATGCCGACCCACAATAAACAAGCTCTTGGAGGAATTAATAAGTTGACCCGATGTCTCGTCCCCCTCCCCCTCCACCTCTGGTGGCCCGCCCCCCTCTGGTCCATTGTCTCCCTCCCCTCTAATCCCCTCCCCCTCTTGTCCATCGTCTCCCTCCCCCTCCCTCCCCTCCCCTCCGACCCCCCTCCTCGCTCCCCCTCTGGTCCCCTCCCCCTCCACCTCCAACCCGCCCTCTGGTCCCCCTCCCCCTCCGGTCTCCCTCCACCTCCAGCAGACCGCCCCCCCATCCCCCTATGATTCCCTTCCCGTCCCCTTCCCCCTCCCCCTCTAGCCCCCTCCGATTCCCCACCCCCTCTAATCCCACTTCCTTCCCCCTCCCCTTCCCATCCCACTCCGCCTTCGCCTCCGACGGTCTCCCCCCTCCTCTTCCCGTGTCCCCCAGCCTCCCCCCTCCCCCTCCGATCCCACCACCATATTCACATTCCTCCCCATCCTATTGCTAATGATCTATGCACCTACAACAACCCAGAAGATCTCAGCAGCCCTCTCCCCCTCCCCAACCCATCCCACTGCCCCACACTGGGTCAACCTCACCGAGCTGCTCTCCGTCGCCGGTCCCTTTCCCACCATCCTTCGCTACATCGAGCAAACGGGCTCATCCACAGGCAATACACCCTCAACTTCATTGACGCCTCCAGGCTCATCTACGTCGACTCCGCCTGGGCCAACCCCAAGATCAGCATTAGCGTGTACTCCACCGACCCAATAGCGGTCTACGAGGTGCAGAGGGTCTTGCTCCCCGTGGCCATCTTTGGGGATGCTCTGCCACCGACGCCAACACTTGCCCCGACCCTAGAGGTAGTGAAGCCCGCAAATTTGTCACCATCATAGGGGGTAGGGGGTTCTTCTCCCACGTCCTCACCCTCTACGAAGGACTATTCTTCTTCGTATCCCACGTCCGCCGCCCTCCGGTTCCCCTCCCCCTCTTCCTCCTCCGGTCCCCCTCCCCCTCTGGTGTAACGATCCAAGATTCGGATACCGGGAACTACCCGTTACCATTCGAATCCTGGCCCGCCACCCAAGAGTCGGAAGACTCGTAAGGGTTATTTAGGTGTGTGGAGATATATTAAAATTTAAAATGATGTAGAAAATAACTATATAATTAACTGATTAAATAATAAAAAATAAAATTATAGTTTTAATTAATAATCTAACTATAGAGTCCAGTCAACAAAGTACATTCTATAGGGAAAGAAATGCACAAATTGCCGAGTACGGCCCCAGCACTAGCAAGCTGGCACTACGAACATCTTCGATACACCTCTGAACCTCGAGGAGGAACCACAACACTTGAAAGGAAAGGGGTGAGTCTCATCTCATTGGCTCAGTAGGGTTCACACAAATCCTCACCACAAAACAACGACAATAACGGCAGCACTAATAGCAATAATAACAGCAACAACAACAAGAGTAGCAA
The DNA here is from genome assembly GCA_022559845.1 of Amorphophallus konjac. Lineage (NCBI taxonomy): Eukaryota > Viridiplantae > Streptophyta > Magnoliopsida > Alismatales > Araceae > Amorphophallus > Amorphophallus konjac. Next base: position 315,151,990 of record CM040119.1, on the reverse strand, counting down.
GAGTAACAGTAACGGCAGAAGGAACAGTTGTAACAAAAATAGTAACAGCGGTGGCCGAACCACGGCTCTCTATGCTACTCCTAACGGTGACGAGAAGCAAACCCCGACCTCACAGTTGGGGGACCATCGAACTAACGGAAAACCCTGGCTACGCTACCAGGAAGGGAAAACCACAACAACTCTATCATGAAGACCCATCCTCGCAGACGAAGGCCCAACCCAGGACCATGCGGTCCAAGGGTACAGTCACGACCTCACTATCGTGAACCCTACACTATCTACGGGTGGAATCGCGGTAACTCTACCAGAACCATAGACCTCAACGCCGAGAAACGTTCGCAGAAACCACCCAAAGAACTACATCATCGCTTACGGGAAATCAAACCTTGAGTCGTGAGAGTCACGTGTCGTGTGACGGGAGAACCTGCCCACTAGAAGCAAGGCTAGATGCATTCGCTAATGACTTATTCCTCACCTCAGGTGTCTCCCTATTCGCCCCAAGTAGAAACTGAGACACCGTAAAAGTAACACAAGGACAAGGGTCTAGTCATGGTCGTGCTCGTCAGCACGCATCTGAAGTCCCCGACCACGTGTGCACACACTGACTGACTGCACTACGTCATGCACTCTAGCTGATTTTCCTCTTGGCCCAGACTCGAGCCGCCACAGTGGGAGGCCCTACGGCAACCAGCCTAAAACTTAACTGTCTCTCTCAGGTCTAGCTCTCCACCACTCCCAAGGGGTCAGCACCCACGTGCCTAGGCAAGCTATTGTTAGTATTGGTGTGCTACAGGTCAATTTCGGGTCGGGTAGGGCCGATAGTTGTACGATCTTGTTTATTATTAATAAAGTAGTATTTGAGCGTAAATGTATAATTGTATATTACTCTATGATGTCCCTAGGATATGTAATTGTAAAGTCAACTCGAGATAGGATCTCGATCATGAGACTAACTTTACAAGGACACATACCTTATGTAACGACCCAAGATCCGGATACCGGGAAGGCCCGATATCATTCGAATCCTGACACGCCACCCACGAGCCGGGAGGGCTGGGAAGGGCTAAAAGGAGTGTGGAGGCACAAAGAAATAGGAAATAAAGTAGGACAATTCAATAATTAATAGAAATAAACAAACAACTACAACAGCAGCAGAGTCCAGTCCAACAGAAAGTACAGTCTAAAGTAGTAAAAACGTACCACGTACCGAGTGAACACTCGGCCCGGTGAGCTGGCAACTGAGAACCTCCGAACAGCACCCTCGAACCTCGAGGAAGAATCGCCACACCTAAAAAGTAGGGATGAGTCTCCAAAACAGAGACTCAGCAGGGATCCCGCAGAACCCCAACTGGAAACAACGGCGGTAGAGGAAAGGAAAGCTACACCGACAGCAGGAACAACGAACCGGTGGCCGGTCACAACTCGGCACTACAGCTACTCCTACTGTACCAGAAAACACACTCCGATCTCACGGTCGGGGCTACCGAACCACACTAGTACCACTTACCGAAGTAAAAACCCACGGTAACCACGTCGTAGAGGCCTGTCTCCCCGGACACGGCCAACCTGGACAGGCTGTCCAAGGTGCAACCCCCACCATCCGGTCGCGGACACCGCACCAACAAGACGCAACCTCGGTAAAGTTACTAGCACCAGTCTCACGGCACGAAAACTGACACACGCGTCACGGCGAAACGACCTGGACTCAACGGTCAACACGACCAAAAACCCGAAGGTTGAAGTCACACAAACTGACAGTCTGTCACTCCCGACTCGACAAGAGTACTTCCCACTAGAAGCACAGTCGGTAGCGTCCCCTGACGTCTTACACCGCACTGCAGGTGTCCGCCTAGCACGATAGCTCCCGGTGAAGGCAAGGACACAGTACAAGTAACCACAAAGCAAGTGACTAGCTGGGGTCACACTCGTCAGCGTGTGTCCAACTGCCCTCAACCACGTGTGCACGCACAGACCATGCATCCTAGGTCTGGCCTCTAACTGGTTTTCCCCTCAGCCGGACTCTGGCTACAAGACGTGGGGCCCGATGGAAACTATTCTAAAAATTATCCTCAGGGTAGCCTCTCCACCACTCCCTGGTGGGACCACTAAACGTGTAAGCATGCTACGACTAGTGGAGGGTCACTAAAGGAGTAGACTCTCAAGTCAACGGAAAACAACGTCCGAACCCGACGAAGTACGGGGACCGTCCCACGTACCAGCACCGGCGCACGGTGACCACGGTCGGAGAAGAAACGGGACTCACAGTCCACGGGCCACGCACCCGGCCACGCAGAAACGCAGAAGCACGGTTCCCAAGGCAACTCACAGGCCGCCAAACAGAATCCCACTCTCAGGGAAAAGCGGGAACCCTCCAATCTCAGGCTGGGCAACTGGACTCACAATCCAAGGCCTTACTCATGGCCCACTCGGAAACCTTTTTTCCGGAGAAACTCATGGCGTATGGGAACCCTCGCAGCACTCGCACCGATGCACGGTGACTCGGTCAAGCGTAACACAAAATCTCGGAACACGAGGAGTCACCCGGACTCTCAAACCCACGGGCACGCTAAACAAGGTGGCACAGTCCTCCCGACACCCTTAAACCACGGACACAAAACTCTCAGGGTGCCTGGGACATTCATGAGACCGCAGGTCGACCACTGGGTCCCAACCGGGTCGACCAGGGACCTACACAACGCGAAACGATCGCGGTAAGCATGAAGAACCACTTCGGCACAACACAGTGCCTGGCGGTCTATCTTTGGGCCGTCACAGTTGTAACGGTCCAAAGCTAGGCCGTCACAGCACTGTAACGGTCCAACACAGGAGCGTTACACGAAACGGGCAACACTAGCTGTGGCGCACCCACCCTGGGGCATTACAGCCTCTAACGGACCAAGCCTGGTGCGTTAGAAGACAGACCAAAACAGGTTGTGACGCACACCTCTCGGGGTGTCACAACCCCTAACGGACCTACCCAGGTGCGTTAGAAGAAGGGATACGTCAACCCTGACGCACCCAAGCAAGGGCGTCATAGAGCTTTGACGGACGAAGCCTAGTGCGTCAGAGTCTCGTGACCCCAACTGTCAGAAACCACGAACACGGGTGTAACGGTCAAACCCAGGCGTGTCACACCTTCTAGCGGTTTATCGTAAAACCGTCAGAGTGACCGACACTCTGCCCACGCTACAGGACCCTGTGACGTACCCTCCTTTGGGCGTCACGGCATGTAACGCATCCACCCTGGGGCGTCACAGACTGTGACGATCACTGGAAGGACCGTCACACCGTAGCATGCATCTACGCCCCCGTACCTCCACGAGACTGTGACGGCAGGAAATGATCCAAAAATCATCCCACGCCCCCATACCTCCACGAGAGAGGGGGAAAACAAGGGGGGAGCCTCCAAATAGCCCCTAGCATGCATCTACGGCCTCGGATCGACCAAAAACGCGATGAAACGATAGATCGGCCCACAAGCCCTAAAACATGGATTTTCTCAAAAATCCCCGATTATGCCCGCTCGGCTCACCGCGGCCTACAAAACTTGCGGGAAAGGAAGCGCACGAGCTGGGAGTCCATCTCCCTACCTCCACCGAAGATTTCGCGCCCCGAGCTCGCCGATCCGTGAGGAAACGCCGTGAAAACCCTCGTCGGCTCGCGATCCCACGAACCGCCTCCATCGCGACCTCATCCTGAGCCCGTCGCTCCACGCCCCACGAGCCACGCCATCTCACCCTCGCCGCCTCCGTCGGTCGCCCGGAATGAGAGGGGGAGAGGAGAGAACGTGAGAGAAGAGAGAGGGAGGGAAGAGAGAAATGAGAGGGGAGAGAGAGAAAAGGTTAATATATATAGAAAACTCGAAAATTTCAGAAATTCAAAAAATTACAAAAAATTACCTTCGCGATCCTCGGGAGGAGCACAAAGCGCCGGTACAGTCCCGGAGTCGGAGAACGCCACGGTTTGCCCTGCACATAGTTCCGAAGGTGCGTCAGGGAAAAACACGTGTAAAACACAAAATACACTCCGAGACCCACTAAAATGATCCGAAAAATATCTGAAAAATCCGGGGCATTACACCTTAAACTGTTCCTGGTTGGAGGGTGATCACTCGGGGACTTTGATTACCTAGTAAACCAGTACACATGATGTGTACGTGACCAGTCTCATGGTCACTGGTGCGGGGCACCAACACATATGTGTACGTGTACGTCCTAGGAGGATGTACACTGAACTGATCCGCTATTGGATCTTCAGATGGTTGATTATACCTAATGTCAATTGAAGATCCAATTCTATCAATAGCATCGTTAGTCCTTTGACCTGAGACATTGATTGGATCTTACTCGAGGACTGAAATGGTTTAATGAGTTGGCTAAGTGAATTTAACCACGAGTAATGAATTATCAAGTCATTAACCATTTCAGAATACATGTGAAGATCATCAATGGTCAAGAGGGGATCGCTCACTGTCGGATATATATCAGACAGTTAATGGGTCATGACACTGACGCTCCATCAAATCCCTGGCCAGAGTCATGTGAGTTCCTTTAGAATGGATGTCATACACTTTAAGGAGGTCATGGTCGAATGGCACGATCATGGGGGTTTGACAGTTACCATACCCTCGATCGAACCAGACTCATAGAAGGAGCGAGGGATTATAGCGATGCGACAACTGTAGACTTACAGGCACCAGACATGGTGGTTTGAACCCGGCGACCTCTAGGATCACGCGAATTTACTTGACCCAACGTGATCAAAGGTTCGGAATAAATTAAACTATTATTCGGCTCTAGTAGAAGCGAATAATAAGTTTAATTTACTTCTAATTGAGAATTAGAAGTTAATGGGCCTTAAACTAGAGTGACTATGGGCATAGAGGATCACACACAATGGATTCTTGAGTGATGGAGTATTATTGTACAAATGTATATGTTAAAAGCCTTAAATTCTTTTTGGAAATGAATATAATAAGGGCTTAATGCATATGTACAATAATAAGAATGATACATGTACAATATTAATTATTATGGGTTCTTTTGAAAAACACCCAACTATTATATATATGCATCCTACGTAGGAAGCCTTCTTCTTCTCTTCCTTTAACCAAGCATTATAAGGAAAGAAGAAAAGCTTCTCTCCTCCCCTCTCCTCCCTCTTGCTCTCTCTCTCTCTCCCTTGTTGCTCTCTCTCTCTCCCTCTCAAGGGAGAAAGGCTTAAGAGAGAAGAACAGGATTTTGAGCATCCGTGGTTCGTGCGCGGGGGAAAGAACGGGAGGATATCGTCACTGCACGAGGATCCATGTGAATCAGCTCTAGAGGCCGTACATCTGTGCGGCTCGACGTTCGTGAAAATCTGCATCAGGCACTGCGGACAGCGTCGTTCCACGCAAGATAAAATCTACAGCCCGCAGTTAGGGGTTGGGAGTAATTATTGCATCGATTAGAGCACAGTTCTAGGATTCCACAAAGCCCGGGTTCGGATTACAAAATGTTATTATCTGCTGCGTTGCCTGAACCGGGCTGATCGAATCCTTACCGTGGTATCAGAGCCAGGTTGCCCTCTGATCGATGCAATTTCTCCACATAGAACAATGTTTAGGGACAATCTTCATGATCTTCAATTATTAATATTAGAATGGGGTGCTGGGCATCTTTGTTCATGAATGTCCACAAGGGAATGGGATGCTGGGCATCCTCTGTTCCCGGGCAAAAAAAAAATGATGTGCTGGGCGCACTATGCCGCACAGGGCACAGTGCGCTCGCCCGCTCGCCCGCACTCTGCCGCATCGCACAGGGCAAAAAAAAAATGACACAGCGTGGCTGGCGCGCTGGCCTGCCACGCGGGCGCGGTCGCCCACGCGGGCCGCGCCCGCGTGTTTGACCGCGCATATATTTTTTATTTTTTGTCTCTATTATTTTATTGGGCCTTTAATATATTTAAATATATATTCAGGGGCACATTAAATTAATCTATTATTATCTTAAATATTAATTATCTTTTCTCAATAAAAAATTCAAATCTTGTTGAATTTTATTTAACTTTTGAATTTATTGAGTTGGGATAATTATTATTTAATTTGAGATAAAAGTGTGATAATTGAAGATGGTCATGAGAAATTCACTATTTTGAATTTTTAATTATTAGATTATTGTTAAATTTAATTTTTAAATTTCATTGAAGATAATTTTAGGAAATTTAAATATTTGAATTTTTAATTATTAGATAATTATTAAATTCAAATTTTGAATTTTAAAAAATAATAATTGAGGATAATTACATTATTTAAATTTACTTTCAAATGAAATTATTGGATAATTAATTTAAATTTGAATTTGAATAATTAGCTTATTTAAATATATTTTTAAATTTGATTATTGGATAATTAAATTTAAATTTAAATTTTAAATAATTATCTCAATTATCTGTATTATTTGAATTAGATTCAAATATTTGTGCCCCTACTGTAAATGATGGTTCTATGAATGTTTTGCTTAATGTTCCCTTGAATTGGCTTGTTTATATGTGTTTAATTTTAGTTAATCCAACTTGGGTTTTTAAAATTAAATAAAGTCAGCCTATTTTTGTTTGCACATCCCACTTTTCAATCCAAATATAAGGATTATTTTCAAAAATGACCTTTGAATGATCTGAAATGTGTAGGTTGGCAAGTGATCATGGACATAGCTAATGTAATTATTTGGGGTCTGCGAGCCTCCTTTCTCTCTCTGTTGAAATTTCTATGTACTTCTATCTCCCTTCACAATTGTACTCGCCCTGAGGGCTTCTGAAATTTTATTGACATATAATTTAAATTTTACCGGCATGCGTGTTGTGTAAAAGTTGCAATTCATGTGATGTGGGAGTATGAAAGCGTGGAGCACACCCGACGAAGATGATTTAGCTGCTTCGGAAGCGAGCCGGATGTCTTAATAGCATTAGGACTAGTGTCCATGATCACTTGCGATTTAATTTGTGCATTGGATGCAATTACTTTATGTAAACTACTAGGTATGGCAAATATATTGGATATATTTATAATACCACTTAGGGTGAGATCAAGATAAAAATAAATTCCCTCGCAATTTAATTTTAGATCTGGTAAGCGTGGCTCTGAGAGTCATCGTGGCCCTCCATCATTATGGGGTAATGAATGTGTAACGACCCGAGAATCCGATTACCGGGAAGGCCTGATAACCCGAGACTCGCACCGCCACCCACGAGCCCGAAGACTCGGAAGGGTTAAAAGGATGGTGTGGAGACTACACAAGTATCACAAATAATTGCAGAAATTAAACAATTATAATATTAAGCAGGAAATAAATTAACATTTTACATGGTCCACAATATAAAATAACAACAATAACAATAGTCCACGACTAGTACACTGACAAGGAAGAAAAGTACAGCTACACGGGGCATACCCCGGCTCTGACCTCTGGCACTACCTCTGGGCACCCGCACCACGCTGCACTCCTGACGCGCTCCCCGAAGGTGGCGCCTCACCTGAAACACGGTGAAAACACGCGGGGAATGAGTCTCGAAACAAGACTCAGTAGGGATCACTCGAACCCTACCTCGTAAAATGAGAAACCACTACACTAACGGTAGAAAAGTACCTCGAAAAGGGAAGCCCTGTACTCTACAAGACAAGACCCTACGGCACGTAAACCGACACACGTGCCACGGTAAGAAGACCAAAGCTCAAAGGTCGAACTGGTAAAACCCGAAGGTCGGAAACACTCAACTGACAGTCTGTCACTCCGTACTCGACAGGAGTACCACCCACTAGAAGCACAGCCGGTAGCGTCCCCTGACGTCTTACACCGCACCCCAGGTGAACCGCCTGACGTGGTAGGTCCTACCTGAGGCGCAGACACCGAACAAGTAACCACGACAAGTGACTAGCTGGGGTCACGCCCGTCGACGTGCGTCCACTGTCCCCAACCACGTGTGCACACACAGACCACGCGTCCTACGTCTGGCCCTCTGACCGGTTTTCCCCTGACACTAGACTCTGATTTGACGAGGGGCCCGACGGTAACCAGTCTAAAATCGTCCTCAGGGTAAGCCCGAACACCACTCCCTGGTGTGATCAGCACAAGCGTACTGATAGGCTACGACTAGTGGAGGGTCACTGAAGGAGTAGACTCTCAAGACAACGGAAAACAACGTCTGAACCTGACGGAGTACGGGGGCTGTCCCACGTACCATCACCATCGCACGATGACCACGGTCGGAGAAGAAACGGACGCACCGCCCACAGCCAAACGCATGACCAAGGCAAACGGAACCTCCGAACACCCAAAGACACGGTCCCGGAACTCTGCGGGGTGTCCAGGACACACACCCGGCCCAAAAGGAACACCCGACAACAGGACAGATCGCGCTAGGGATTCCTAGCGCGACAAGAAGAACGCGCTAGGACCCCCTAGCGCGACAAGGAATATCGCGCTAGGGCCTCCTAGCGCGACAAGACAGGTCGCGCTAGGGACCCCTAGCGCGACAAGGACGATCGCACTAGGACCCCATAGCGCGACCGGAACCACCCTAATGTTCATCTTCTCCGATGAACGCGCCCTGTCGGGGCAGCGCGACCATCCAGAACGCGCTACTGGAGTATAGCGCGTTCTCAGTCCGCGCCCGAAAATGGCGGAAACGCCCAAAAACTCCAACCACGCCCCCATGCCTCCATCGGAGAGGGGGAAAACAAGGGGAATGACCCCTAAGGACCCATAGCATGATTCTAGGCCATCAAAACGCGAATCCATACATCAAATCCATAGATCGGGCGGCTTTCCCCAAATCATGGAAAAACCCCATACGTGCTCGATCAGCCCCTCTCGGCCTCCCCGCGGCCTACAAACCACGGAAATGAACGGCATGAGGTTAAGGAACGTCACCCTACCTCAATGGAGCGAATGCTCCGCCGGATCGCCCACAAACCACGAAGAACGCTTTAAGCTTCACGAACTCCCCACGCTTCCCACGCTTGCCGCACGCCCACGAGCTCGCCTCGCCGCCACCCACCCGTCCGCGCCGTCGCCCTGCCGCCGTCAACAGCCGGGGAGGGGCTCACCGCGTCCGAATGGGAGAGAGGGAGAGAGAGGAGGGCGGCCACGGTTGGGGAAGGAAGGAGGAAGAGGAAGAAGAAAGAGAAATGAGAAAAGAAAAAAGAAAAGAAATGGGATTATATAGGAAAATCCAATTTTTCGGAAAAATACCGAAAAATAGAAAAATACATTTTCGGAATCCTCGGAACGCACCGATCGCAACGGTACCACTCGTGCCTGGGGGAACCGCCCGGTTTACCCGCAGCGAGCTTCCGAAGGAAAAGCCGAAACACACACCGGAAATTGGAAAACACACGCGGAAAAGTCGCGGAACGCCTCCAGGCCTCCGAAACAACTCCGAATCACGCCGATCCGAACACGAAAGATGTCCGAAACGAAATTTCGAACATAACAGAGCCGGACGCTCCGAAAACCAGATCCGAGACCCACGAAGAAAGGATCCGAAAGGTCCGGGATATTACAGCCCTCCCCCCTTAAGGAATTTCATCCTCGAAATTGAGAACAACCCAAGGGGAAAGAAGAGGAAGACTCACTCAAACAGGTACGGGAACTGCTGACGCATCACGTCCTCACGTTCCCACGAAGTCTCACCACCAGAGTGTCGTTGTCACACGACCTTTACCAAGGGAATAACCTTGTTCCGCAGGCGCTGCTCTCGCCTATCCTCCACGCGGATTGAAAACTCTGGGAGAGAAAGATGTGGAGTCACCTCTGGCCAAACGAAAAACTCGAGCACATGAGAGTCATCGGGCATATACTTCTGCAACATCGAGACATGGAACACGTCATGCACCGACGCCAACTCAGGAGGTAACTGCAACCGGTAAGCAACCTCACCGATGCGCTCCACAATCGCGAAAGAACCAATATAGCGGGGACTCAGCTTCCCACGCCGTCCAAATCGCATCACCCCCTTCATCGGAGAAACTCTCAAGAACACATGATCGCCCACGGCGAACTCGAGGGGCTGCCTCCTACGGTCAGCATAGCTCTTCTGCCGACTCTGGGCCGCCAACATGGTCTGACGAACCAGGTGCACAACGTCCACACATTGTTGCACCAATTCCGGTCCCGTCAAAATACGCTTACCCACCTCAAACCAATCAAGTGGAGTCCGACAAGGACGCCCATACAATGCCTCATAAGGAGCCATGCCGATGCTCGAATGATAGCTATTGTTATAGGCAAACTCCACCAATGGTAGGTGATGAATCCAACTCCCCTGCCACTCTAGGCAGCATGATCTCAGCATGTCCTCCAAAGTCTGAATGGTCCTCTCGGACAGACCATCTGAATGTGGATGATACGCCGAGCTAAATGCCAACTCCGTGCCAAGAGCTCGCTGGAAACTCCTCCAGAATCCAGAAGTGAAGTGCGGATCCCGATCCGACACAATCGAAATGGGAACCCCATGCAACGGCACGATCCGCTCCACATAAAGACGAGCCAACTTAGACACGCTCCAGCTGACCTTGACCGGTAACAACCGCGTCACCTTCGTCAGCCGATCCACCAGCAACCAAATACTGTCCTGCCCACTCAGGGTCCTCGACAATCCCACCACGAAATCCGTGGTCACATGGTCCCACTTCCAAGCAGGAACATCCAAGGGCTGGAGAGTACCTCCTGGTCGTTGATGCTCCGCCTTCACCTGCTGACAGATCAGGCACCTGGCCACAAACTCTGCGACATCTCTCTTCATGCCAGGCCACCAGAACTGCCTCCGCAAGTTCCGATACATCTTCGTCGCACCCGGGTGTACAGTGTACCTGCTCCCATGAGCCTCGCGTAACACCGCACGACGAACCTGCTCCTCCGCTGGGACTTACAGCCTGCCACGAAACCTCGCAGCACCGTCCTCGCCGAGCTCTACGTCAGCCATAGCCAGAATCCGGGGCAACTCAGGGTCCGCATGCTGAGCCTCTGTCACCTGACGACGGATAGCAGGAGTGACAGTCAGACTCGCAAGCACTGCCAACCCTGGCTCCTGGGGAATCTTGAGCCTGAAAGATACCTAGGGC